>WOXC01008156.1:0-465114 GCA_011680675.1 Gymnobelideus leadbeateri | reverse complement strand
CCCTACCCACCACCCCAGAATAGCAGTCCCACTAGATATCCCCTTATCCAATCTGCTCTCTCCCATATCTTCTCCCATATCCCCTTCGATTTTGCCATTAGGGCAAGGTGAATCTCTGAGCCCCAATGCCTGGACATCTTATGAAACATTTAATTTTAAAACTTCGATTTTCAGATCCACTCCATTCCTCCCTTGTCACCCACTCCCTCTGAGAAGATAAGCAATTCAGTATGTGTTGTACATGTATAGCTATGCAAAACATTACCATAGTAGATATATTGTAAAAGACTACTTATATTTCCCTCCCACCTGTCTCACCTCCCACCTGGTCCATTCCCTCCTTTGATCCTGTCCCTCTTTGATAGTGGGTACCTCCAACCTCCCCTTCCCCCAGAATGCCCTCCCCTCCATCATCCCCCCTCTCATCCCCCTTTCCCCTACTCAGGAGAGTGAATGAGGGTAAGATATTCCATTTAGTATGTATGTGATTCTCTCCTTGAGCCAACTTCAATGAGAACATGCTTTTGCCTTTTTGCCTTCCTGTTCTTCCCCTCCCCTGCAATTACTTCCGCTTGCCTCTTCTACATGAGATAGTTTACCCTACCCTGTCTCTCTCCATCTCCTCTTGCCACTTTCATCTCTCACCTCTTGACTTCACCCCTTAAGAATCATCCCTTCCTTGGGGCAGCTAGGTGGCACAGTGAACAGAGTGCTGGCCCTGGAGCCAGAAGGACCAGAGCTCGGATCCGGCCCCAGACACCCAACACACAAACAAAAACCCAGCCGTGTGACCCCGGGAAAGTCGCCCAACCCCAACTGCCCTTCAAAAAAAAAAAAAAAAGAATCGTCCCTTCCCATCAAATTCAACCTGTGCCCTCTATCCATGTATACCTATGAACATATGCCACGTACCCTTCTTCAATTATTTTCATAGTGAGAAAGGTTTCATCAAACACAGTTATTGTTTTTCCATGTAGGAATGTAAATAGTCCAACTTTGATAAGTTCCTTTTGATTTCTTTTCCTTGATTACCTTCTCAAGAATCTCTTGCTTCTTGCGTCTGAATGTCAAATTTTCTATTCAACTCTGGTTTTTTCATCAAGAATGCTTGAAAGTCCTCTATTCCACTGAATGACCATATTTTCCCCTGAAACAAGATACTCAGTTTTGCTGGGTAAGTGACCCTTGGCTTCAATCCCAGCTCTTTTGCCCTCTGGAATATCATATTCCATGCTCTTCGATCCCTCAGTGTAGAAGCTGCCAGGTCCTGGGCTATTCTGATTGTGTTTCCACAATATTGAAATTGTTTCTTCCTGGCTGCTTGTAGTATTTTCTCCTTGATCTGGGAGTTCTGGAGCCTGGCTATAATATTCCTAGGTGTTTTCTTTTTGGGATCTTTTTCAGGAGGTGATCTGTGGATTCTTTCAACCTCTATTTTGCCCTCTGGGTCTAAAACATCAGGGCAACTTTCCTTGAGAATTTCTTGAAGGATGATTTCTAGGTTCTTTCTTTGATCATGGCTTTCAGGTAGTCCAATAATTTTTAAATTGTGTCTCCTGGATCTATTTTCCAGGTCAGTGGTTTTTCCCATGAGATATTTCACATTGCCTTCTATTCTTTCATTTGTTTGGATTTGTTTAACAGCATCTTGATTTCTCATAAAGTCATTAGCTTCCATTTGCTCCAGTCTAACTCTGAAGGAATGAATCTCCTCAGTGAGCTTTTGAGATTCTTTTTCCATCTGTCAAATTCGACTTTTTAAGGCATTCTTCTCCTCATTGCCTTTCTGAGCCTCTTTTGCCATTTGAGTTAGTCTATCTTTTAAGGTATTATTTTCCTCAGTCAGGCTGTTGACTGTCATTTCACACCTTTCTTGCATCTTTTTCATTTCTCTTCCCAAATTTTCTCCCACTTCTCTTATCTGCTTCTTAAGGTCCTCTATGGCCTGTAGCCAGCTTGTATTTTCATTTGGGGCTTTTGGTGTAGGAGTTCTGACCTCATAGTCCTCCTCCATGCTTTGAGCCTCTTTGCCCCTAAAATAGGAGTCCAATGTTGAACTTTTCTGTTTATTTTCTTTCATTTGCCTAGGCATGTTGCCACTTAATTACTTGATTTTTGGGCTTGTTGCCACAGTAGGACTCTGCCACCAGACAGGGGAGCTTCTGCCCAAACATAGGGTCTTCACAACTTCAGCCAGTTGGGTGGCCTCTGTAAAGCCTCCACCCACTCTGGCAAGTTGGATACCCACCCCAAACTTCCCCCCCCAGACCACAATCCAGATCCAGGCAGTTTAAAGCAAGAGCGATTAACCCCCAGACTGATTGCTGGATCTCCCTACAGTTCACAGACCAGGAGCTAGAGCCACTACTGATGCTGCAAAATGGCTTCTGTGCAGCTGTTTCTTCAGCAGCTTTTTGCCCCCAGGGGAGAAAGCCACGCGTTCCCCAAATACTGGTCCCAAAGTCCATAGGGCACTAACCTCTCACTTTGCCCTAGGCATATCTGTGCTGATAATTCTGGAATCGCCACAATTGCTGGTATTCTGGGGTTCCTCCAGCCGGCTGAAGGCCTGGCCACCCTGGGGCTAAAACCGCGGACCTGGGCTCGGCTCTGCGGGCTGCGCTGTCGGTTCCCAGCACACTGTGCTGCCTGCTCTCAGAGTGCTGTGTTGGCCACTCCCTGCAGGGCTGCTGGGCTGTCCTCAGCAGGAGGTTAGCTTCTCTGTGCCGTTCTGTGGGTGCTGTGGCTCCAGAAGTTGTTCGAAGCCCTCTTTCACATTGTTTGAAATTTGTGTGGGGCAGAGCACATTGGAAAATCGGGACCTATTTCTTACCAAGAATGTGTTCAAGTCCCTATATGTTGGCACCATTCAAGAAAGTTCTATGGGAGATGATAAAGGCCTTAGCAGGCCCCATTTACATTTTGTTAGTGTTGGGGAAATATTATTGAAAAAATGGCGATCCAGAACATCTAAGTTAAATGGGGACAATAATCCTTGTACTATCTACCTCACTGGTTTGTTATGAGAATTAAACATTGTTTAAATTTTATTTTACTCATGCTATGTCCTCACCCCCAGACTCCTGTCCTTTTTCTGAGAGAATACACAAATTTGTTTTTTGGTTGCTATTTTAAAAATATATTTTTATTTTTTACATCTTCCACATTTTCTAATGTATCCTTCCCAGACCCTACTCCTTCCCTCCCAGAAAGTCATCCCCTATAACAAAGAATTAAGAAAAGGAAAAACAGTTGGACAAAAGTAATCAGTCCTTAAGAAAATCTTGTATCCACAGTGTTAAACATCTATAGCCCTACTACCTCTGCAAAAAAATAAAGGAGGTGCCTTCTAATATCTCTTTTCCAGGGCCAAGCTTGGTCACTATTAATTTCACACATTCCATTTCAATTGTTTTGCTTTTATTATTTCCGTTTAAATTGTACTTTTCTTGGCATTGCTTACTTCATTTGCCTCATCTCATGTGTTTTGTCCTAGTTGTCTATATTCCTTCTTTCTTACAACACAGTAATATTCCATTATACTCACTCACATACCACAATTTGAGCCATTACCTGATTGATGGACATTTGCTTTGTTTCTAATTCTTTGCTATGAGAAAAATTGCTGCTACAAATATTTTTGATGTGTACTGGGTTTTTCTTTTAACCATTGATCTCTGTAGAGTATATGCCTGGCAGAAGAATCTCTAAATCAAAGGGTACAGACATTCTTCATTCTTATCACTTTTTCTGAATAATTAAAAATTGCTTTCCAGATTGATCAAAGGGTATGCCTGTTCTAATCACTTTCTTTGAATGATTCCAAATTGCTTTCCAGATCAGTTTGACCAATTCACACCTCCATCAACAGTTCATTGGTGTGACCCTCTTTCTATGATCATTGACAATCTGTTGGGCATGAAGTGAAACTTTAGGTTTGTTATGATTTTCATTTCTCATGCTATTAGTGATTTGGAGCATTCTTTGGTATGGTTGTGATTAATTTGCAATTCTTCTTTTAAGAATTTTTTTAATGTCCTTTGACCAATAATCTACTGGGGAATAATTTCTAATTTTATATATTTCTGTTAGTTGCATGTATAATGGGGAAGTTTCTTGTTTGTTTTAAATAATGTGAGTTTAAGTTAATTTTCCTAAAATGGTTTTATCTAGAGCAGGCCTGATATAGAGCATGAGTTGCTCAGCTAAATTGGCCATGGAACACTTCTGGGCTTAAAGTACATTGGTAGAACCCACACATTCTGGTCAGAAAGATCTTGGCACATGTAACACCAGGACAAAGGGAGGAACCGGTCAGGATAATTTTGGAGCAAAATAGAGAAAATTAAAGTCATGCTCATACCAAAATATTGCCCCATGTAATACAGTGCTGGACCTAGAGTCAGGAAGATTCAGGAAGACTCATTTTCTTGAGCTCAAACCTGGCCATAGACACTTACTAGCTGTGTGATGTTGGTCAAGTTACTTTACTCTGCCTCAGTTTCCTCATCTGTAAAATGAGTGAAGGAAATGGCAAGCCATTACAGTATCTCTGCCAAGAAAACCCCAGTAGGGTCATGAGGAGTCAGTTTGACTGAAAAAATCGACTAATTTATATATAATTATTATATATTAGATTATATATATCATATACAATATTATATATGTGTATAATTTCTTTCTCCAACAGAGACCTACTCTGTTCTGGCTTCCATGGAAGTAGCCATGGATTATCAAATACCATAACAAGCAGAACACAAGACTTTTTTTTTGGAGGGGGGAAGATAGGGCAATTGGGTTAAGTGACTTGCCCAAGGTCACACGGCTAGTTTTTGTGTTGTGTCTGAGGTCAGACTTGAACTCAGGTCCTTTTGACTCCAGGGCCAGTACTCTATTCACTGTGCCACCTAGCTGCCCCAGAACATAAGATTTGATAGGACCAATGATATATTGGTAAATGTATAACAACTGGATCTCTGGGCAGAAAAAAGTTCTGAATTTAAGTTTAATCTGCATTATTTTCTCCCCTACTTTTTAGTCCACATAATCAACAAAGCATTAAATCATGATTTGTAGAGTTTGCCCTTTTCTAAGGTATAAACGTTCACACTGAAAATTTAGCCATTGGTTTTCTCAAGCCAGTAGAAGTTGGCTCCAGAATACTCTCGGATAGGTCTTTCAGGAAAGAATTCACATTCAGACCTGGGGATGGACTGAATGTTTATCATCCAAGGATCAGACTTTCTCATTACAGAGAGATTTCTCTGTATCAGAGCTTTGGGCACCAGGTAATTCTTCCTCCTTCCTTCCATGCCACCCCCCCGCCCATAGCAAGCAATTCATGAAGAAGACCATCTACTAAGGTGTGGTAGGCTTAGGATCTCTCTTAAGAGTCCTTGTATTGATGAAATCATAAATATTCTGAAATATGTCATCTCCACTTGATATATTATATGGGAAAATATTGCTAGCATCAAAATATTCACAATATATGGAATGCCAGATTTTCACAAAAAACAATTTAGCCAAAACTGGCAAAAAGATAATTTCTGAAAATCAAGCTACTTGAAATGAAAGACATTGGTGGCATGATATTTAAATGACGAGAACCAGTCTGAAGTCAGTAGGAAGGTGGTTTGGGAACAAATTTCAATATGGTGCGTTATTCTGACAATGGAGTAGCATGCCCAGTCATTCAAGTGATGTAGACTGAAGTGAGCTGATCAATGCAGCTGGAGCCTCCAAAGCTTTTTCATTAATAGAAACAACGATCACTATTGTTTTTTTTCCACATATTTTCCCCTCTTCCTTTCCCTAACCTGAGTTATTTCTTCTGGGGGTTTACAGCTAATTTGGTGGACAAGAAGACTAAGCTGTGGGAACAGAAGCCCTTGCACTCATGTGATTGAGCTCAGGAAAGCCCCACAGCCTTCAGTCTGTCCCCACTAGGCTTCTTCAATAACCACCAGTATACAGGTGAGTATCACCCTGTGTCACAAGTCTATCCAGTCCAGGGCCAACGAAACAGATGTTCCTCCTTTCTGTCTCTCAGAAGCACTTCTTAGAAAAAAATATGGAGCTAGGATGCTCATGGGAAGAAATGAGCAGAGATATTTTTTTTTCCCGTTCTACTTTTCAGGCCTGGCTACTGGTCTTTGGGGACTGACTTAATTCAGCTTCCTATATATTCTACTCTTGTTTAGGGTCCTGGCACCTTCCAGAGAGGCTCTTCAGAGTAGAGAGGAAAGTGAAAGGGATTTTAGACACTGGCCCAATGAGCCCCTCTTTGTAAGTTCTCTCAGGAATCTGTTAGGCTTTTGTGCAGAAAAAGGAGATGAGAGAAGGGTTCTTTGTTAGCACAGGGCCCTGAACATGATGATGAGGGGAAAAGGGCTCAGCAACCAGAGTGCTGTAGAGACAGGCATTGTAACCCACTAGAAAGGGCCTTGGAGCCAGGCCAAGGGCCTGGGTTCTTGTCCTGCCTCAGCCACTTATGTGCTCTGTGAGTCTGGGCAAATCACGACCTCAAATCTATAAAGCAGAGCTTGCCTTACTCTGGGAATGTTATAAAGATAAAGTTAGGCTCTACAAAAACACATGGAAATACAGCCATGGTGTATTGGAATGAACACAAGATTTTGGGTTAAAAGACACACCCAACCCAGATTCCAACCCCAGAAAATATTTCCTCTGGTTTTTGAGCTGAATGGTTGAAATCCATCTGTCAAAGTGATATAGTAACAAGAGTACTGGACTAGGAGAAAGGAGACCAGAGTTTAATAAACTGAGAGTAAGAAGGGACCTTAGATTTCCCTTTTAGTTCTAGTTTTGATATTAACCAATAACTTTGGGCAAATCACTTCTGCTCCCTGGGTTTCCTCATTTGTTTAAAAGCAGAGCTTTTATAGGTCAACCAACCTATATAGCATAGAGGAGATGACCACCCCTCAGCCTACTACTTGGTTCTACCATATTCCCTCTCATTACCCCAGATTCTAAGGTAATTTAGGGGTATACTTAGATATTTCCTTGTTAATTTTAAACATTGAAATATCTCTCATTAATTGATCAGTTATCTGAGTCTATACTCCACTTGATTAAATATGATAATTTATATTAGTAATATTGTTATAATTGTTTATTAAACATTATTTATTTAATAAATTATGTAAACTAGAGAAATCTCTTCCCATAAGCATTGCATATATGTGTGTGCATATTTACATATATATATATATATGTATACATACATATATCTTCTGGGTTTAAATAAATATCTAAGTTGCTGGCTATATAAATTTATTAACAATATAATCAATAATAACACTAAGGCATAAATAATTAATGTCAATGTTTTAGCTGTAAGAAAGATAACAACCAGAGTTATCTCTAACTATGGCTCTAACTTTTGACTTCTTATTTCTAGAAACCTTCCCCATGCCCCATTCAGCTTTCTAGATTGCAGCAAAAGTTTCTTTTAGCTAGGTAGCCTAGTGGTTAGAGAGTATGACTTGAAATCAAGGAAAAACTGAGTTCAGAATCCTGTCTCAAATACTGCGTGATTCTGGATAAGTCAGACTATTATTATTCAGACTATTTTGTCATCTGTAAAATGGGGATGATAATAATACTTACCTCACAGGGTTGCTGTGAGAATCAGATGAAATATATATTACACATATATGTGTATATACATATATAAATATACAATATTTATATATGTATAATATACAATATTAAAGCATATACAAATGCTTTGCAAAGCTTAAATGCTACATAAATACTAGTTATTGTTATTGTTATTATTTCTTAATGGGGTAAGAATTTTTAAAATTTCATCTGGAAAGAGATTTTCTTCATTCTCTTTCTCACCTCTCAATTTTTCTCAAGTCATTTCTGCTTACAGTCCCTTCTAAATGACAGTTAACATCGATCTCTTTATAGATGGCAGTTATAAGCCTTTGTCTCTTTGCCAGCTCCTCAGAGATCAAGATTAAAACACACATCCCCACCAGTGACCTTTCGAGGATTGGGAATTAAACTGCCATTTCCCAAGATTCCTAGGCTTCTTAAAGACCCAGTAACAGCTTCCATAGTTTCTGTAGGGGAGGTTATTGAAGGTGATATTACATGTAGAAGGGTGTATGGGGTATTCAGGGAGAACTAGTACCTCTGGTGTGAGGGCTTGCCAAGCCTTCAAGGGCTGCTCATCCACCTTGGGTGTCCACCTTTCACCCAACCCTCACCTGTGGTTCCTTGAAGCTTTAGTGTGGGCATCGGCCACAACCCAGTAAACCATCTCAGCAGATGAATTAAACCATGATGTATATAGGTAACTGACAGGTCTCAAAGCCACTGGTGAGTTAGGGGGATGTCTAAGCATGTAAAGACTTCCTCCAACAGAATAGGTAGATGAGAACAATTTGTTCCAACAAGTCATGAAAAAGTGGCTGAAAGCATTGTGGAGTCCTTAGAGCTTGGTTAGACATTAAAGTAGCCAAGATCATCCACCACATCAAGGCCATCTTCAGTTAACCTGACTGTTTTCTTGCCGCTGGACTTTGATGACTTAGGAAGAGAGAGTGAGGCTGACAACTTTGTGCAACTGTCTCACTTAAATCCAAATTCATGAATAATTCAAGACATCCCCCCATGACGTCATTGGTCCTCTTTGAAAATGAAGGAGGAACAACAACACGTAAAGGGAGAGGAATGGACTAGAAGACTTCTACCATTTTCTAGTTCTGTGATACAAGGTGTCCTTTCTAATACTGCATAGTAATTGAGACCCTGGTGGATGCCAAACACAAACATCGATGTGATTACCTAGTGGCCTTGGGAGCAGATCAGGATGACTTGTTAATCATTCCCTGAGTCTGGGGATGACTGTGTATGTCCAGGGCACTTGCTTCCTGCCCTTTCAGTGAATTAAGCTTCCATAATAGCTCACTCCCTTTCCGTAGCATGGCAGACCCTTTCAAACAAGTGATTCCTCTTCCTGTCATAAAAGCTTGACTTGCTTTCAAACCCAGTATAACAAAATGGTCTCCTCTGTTGCTTTGTCTTTAAGGGATGCTAGAACAGAAAAATACCTGTGTGTTTTTAAAAAACAATTTAATTGGGGCAGCTAGGTGGCGCAGTAGAGCACCGGCCCTGGAGTCAGGAGGACCTGAGTTTAAATCCGGCCTCAGACACTTAACACATTTACTAGCAGCCCTGTGACTTTGGGTAAGTCACTTAACCGCAATTGCCCTCCAAAAAGAAAAAAAAACAATTTAATTTCAGCGTAGATTAGACTCCAAAGAGTATTCTTACTCCTAGTGTGTTCTCATCTCTCTTAATTGTGTGGATCAGGACCACCACTCCCCCCACCCCAAATTCTCAATTTAGATTGCACTGGCAGCTCCAACTTCATTTACGAATTTGCTCCTTTGAGTTTCCTCCCTTCCTAATGTTTTGCATGCAACTCACTAAATAGAATTAATTCACATTTGAACAGACTTTTAGCTTTTAATACAGCATCACACATAATGAGAAAACTGAAAACAATGCTGCTTAAAGGAATTAGGAAGAAGGCCACTCCTCCTCTTAGCAATTGAGGAGAGAAGAAAACTTGGGACCAGACTGCTGTCCCTTTCATTCTGTTTTCCACAGGAGAGGCTAATCCAGGAAGAAAATACGAGATAGCAAGTTCATGGAGAATGGGTCCCCATTTCCCGAGGAACACAGGGGTGAACCTTCAAATCAGTCTCACCACCCGACACCCATTCCTGTGGGTCATGTCTGCATGCTCCCTAGGCTTTCCTTTATGCATTGCAATACTCCCAGTTCTTATGGCTCTTTTCCAGTGTTCTTCTGAATGGTGAGTTGTGAATCTCTCCGTCTTTTTTGATACTGGAAAAGTCCATCTTAAGGACCCCACAGGATACTGTTCTTATTCCATCACCCATAATTCTCCACCATTCTCAAGATCAAGGTCTCTCATTCTTTGTTTTCCAGGATGGGAATTTTATCTCCTTTTTAAAAAACCACTAAGAAGTTCAGAGCCCCTTCCCCTTTTCTCCCCTTCCTTGTCCCCTTCCCCTTCCCTTTCTCTCTCCCCCTCCTTCCCTCCTCGCCCATCCCCATCCTTTCCTCCATCCTTTCTCCTTCCTCCCTTACTGGGCCTAGAAGATGCCATGGTGGAGACGGCCGAGAAAGCCATGGAGCCTGCTAAGGCGGACATCACGGAGCTGTGCCAGGCCATGTTCTCCAAAATGGCCATGTACCTGATGGGAAAGCTGACAGCCACCAGTGAAAATTATAAACTTCTGGAAAATATGAATAAACTGACTAGCTTGAAGTATCTAGAAATGAAAGATATCCCAGTAAACATAAGTAGAAACCTGAAGGACTTAAACCAGAAATCTGCAGCCTTATCCGGAATAGATCCCTTTAATTGAGGAGCCCGTAGCAGCTCCTGAGCAGGCAGCTTACAAGTTGGATGCATATTCAAAGAAACTAGAAGCAAAGTACAAGAAGTTAGAGAGTCGACGAAAGAATTCTTTAGCACAAAGACTTTAATTACAAGAATGTTTTATAAGAAATATGTGGGATGGGACTTATCACTAGGTTTCAGTTCCTAAAAGAAAGCAGTGCTGCTGATTCAAGGAGAATCCCAGTCCCACCTCTGGCTGGATGTGTAGCTCTGGCCACCCCTGCTGTTTTCCTTAGCCTGTACCCCTGGAACCTCATCTTACTGTGTGCTTCCTTGTGTGCCCTGGAGCAAGGCTCAGAAATCAGGATCAACCCCATCTGGAGCAGACACAGATGAGAGGCTCTCGTGCCTCTGTCTCCTCCCTTGCCCCCCACTCCCCTCATAACCTGTTCTTCAACTTAAATAATAAATGCCAACGTATGAAAAAAAAGCTCAGATCTGCTCCCCCACCAAAGAGATTTAGTGTCTAGATCAAGTGTAGCTAGTTCTAATATCTCTAACATTTTTGCTAACCTGTGGCAGAGATGTTATATATTTCACACCATGCTATATGACATGGGCACTGCTGTGGAAATGAGCTCAGAAACTAAGCTGGACCTAAAGCAAATCAGGTATCCTTGAACATTGCAAAGAGGTGAGATTTCACTGGTGCTGGTATTTCTTTCACAAACACCAATCACATCTTTTCTGCATCTAGCTTAATGCCTTGATGAGGCTTCAGAGAAGGATTTTAGTAGATTAAAATTTGAACACATGTTGAAAATGTGCTACAATTTACCTCTTCAGCCACGAGCTGCTATTACTATTGTCAAACAAAGGATGACTGTGATCCTTTAACTATGGAGGTGTGGGGAAGCATTCAGGTGACTGAGAAAATCCTAATGCTCTGAAAGAAGTAGAGAGTCTGGATCTCCCTCAATCATAGTCCCCTTGAAAACTACTCCAGGTCCAAAACACTCTTTGGGTCATTATCCACTCAAAACCACTGCATGTGGGCTCCCATCAAAGTTTCTTTGAGTAGACCAATAAGAAGACCTACCACTTCAAAGCAAAATACATTTAACTAAATAACGTAGCAAAAATAAATGATGAAATTATCTTCATTCTACATACATATCAAATGGAAGAGAAACACAACTGGCCAAGGAAATGTACAGGAGCATCACATAACAAGGAGCTTATATACACATACTTAAGCAATGCTTGTGGCCAAGGAATGCACAGTTAGGGCAACTCATCCTCCTATGATGGCATCCCTACTGGAACACTGTTCTGCCATTGATACTGATGTTTAACTCCCCAAGGAATCCCCAGCATCCTCTTGGGGTCTTGATATCATTGGAACACAAGCTGTTTTCTTCATCATTACACTACACCAGTCTTCTACTGGTCTGTTCTCTGCTATACTTACATCTGCTGATGTCTGAGCTTAGCTGCTCTTTGCTAAGTCTTTGACGCTGCCATGTGCTGGTTCTCTGCCACTCTCTAGCAGCTTTGTTCCCTTTCCCCCATAGGGGAAGGTGTCTGGAAAACTATTTTAATTCATAACTCTCTGACTGTCTCAGCTCTTTGATTTAAACTCAGGAGGCAGCCAGTCAGACAATCCCTTAGGAATTAAGTTTGTCTTTTTAATTGCTTTTCTTCTGCCTTGGGTTAGCTTCTCATTGATTTTAATCCTCTCTTTGAGTTAGAGTAAGGCAATTTCCTCCTATTTCTGTCATGTCCCTAGCTGGTCCATGAAAATGACTGGAATTTCACTTAGAAAGTATGGAGTAGAAGGGAGGAACGATTCGTTTTTCCCTGATTTCTTGCCAGCAACAAACTGATTACCCTCCCTACAAAGTCAACTATAATAACATGGAAAGCACTGGATTTGGACTTAGAAGATCTGGGTTATAGTACCTGCTCACTAGCTCTGTGTGTGATGTCACATAATCTGGCAGAGCGGCATTGGGACCCAAGTTTTCTATTTGTCTTTCTGGTGGTTCCCAGTTTCCTTAGCTATTAAATGGAAATAATGTTTGTACTATTTTTCACAGAGTTTTTGTGAGGAAAGAGTTTCATAAATTGTAAGGAGTAGTTTAAGTGTGAACTATTATTATTATAGAGCTTGAGGGAGAAACTGTCTGCTGACTTGATTTGGTGTGTGTGTCTAGCCATACACTCTCTACTGGAGACAATAATAACTACTGGATTTATGGCTAAGTATTTTATTTTTTTACTAAGTGTGCTAGGTGTTGTAGAGGACACAAAGAAGTAAATAGTAGGATTTAGAGCTCCATGGGATCTTAGAGATAGATGAGAAAACTGAGGCACATAAAGATTAAGTGATGTGCCCCCAAATCACATGAGTAGTAAATGACAGAGGTCAGGTTTGAAACAAGGTCCTCTGACTCCAAATCCAACACTCAAGGAGCCTGCAATGTAGTTGGGAAAATGAGACTTGTGGAAGGGGTAGATGTAAAAGGACCAAGAACTATAAAGGAGACAAAAGAACAGTAAGACTTAAACCCTGGTTCCATTGGCAAATGCTCCCGGCTGAGGTGCAGGCTAGGATAGAAGTGGAGGAGAAATGGTGCCAATGATGCCAATGTTGCTACCCTTATTGATGCCCTTCCTAAATTCTAGAAGCCCGAAGTGGTCCTGGTTGGCCAGTGAAACTTATTGCCTCTAGCTAGACCCTTGTGCTCAACAGTGTCTTTGGCTAAAATGGGCATTAGTCTCTTATCCTGGGTACCACCTGTTACTATGGTTCATCTGATCTCTAGATGCAACTAACAGCTTTTGTCTGGTAGAGACCAACACAGAAAGCCAAGTATTATCCTCCCAGAGGGAGCTGAAAATGTGCCGGACATTAAGGCATATACCAGCCCAGGGAATGGAGGGGCAGAGTTAAATTCAGGATCCAAGAGAGAACATAAACAATAGTCTAGACCATCCGAAGAATTGGAGCTTCTCAGTGTATGATGATAGCCAGAGCCTGGGAACAGGACCTGTGACTCCACAGAGAATATAAACTCCCTTGAGTAAACGTAAACAGCAAAAGAAGCTCCAGCTATCGCTTGGGAGAGTTTGCGCATCACCCTGGGCCACCCCTGGCACTACACTTTCATTGTTCTGTTTCTATATAATACCTGGTCTGACCTAGGGATTCACCATTCTGTGCCCCTGCTGCCAAGGACTGGGCTTCTTGTGAGTAAACTCCACCAATTAACCCTAATAAAGCCTATTAATAACCAAGCTGGCATGGGTCCCCCTATCTTTGGTATCTCAGTATTCTCTTGGAGGGTATGCTACTGACACATTTAGGGCAGAACAGATCCTGCCCCTTATATTTGGCATAGTTAGCAGTACATTGAAAGAACAGGTTGAGGAACATTGGCATGCACAGTGGAAATCCTAGCCATTCTCAGACCTGAGGAAGAGGTGGCAGATCTTCCAGGGGAATCCCAGGCTGGCCATCCACATCCAAATGGATATGGGAGGGGTGACCTGAGCTCCATGAGTAGGGGGTGCTGGGAGATGCACATTGACTTGTACCTTGATAGGCTTCCATGCTGCTGGCTGCTTGTGTTGCTCAATGGAATATTTGTAGATTAGGTAAACATGAGAACTTTCAGACCTCGAAATGGCAATTGTCTTCTGTATCATAGGATAAAAAACAAACAACCTCTAGGTAAAAGATGGAGGTGACTAGGAAGGCTTTTTGGGGGAACAGAGAGAACAAGAAGAGTTTTTTTTCTTCCTCTCCCCTTCTAATTGTGAACATCAGAGCGGCTAGAGAGAGGCAAAAAAGGAAAAACTTGGTGAAGTGAATATTATTTGAGTTGTGTGGTTTGTCCTTCATTCTCAAAGAGGACCCTGACATTTGGAGGATGATGCCATGACTTGCAAATGAATTGGATTACATGGGGAGGGCTGATTGGGATATAATTAATAAAGGAAGTGTCAGATCAGAATATGCAAGAAACAAGACAAGTGCAATTTATAAAGTAATAATTTCTTAGGGGGTGTGTGCATGTGTGCGTGTGTGTGTGCATGTGTGTGTGTGAGAGAGAGAGAGAGAAAGAGAGAGAGAGAGAGAGAGAGAGAGAGAGAGAGAGAGAGAGAGAGAGAGAGAGAGAGAGAGTATGGCCTCTGGAGACATCTAGTAAGGCAAACTCGGATAAGTAACTTTTTAAATTGGGGCCACTGTCTCACAGCTGTCAGTCTGTATGTTTTTCTGCCCCTGTGTTTGTATGGTATCTCGGCATTCTCTTGGAGAGCATGCCATCCTACAATTGGCATAATCAGGGCAGAAGAGATCCTTCCCTCTTACACTCAGGAATGTCAAAGTTTAAGGAGTGAGGTAGAAATGGGGAAGCCCAAATCAGAGTGAAGGATTCAAGTCAAGGAAGTCTGTATGGAAATTGAGAGACATAGGGTCAGGTGAATTGGTGAAATTACTTTTTATTGATTTGGGCTACCTCCTTTTATGGTAGTGGCACATTTTCCCCACCCCCGTTTTGTTTTGACATGGTATGGTCACAGTTTGACAGATGAACCTTGATCCTCTAACTGATGAAGCTGTGCACTCAGACATCATCCTTACCCCAATATGCCTCCTTGGATTTCCCGACTGTGATTTGGTGGTATTGCATTGACAGAAGGACTTTCTCAACAATGGTAATACATATTCTATGCCATTTCCCATGTGAGCCCCAAGCTCCTGTCTTTCTATTAGGTACTAGAGGTGTGGCACAATCACCTTGGCGAGTAGATTGATATCCTGATCACTGTATATATTTCTTGCCCAGGCACCATTAGTGCTGATGGACAAGTACCAATTGGTTCATCATATTTATATTGTTCAGGAACACTGAAGGGCGAGTCATGCACTTGAGAACTAAAATGAATAACAATAAATATGATAAAGAATCACAGAACCTCAGAGGTTAGAAAGACCTCTGGCGTCATCTTGTCCAACATACCACCTTATGCAGAATACCCTCCTCAATGTTCCCAACAAGTGGTCATAAATGAATCACAGAATATTAGAAATAGAAGCAATGTTAGAGGCATTTATTCCAAACCACACTTGGAAATGTCAACTTTAAAGAGTTCTTTAAAAAAAAGACAAACAAAATTAGGTCGTATGCGTATGTTTATTTCTCTCAAAGCAGGGCCATGCATGTGTCCATGCATGGGAGTTCATTTGGAAATAAGTTCACCTTGGGATTAGACCACACAGATCATATACCCATCCTTCCTTCCTTTCCCCTTACTCAGGATGCCTGTGTCCTTTTCCAGCCAAAATTATAGTTCCCATAGAATGAGAAAGTGCCTGTTTCTGTCAGCCATAAACAAGGGAATGTCTTAACAAGAGAGTGTCCATCTATAACAGGATAGTGTCCCTAAAGCAACAACAGAGAAATGCCATTAATCAAGATAGTGTCTGGTTGGAGAATGCTCCCAAAGACAGCTTAATTTTGGGGTTCACTCATCATTAAAAAGGGGCTCAGATGGTTCTTCCAAATAAGAAGCTGCTCTTCAGCATACTTGACAAATGGTCATTCAGCTAAAAGACCCCCAGTAAGAGAGAAATTTTTCTTTTCAGCACTCTGAGGCCCTCCATTCTGCAGATGTAGAGAGTTTCTGTTCTTCAGAAGCTTTTCCTTACATTAAGTCATTATCTACCTGTCTATAACTTCCAATTGTGGTGCCAAATGGGGCAAGACTAACTAATCCCTCTTTTACCTTTTAGCATTTCAGATATCTGAAGGCAGTTATTGGGCCCCCTCTAGTTCTTATTCTCTTAAGATTATATGTTTCCAGTCTCTCTAACCTCTCTCTATATGACATGATCTGAAGACCCTTCATCATCCTGGTTGCTCTCCTATGGATGTTCTCTACCTTACCAGCATAAAATGTGATGGCCAGAACTGCACATTGGACAGAACACAGCAGGCCTACCATTCCCTAGTGCATGCCTCTCAATGTAGCCAGAGATCAAATTTACTTTTTTGGTTACCATAATGATAACTCTCATTGAGCCTGCAGTTCTCTTTTATTATTTTTGAGATGAATGACTGTCTAGACATATCTTACCCATCTTACACTGTGAAGCTGATTTAAATATATGTGTGTGTGCGTACATACATATATATATATATATATAGATATACACAGATATATATGTACTAAATCTCTTTGTATATGTGTGTATGACTTTATATATATATATATATATATATATATATATATATATATCCCTAGTAAATATCATCTTATTTGATTCAGCACCATATCTAGAGCTCTTTAGATCCTCACTTTGTCAACTAACATGTTAACTATACCTCCTAGCTTCATGTCATGTCACAATTTTAAAAGCATTGACATCTATATCTATTCCCAAATGATTTATAAAAATGTTTAGCAGCATAGGACCAAGGATTACTATCTGGGGCACTTCACTAAAGACTGCCTTCTAAAATGTCATAACTCCATTAATGACTACTCTTTTTTCTTGTTTAGTCATTTCATTTGTATCTGACTCTTTGTGACCCCATTTGAGTTTTTCTTGGCAATGATACTGGAGTGAGTTGCCATTTCCTTCTCCAGCTCATTTTATGGGTGGGGAAACTGAGGCAAACAGGGTTAAGTGACTTGCCCAGGGACACATGGCTAGTAAATGTCTGAGGCGATTTGAACTCAAGAAGATGAGTTTTCCTGAGTCTAGACCCTGTGCTCTATCTACTATACCACCTAGTTGCCTAATGACTACTCTTAGGTCTGGTCATTCAGCCAGTTCCAAAATCACTTAACTATTTAGTTGCTTGCCCACATTTTTCTATTTCTTCCATGAAAATAATAGAAAAGACTTTGTCAGAAATTTGCTAAAATCTAGACAAATTATCTTTCTAGCATTTGCTTGATCTGCCAGTCTAATAACTCTGAGAAAAGAATAATGGGCTTAGTGTTATAGGATCCTGTC
Organism: Gymnobelideus leadbeateri; assembly: GCA_011680675.1. Lineage (NCBI taxonomy): Eukaryota > Metazoa > Chordata > Mammalia > Diprotodontia > Petauridae > Gymnobelideus > Gymnobelideus leadbeateri. The sequence continues at coordinate 447,664 of WOXC01008156.1, read as the reverse complement.
CTCAATGAAGAGATGCTATTTCATTACTTCCATTTCTGGGTGCTTATTAATCATTCCTTTATATTTTCTAAAATTTTGCTAAGAATTAAAGACAAACTTACTGGCATCTCTTTAGCTTGCAAACCCACTTTCCTCCCCCCCTTTTTTTTTTTGCTTTTTGGAGGGCAATTGGGGTCAAGTCAACTTGCCCAAGGTCACACGGCTAGGTTTTTGTTTGTGTGTGTTAAGTGTCTGAGGCCGGATCCGAAATCAGGTCCTTCTGACTCCAGGGCCGGCGCTCTACTCGCTGCGCCACCTAGCCACCCCTCCTCCCTTTTTTAGTAAATGGGGACATTTGCCCTTATTCAGTCCTATGGCAGCTCTCCAATTCTTCCTGATCTTTCAAAGATCATTGACAGTAGCCTAGCAATCACATCTGACAATTAGTTCATATGGAATTTGTCCCAGGGTACTGAAAGACACTTAGTAGATATTGAGTGAGCAGGACAGTTCTAGCTATTAGACCATGGGAGAATGTACCTCCATTATGGAAGCCTCATTTCCATCAATTTCTAGGAAGATCTCCTAGAATGTGGACTACAGGAGGATAACTATAATTGTTCCTCTATGCCCAAGGGCTCTCTGGGTATCTATGACTATGTCTATATTATTGGTATAGTGCCTTGACTGATCATAAGGTACCCTGCAAATCAGCTTTGACAGGCTCTAATTCTCCAAGTATTCATTGACTCAGAGAACTGAATGTAGTAAATACAGAGAAGATCTGAGTGGGCAAGACACATTTCACACAAAAGGGGATAGTGGAGCAAGTTGTTATAGCAAAACTCCAGCATGAGAAGTGGAGTACTTAATCATTTGGATTGTAGGAAATGTAGCATGAGAGACACTATTCATGTATTCTGTATTGACAAGCTGTGGAAAGGTGCATCTTTACCTGTAGGGTTATGAATAATATAGTCCAAATACATGAACTAAACTGGGGACTCTGATTGGAAATTATGTGAAAGATAAGTCATCAAACCACAAAATCTCCCTCTGTTACAGAGGGTCACAGAACACCAGCACAGGAAAAGAAAGGAGCCATTTATGCTGTACTGCTAAGAAGACTTTGTATCCTGCAAAGAGGTCAGGTCCATGAAAAAATTCAGCATTAATTGCTGCCCAGGGATAAAGGTAGTTGGCAGATATTACCACGAGTATGATTGTGTTTCCATAGGATCTTCGACCTCAACACATACTCACAAGAATCACAAGACAAACTGGCAGAAATTTTCTTGTAATTATGGCCATCAAAAGTCCCAGGAACAGGGCTCTATGACCCATGGCCAGGCTATTGTGATAGAAATGGAACATTACCATTGATTATGGGGTGGGGACCTATTTTAGACCTCTCCACTTTTAGAGTGTTTTCAGATTTCCCCTTGTACTTCCATGCCTAAAATTTCAACCATCATTTGTCTGACCATAGCAAGAGAAGCAGGTATCTATAGAGGTGAAACATCGTACATTTTCCATTTGGGTTCCAATTTTTGCTCCATTCTACTAAAATGCTTGTCTGATTCTTCATCATGGCAACAAAACAATTTATTTTTTGACCCCAGCAAACTCTCACAGGGGGCAGTCATCTTCAATGGTGGTGGTGGGAGTTGATCCATAGTAGTATAGCAAGTGAGGAAGCTAGGACTTAAACACAGGTCTCCCTGTCCAGTGTTATGGACTCAATGAGAATGACCAACAGCCCAACACAATTCACTAGTCTTTAACAAGGGGGAATTTGATACTAGATCTGTGTCTCAGTTTCTCTATCATCTGGACATAATACTACTTCTGATTCCCCATTGCAATTGCTTTGAGTACACCAAAGAAAAGATGTGATTCTCAAAAAGACTGGGAATACTAGAGCTGTTATAGTTAGAACCTTAAGAAGTAGAAAGTGGAATGTATGCAGGAGCAGAGATGTCTGGGAGAGCTCAGGGCTTGGAGAGACATGCAAGCAATTCGTGTTTTTGGAAGGTCACTGTGGGGTTTTGAAAATTGGTGTGACTGGGGAAATACATTTTATGAAAGAAAAATTTATTTATTTTGGTCCCCCAGAGCCCAAAATGATCTGAGTAATTAGGAAGGGGGAATAAAAAAAGCAATCCAAACTGTAGGAGTCCAAGAGAGAAAAACACCCCCACAAAGCAGGTGGAAATAAAGGGAAAGGTGATATCATTTAAGCCAGATTCCCCAAAGCTTAAATAAGACAAGAGCATCCAGAGCACACAGAATAATGTATGACAAAACCATTTTTCCTATTTTACAGATAAGGAAAATTGTTGCAAACAGAATAGAGAAGTGACTTTTCCATGGTAATACAGAAAGTCCATAAAAAAGCTGTCTCTAGACCCCTAGCCCAGGTAAACTTTTAGCAGATATACAAGAAAAAGCACTAAATACAGAATCACTAGATCCAGGTTTTAGTCTTAACTCTGGCACTAATTATTTGAATGACTATTTGAGCCACTTAACCTCTTTTATAAAATGAAGGAGGTGAGTCAATCAATCAACAAGAATTTATTAAACACTTACTATGTGTCAAGTACTGGGATACAAAGACAAAAATAAGCCTCTGTCTTCTGGTCTATATTCTTGGGGGCGGCTAGGTGGTGCAGTAAATAGAGCACTGCCCTGGAGTCAGGAGGACCTGAGTTCAAATCCGCCTCAGACACTTAACACAAAGCTAGCTGTGTGACCTTGGCCAAGTCACTTAACCTCAATTGCCCTACCTTCCTCCCCGCCAAAAAGAAAAAACCCCTCACAAAAATAAGCAACTTCAAAATCAATACAAATTAGCTTTTTTGGTTGGGGAAAGATCAAAGATCAGACGAGGTTTCATTTAGAAATCTTTCTTTTATATATAGGTGAATTGGGTCATGTCTAAAGTCTCTTTTTGATCCAACATTCTATATCAAGATGAGAAAGGCCTGGCCAGTTGGAAGCTTATCTTAAAAAAAACAAAACTGGGCATCTTAGTGTATTGTAGACTGAAGAATCGGGCCCCACAGAATGGACTGAACATTACCATGACCTCGGGAGGCAGGGGCTCCCCCACTTTGGAGGTGTTCGGGCAAAAGCTGCACGACCATTTGTCACATAGGTAGAAGGTATGGTAGAAGCCTAGGTACAGCTGTACTTGGTGGTCTCTGACATCCTTTCCAACCCTTGAGCTTTCATGATTCTATAACTTTTCTATAATTCTAGGAAGATGCTGCCCCCTAGTGGTACCCCATTCTTACTCTGGATGATCCCCAACATCCAGAAAACTCAATCCTTTTCGACCATCCTTTTTTTTTTTTTTCTACCAAGGACCAAAGTGTCTCTACAGCTTCCTCTTTTGTTTTTGGCAGAAAGAACATTAGATTTGGAATCAAAGGGCCTGCTTCCTAATACCAACTGTGCTGTTTTGTGTTCAGTCATTTCAGTAGTGTCCAACTCTTCATGACCCCATTTGGGGTTTTCCTGGCAGAGATCCTGGAGTGGTTTACCATTCCCTTTTCCAGCTCATTTTATAGATGAGGAAACAGAGTTAAGTGACTTGCTCAGGGTCACACTGTTAGTAACTGTCTGAGGCTAGATTTGAACTCAGTATGATGAGTCTTTCTGATTCTAGGTCCTATACTCTATCCACTGCCACTACCTAGCTGCCTAGATGTAATACCTGTTTATAACTTGGGCAAGTTACTTTGCATCTCAATTTCCTTTTCTGTAAAATGAGAGCACTGGCCTAGAGTTAAGATGTCGAACACAACAGCAGGCTGCATGCTCTCTCAAGTGTGGCCCAAACCATATAAAAATATAATTGGGAAATATTTTGCAAAATAAATAATACAATAAAGCATAGATAATGTCCTTATGTGGTTTTCTAAGTCAATATACAGCCAACAGGAATCCTTAGGTGTGGTTTAGTGGCCCTGGTTCTATTTGAATTTGACATCACTATACTAGATAATCTCTAAGGTCCCATCCAGATCTAAATCTAATTTAACTCTTTTTTTTTTTAGTGAGGAAATATTTAAGCAAATAACTTAAGTTCATTTAAATAAATAAGATATATTTAAGCAAAAAGATAAATCAAAGATACACAGATCATATGAGATAATAAACAGAGAGAATTGGCTATTCCACAAGGAGAAAGACATCTCATTGCAAATAAGACAGACTCTCTGATCTGTCCCAAGGATAAGTTTCTTGAAGTTTCTAAGAAGCTGAGCTGAAAATCAGGGACATATTGAGGGTCTAGCTTTCCCTGTCAGCTTTCCAACATCTTTTCTTTCTCTCCTGGTCAGAAGATAGGAAAAAGAATGATTTTCCTCTCTCAAGCACTCTGGCAATTATGACTCTCAATAGCCATACATGGTTGAGACATCCTTTTCTCCATCAAAGATGTTGAGGTTTAGGGGTGGTTGGGACCCCAAAATACTGACATTCCCAGTCCTCCTGAATGAATTAGACTCAAGCCTTCTCTCAGTCAAAGAAAAGCAAAGCTTATTAAAGATTCGCCAAATTGGGTAGACTCTTGAGGGGCCTGAGCATTCCAGGTAGAATCTGAGCCTTTGTAAGGCTGGATAGAATTTGAGCACCTTCATGGAGGCAAGATGGATGTTATATACAGAAAGACTATGGGAGGAATCTAGGGTTGGTCTAGTAGTCTGGGGGTGATTAGAGGAGGGGCCTAAGGAGGATCTTGATGAGACTGGGGTGACTAGAGGTCAGATTCTCGGGAACCAAGAGAATGGGATTTTGATGGGATCACGGGTAGGAAGCAGCTGGAGGAGATCCAGAAGTAACAGACTATGGAAGGCTAGGCTAGGTTAAGGGTAACAGATTTGGGCATGAAAAAGCCAGATTAAGTGGGAAAATTGAGGGAGAATTCTAGGTGGGAAACTTGCCCAGGGTCTATGAACAAATGGGACTCAAATTCTTTTGGAGTAAAGGGAAAACATATCGGCTTGGGCCTGGACCCAGTCCAGAGGGAAGTTTTATGCAAATGTACTGTTTTTACCCAGGGTTATTAAATCTAAATCTTAATTCAGTACCCCATGCTAACACACACACACACACACACACACACACACACACACACACACACACACACACACACACACACAGAGTACTGGGTAGAGATACCATGTTGCTTCCCCAGAAACATTGTTTTGAGAGTTCAATCTCTCATTTGTGCAATGCCCCAGAGTGAGAAGCAGTGAACTACTTGCTCTCTGTTTCAAAGGTCCATTTTTCCAACTTTTTTGGCACCAGGCACACAGGGACCATTGTAACATGAGGCCTTTTGGAAGAGAAACACGGAAGGCTCGGTCATGTTTCCTTCTGAATCTACCACTTTACTGTAAACTGTATCATCCCTGGCCTCTGTCTCATTTCTAGTTCCTGCTTCCCTTCCTCCTCCCTCCCCTTTCCCCCCAGCCATCTCTCAAACACATAGGCCTTAGATGTCTTCACTTAGGCTCTTCATCAGTCTGAAAACCACTCAAAGAGGAAATTTTTATGACTGATGTCTCAGGTTCCATTCTGAGGTTGCTCTTGGCACCTCGTACATCTACTGGAGTTAGAGTGCAGGGTGCTGGGAATGAATTGGCATGACAATGAAGCCTGGGACATTCTAGGTAGAGCATGGTCAATCATTTTTTCCAGGTTGTAGTCCACAGGCTGCAGGAGATGTGGACAGGCCTTGGTGAAAAGCAGCATTAGCTCTTGGGAAATTGAAAAAGAACACAGCTGTGGTAGGTTCTCAATACAGAGCTTACATTTATATAGGCCCGTGTTGTCTTCTTGATAGAATGTAAACTCCTTGAGAGCAGAGATTGTTTCTTTTTCTTTACTTTCTTTTTTGCCTTTGATTGGAGTTTGCTGGAACCAGCTTCTATCTGACTGTTAAATTTTTAATGTGAACATTTACAACTGTGAAATCAGCCAGCTACAAATCAGGGCTTGATTTTACTCTTTTGTTGATTTTCATGTCCTTGGTTGGGGGGAAGGGCGTCAACAAATTATGTCTGGAGGGCCAAATCTGGCTCAACATCTGTTTTTGTTCAGCTGTGAGTTAAGCATGGTTTTTATATTTTTAAATACAATAAAACTTTATTTAAACATGTAAAAGCCATTCTTAGCTCACAAGCATACAAAAACAAGATGATACTAAATCTGGCTTGTAGGCCATACTTTGCTGACTCCTGGTCTAGACTTAAGAAAGTGACAGTATTCTCTAGGAAACTTAGCTATGTTATGAACCCAATCCTCTTCCCTTCCCTAGATACTAAGGTGAGGCAAAGATGAAGGCGGATTATGCATCCCACATGGTGGGGGAGTATGTGAGTATATTTGTATGTATATAATGGTACGTATATACACATATTATGTGTGTTGTCATTTTTTCAATCAGTTTTTGTGATCCCATTTAGGGTTTTCTTGGCAATGAGAGAAATGATTAATAGCAGCTGATGATTTGGGGAGATCCAGAATTCCTCCTTTTTCTCAAGTCCTCATTTTAAAAGCTCAGTCTCAGAAGGTTGAACTAACTTCCTCCTCAGACAGGGTCATACCCCACCTAACCTTGAAGGAATCTAATATAAGGTGAATTCCTGCTCATTGTATTCCACTCAAGCAAGTGTGGGTGGAGGCAGATTCTTGGTCTAGATTGCCCAAGCTGGGGGTGGTTTGGGTGTAGACCTGGTTGTCTCTTTGTCCAAGACATGATGTCACTCTCCTACTCCCTCACTGAAGTGAGCCCACTTCTCTTTGTTAAAATCTACCTCTAATTAATTGTCAATCAATCAGAGTTGATTACCACCCTCAGGAACACCCATTCTCCCAAGGGCATATAAACTCTGAACCCACTCCCATGAGGGCTCTTTGGCATTTGAGAATGCCACTGACCTCTTTTATTAATAAAATGCTAGCAGTATTTATAAAATGATTAATCACCCAGAAATTATGTCTCTCAAACATTTTTAAATGTCACAGCAAAGATACTGAAGTGGTTTCTTTTTCCAGCCTATTTTACAGATGAGGAACTGAGGCAAACTGAAGTGACTTGCCCAGGTTCACGTAGCTAGTAAGTACCTGAGGCCAGATTTGAACTCAGAAAGATAAGTCTTCCTGAGTCCAGCCCTGGCACTCTACCCACTGTGCTATCTGGCTCCCTTGTATGTATTTTTGTAAAAACAAAAAAAAGTGATGGAGAAAATTTTAATAATGTAGATTAAATTTGTAATTGTGTTCTGCAGTAGGTTTCCACCGCACACCCTTAGCCAGTTGTTAAATATTTACCAGTACACCCTTGTATTGCTCTATAAACATTGCTTGAGCTCAGCAGGAGTGCACTAGAAGGCTCAGGGAATGAAATCATCCCCAGACTGGAGACCTGGTGGCTATAGGCTAACAATAATAACCTATTCATGTCGTGCTTTATTTTGCAAAGTGCTTCTCTCCTCTGAGCCTCCCAACACCCCTACCTTTGTGTCAACACATAGTAGGTGTTTCATAAATGTTTGTGGGTCAATTAATAATAATCAATATGTGTCATATACTTACTATGTTCTAGATAAGTTTGAGGCAAATCAGAATCTTAAAATTTTAAATCAATAGTAGTGGCCTTTTGAGTACAGGAACAGCAGCCCTGAAGTTAACTTGTACACAGATACACAGCTACATGCTGTAAAGGAAAGTGTGATAGATGAGTTATCAGGAGATCCAGAGCTGATGCGTGGTCCAAGGTCACACAGAGATTGTGTCCATTTTGCATAGATTTCCAGCTCTGACATTAGCTGTGTAGCCCTGGATGTCACTTAACATCTCTGAGTCTGTTTCCTCATCTGTCAAATGGGGCTAGTGATACTTGGATAATTTACCTTACAAGAATGTTTTGTAAACCTTAAGACATGATATAAATGTGAACTATCATCCTCCTCCTTGTTGAATGTATGCTCATTGAGGGCAGGGACTGTTGTGACTTTATCTTTGTGTCCCCAGCAACTAGCACATAGTGGGTGCTTGCTTAATAAATGCTTGCTAAACAAACTGAAAGAAGGAGACCCAGTTTATCCCTAATAAATACTTGTTAAACAAATAGAAGGAAGGAAACTCAGTTTATCCTAATCTCACAAATTAGCCTCTTGGCTACCACAAGAATTTAGGACTCCTACAGCTAAGCTCTCTTCAGATCTGGACCACCGTTTTGTTTCCACAGAGTTATTGAAAATAAAAACTGTAATTTTTACTGGGTGACGTTAGGGAACTTTCTGAGCCTCAATTTCCTTCTTGGTAAAATGAGAAGGTTCTTAGCATTTCTATATAGTAGAACCTTAGAACCTTGAACCTTAGAGTTCATCATCCTTATTTGATAAATGAGACTCAAAGAAAGTGACTTGCCCAAGGTCACACAGAGAATAAATAGCAGAGGTGGAATTCATATCTCTTCTGATGCCAAATTCAGTGTTCTTTCCACTAGCAGAGCACTCTGGACAGATGAGTTCTCAACTCTCTAGCAGCTCTAAGATTTTATCTGGGGATACTTTATTCCAGGGATCAAGGAGGGGGCTCTGTCAAAAACTAAAAAAGGAAACCACTTTGGCAAAGGGTCAGGTTATGGTTTGGGGAGGAGGGAGAGGAGGGAGAGGAGGGAGAGAAATAGAGCAGAAGGACTCTGCTCCTCCAAAGACAGAGCCCCTGGAGCTCTTAAAAGGGACCCCTGGATTGCAGAGACCGCCTTCTGACTTCACCTAGCAGCCCACTGGGGTCCGGGTCTCTGGGCCACTCCTCCCTGGGCCTTGCTCCCTTTCCAAAGTAATTATTTGCTGAGTCGTGTGTGCCGGCCCCACGACTGGTTGGCTTCCTGGCACACTCTCTGGGCAGGCACAGTCAGTCCCTGAGTCATTAGGGCCATTGTTGCCTCTGCTAATAATAATCCCCTGGAAAAAGATTGTGGCTGGAAAAAGAAAACAAAGTGTTAGCCACTGAGACTCTGAGCCTGGCTTACTCACAAAGCCCCACTCAGACCCAGAGACAGTGTCCTCTGTCCCTACTCACTGACTCCTCCCCTAGCTCCCTGTTCTTTCCAAATGGGATTGGCCAGGATTTCAGATGAGTCACCCATAGGCAGAGTAATGAGTATGGCCAACTCTGGGCTGAGGCACGGGGCACCTCAGTGCTCTTTGCCTCAGAGACTCTGGGCAGCCTGGGGAGAATTTAACCTTTGGTCCCTCATGGAGATTCAGCCACTTCTGGGGAATGCCTTCTCCACTGTTTGCACAGCTGCAGAGCCACCCCAAACCCCACATTGCAGCTGAGGGCTGAGGCTGAAGGAGGAGCTTGTATTCTGAAGGGCAGGACTGGGCACAGCTGTGCCTCAGGGTCTCGAGGCAGGAAAAAGGCAGGATGGGATTCTGAGCTCTGCCACTGGCTTGTGTGGCCTTGAGCAGGCCATGTCACTTCTTTGTGCCTCAGTTTCCTCATTTGTAAAATGAGAGGTCTGTTCTAGGCCATCTCTAAAGTGTCTTTTTCCTCTATACACCCAATTGTAGTCTTACCCTCTTAACCTTGACCATGTCCCCAGCTACCCAACAATTGCTTTGGACATGAAAAGAAGAGAAGCCTATCCCCCCCATTCCCCCCAAAAAAAACGGCCGAAGAGAAAAACACAAGATGACAGAAAGGAGGATGGGTGGGGACAGCTCAGAACTTCAAGACAGAAAATTAATACTGCTGGACCCCATCTTATCTCGTCAAATGAATCAGCACAACTTTCTGTGCTGTATGAGGTACAAAGTAGAGAGATGGGGAAGGAAGAAGTCAGGGGAATGGACCGAACAGGAGCTGAGTCACAGTTCAATTCAACTTAATTCAGCAGTAATTAAATGCCTTCTCTGTTCAAGACACTGTATCCAAGGAGTTGGGGATACCAAAAAAACCCAAACCTCCAAATAGTCCCTCCCTTCAAGGAGCTTACATTCTCCAGAACAGAAGAGCAAAGTCAAAACCACTGTTGTCTTGCTTCTGAATTCTTCCCATACCCCAAGATGGCATGGACCTAGAAATGTGGGCTTACTATTAAACAACCCTTTAAAGCATACTTTATGTATATAATTTCATTTCATCTTTTCAATGGCCCTATGAGGCAGGTATTATAAGTATCATTTTCCTCATTTTTATTTATTTTTTAATTATTTCCTCAAATCTATAGTTAAGGAAACTGAGGTCTAGTATGTGATTTGCCCTTATCAGGCAGCCAATCAATAAATCAGAGCATTCTTCTGTTAATGACTAGCAAAGGCAAAGCACCTTGACCAGATACTACCTTGAATAGGTCTTTTCTTAGCTTAATATTTTATGGACATATACTATGTTATGTCATGTTGATGGTAAAGGAAACACATCCAGGGTTATAATAACACTTTGTCAGCTCTCTTATCTTATTGTATTTACAACCTATTCAATTAAGAAAATTCCTTTTTCATGCTTTGGTTAAACACATATGGAGATCATAAATTTGAGTGACATAGACATCCTGGGTTGGGATTGTTCTAAAATGTATTTAAGGCTTCTCATTCTTTTTATCAGTCAGAATTACAGTTCTGACTCCATTACATATCTGCTAGCTTTAAGGGAATAAACAATATGAATTTATATGTGCCACCTGGCCTATTGCCTTTTTAAACCAAACTTCCAGGTCAACAACACAAATAAATATAAAGTCACTTTAGGAGGGAAAAGAGAACAAGTGAGGGATTTTCCAAGAAAGGTTTCACAGTGCCCCTAAACTGTGCCTTCAAGGAAAAAGGAAAGGCTTCTGTAAGGTTGAGATGGGGAAGGAGCACACTCCAAACTGAGAGATGAAATTCTAAGTTTGTTTTGTAGATCAGTTTGGTTGGAATATAGCCTGAGTGAGACAACATGAAATAAAGCTGGCAAAGTACGTAGGAGTCAGATTGTGCAGAAGCTTAAAGACTGAAGGATTTGTATTTAATCCCAAAGGTGATGGGGAGCCATTGAAGGTTTTGTGTAGGGGAGAGCGCAAGGCAGATCTGTGCTTTGTGAATCTTATCTTGGAAGTTATGTGGGGAGAATGAATTGGAGAGAAGAAGAGACTGGAGGCAGGGAGTCCAAATAGTAAAGTAGTTTAAGTGAGAAGGGATGTGGGCATAAACTAAAGTAATGGCCATAAGAATGGAGAGAAGGAGATGTATTGGAAACATGCTACAGAGGTAGAATGGACAGAATTTGGATAAGACAAAGATTCCCTTTGATGCCCAGCTAGCTTACATTAGACTTTTGTCATATAAAGTTATACTACAGTGAATGTGATTACACTCAAGAGATAGCTGAATCCTTTTATTTAGTGTACTATTTATTGAACATCTCTGTGTCCTAGTTGACACGGGAGATGCAAAGAAGGATGATACAATTTCTGTTCTTGTGATACTTTTGATCTAGTTGTAGAGGAAAGACATAACACATGAAGGCATAAACAATACATGTATGAAATTAGGGGAATGATTAGACCATCTCCTCTAAGACCCTTCCCAATTCTGTGAATGAATGGATGAATTAACTTAAAAGCATTTATTAAGCACCTACTATATGCAAGGTGCTATAGATACAGATGCAAAGTAATGGTCTGATCTCAAGGAAGACTCATTTTCATGAGTTCAAATCTGGCTTTAGACACTTACTAGCTGTGTGACCCTGGGCAAATCACTTAACCCTGTTTGCTTCAGTTTCCTCCTATGCAAAATGAGCTGGAGAAGGAAATGGCAAACCACTCCAGTATCTTTGCCAAGAAAAATCCAAATGGGGTCATGAAGAGTTGAATATGATTGAAAGGAGAAGATGACATACATAAGGGAGAAGTGTCCAAGAAGGGGATGTTTGGTTTGGTGAGACTCAGGAATGGTGAGTGGAACCATACAGCAATCAATTGTTGTCATGTTCTTTCTACAAACAATGGTATTATTAATTTGATTAATGTTTCCAGAAAGAGAGAGAGATGTATGGGAAAAAGAGAATATACTGTTAGAGTATAGCAGATGGCAAGATACCCATGTGACTGGCTACATATGGTGGGTTAGGCAAGTTTGTACCCCCTGGACAATCAGGGCAGCTCAGTCCCAGGGTAGACATATTAAATGTCATGAATATAAGAGAACAAATACCAAATGAGTGGTGAAAGCAATAAATCTTTATCTAAGGTATAGGAGTTATCACTGTAAGTTGAGATGCTCAGATAACACTTCTGGGAGAAATTGGGCCTTGAACCAAACCTTAGAGTTTGAGCAGGATTTAAGTACTTGGAGAAGAGGGGAGGACGCATTCCTAGTAGGAGAGTAAGCAGACCTGGGCTAGGAATCAAAAAAGCATCTTCGAGGAAGAATGAACAGACAAGTAGTAGAAGATTTGTACTGAGGATTGGTAGAAGATAATATTGAAAGGTATAACATCAGATGAATGGGTCAGAGGTGGAAGAGCATGTAGTCATGACTTGATGCGATGATGGCTGGATATTCCTCCTGAATACGTTCTTTTATGGCTTCAGGAAATAACTTAGGCCTAAAGGGAACTGACTTCATCCGCCCTTTGGCCATGTGTAACAGTAAGCACCCTAACATACCCAGGATGGTCTAATAGCCAGGTTCTTGAATCTTCTTTGCTACAGAAAAGATAGTTTTAAAGGGGTTAACAATCCTACTTCTAATGACATTCACGAGTTCAGGGGAAAGGTCAGCACCTGGAACTTAGAGAAAATACAGAGAAAATACAAGCAGAAAAATTAGCACAGAGACCGACAGGGCTCCCACCATCTGAGCAAAGCAATATTGCTATATGCCTTACATATACCACTGGATTGAGGGAGCACAGACATCTAAACAGTCGGGAAGGGGGGGCGCTCTGAACATAAAACTACTCAGTGTCTCAACCAGGAAATCAAGAGATCCTTCTCACCAGCAAACCCCCAAAGCAAAATTCCAACCTCCCAGACTATATAACAAAGACTCAACCCCCGATTGGCTCAGAACCAGAAGGCACAAATCCTACTTGACTCAGCACATCTGTGAATTATCAGGATTCAAAGTTTATCAGTCCTTCAGATGTTTATAATTTAGCCTGAGCCTGGGAAACTGAACTCCAACAAGAAGAAGAAGAAAATCATAGGGTCATAGACCCAAAACATAGACAAAAAGCCCAACTTGCTTGTGCTTACACCATGTTGTTTTCCTGCATTAGACCATAAGCTCCTTGAGGTCAGGGAGTATCTTTTTGCTTGTATTCATATTCCTAGCACTTGGTTTTATGCTTAGCACATTGTAAGCTCTTAATAAATATTTATTGATTTGATTGACTTGACTTGAAGCCTACAACTAGCCACAGTGTTTAGGAGAGTCAGATAGAAGAAAGAAACTTGGTAAATCTTTTATCAAACCAACCTATACTTGGCAGTGAACTGGGAAAAGGTGTGCAGGGAGAGAATAGATGTAGAAGCCAGGAAAGGGGAGCAGCACAACAGCTTATTTTCGAGGAGGGGTTCCTCAAAGGGTTTTTTGCCCTTGAGGCTTCCTTATGGAATGGAAGGGAGAAGTTCCCAATTGTTCACTTGTCTGGGGCTGTGCTTTGTGGTATTCCAATAGTCAAACATAACATACACCAGAATTGGGGGGTGTTAAGGGTATCTAAGGCAGTTAGGTAGTGCAATGGATACAGCACCAGGCCTGGAGTTAGGAAGACCTAAGTATTCTGACTTCAGATACTTACTCGTTGTGTGACCCTGGGCAAGTTACTTAATCCTATTTACCTCAGTTTCCTCCTCTGTAAAATGAGCCAGAGAAGGAAATGGCAAACCACCCCCATATTGTCTAAGAAAACCCCAAACGGGCTCACAAAGAGTTCGATGCAACAGAAACAACCGAAAAACAACAAAAAGGGGCTTCTAACTTGAAGAAGAAACCATTTAGGAGAGAACGTCTAATATTCGAGGGTCTGTAAGGGGGATTTAACTTGATCTGCCCAGCCCCAGAGATCAGAACTAAGAAAAATAAGCAAAAGCAGCAGAGTAGATTTTGGATAATATAAGAAACAACTTCCTAAAAATTACGGCTACCAAAAATGGGGTGTGCTCTCTCATAAGCAGGTGGTATATTCCTCTTTCCTCGGAGGCCTCAGAATGGAGACTGGTTGATAACTAGATGGGGATGTATAGGGGACATTCTTGTTTGGGTGAAGACTGGATTAAATAACGGTCGAGAACCCTTCCAACCGAGCTTTTTCATTCTCCATGTGTAATTGCCCCACCTGAACGCCTATCTCCTATCCTAAAGGCCCTTGTGGATCATAGGGTCATAGACCCAAAACTGAAAGTGATTTCAGAGGTTCTCTAATCCAATCTCCTCATTTTATAGGTAGTATAGCTGAGGCTCAGGCTGTTAGATCACTTGCTAGAGATCACATAAGATAATATGTGGCAAGTTCAGGATTAGAACTCAGGTCTTTCCACTCCAAGTAAGGTGCTCTTTCCACTGTGTGGTTAAGAACTCCTGGCCTAGAGGATCTGTGAGGTCCCTTCCAGCTCTAACATTCCATAAAGGCTATTTATTATTTTCAGAACCTTGTGAGCAGTAATGCCTCCCTTCACATTGTACTCCTAATGAGGCTATTTTCTCTGAGTGCCTAATTAGATTGTATGAGATCAGTTTTCTGTTCTGGGAGGATAATTAGAGAGAAGCCACTTGCCCTGATGATAGAATAAGCCTCTAAACTTGAACATCCTTATAGCTACAACACACTTTCCTATGTTTAGGTTAGTTAGTTATCTAAGTTCAATGCAGCTAAAGATAGAATTTTTGTTTATATGTGAACATCAGTCTTGCAAATTGTTCTCCCCAAAGGTGAGAAGCAATTTGTGCTAGAAAGACAGTAAAAATTTATGATATTTAAAATAATACTATAGCCAAGTGAACCCAACTCCTAATACAACTAATAGCGAGAGGAACCACATAGAGAAATCCCAAACTTTGTTACCACCAAAGGACTAGAATATGCTTTGGTAAAAAGATAAAACCACACTCTAAGCCCCAACCTTTCACCATACTGAATGACAGAACTTATCTTTCTTATCTCCTCTAGTGAAGTGTTTTCACATCATGGGCATTTTGAATTAAGTAAACCGATGAAAATCTATTGTTCTGTGTCTTTTTTCCCCAATTGACCCAGCACAGAAAGTGTTGATCATCAGGGGAAAAAATGGCCACAGACCAAGGAATGAGGGGCAAAAAGAAAAGCAAAGGAATGGATAATCCACAGATTGGTTAACTACCCACTGAAGAATCAAAAAGTTTAACTGTTAACTATATTCTGTGGTTATAGAGCAAGCTGGGAAAACATTTTGTGGGTTGGCAATGTTTTTTCATCTTTGACAAATGGTTTGATTGTAGATCATTGCCTTTGAATGGTGATACTCAAACCATTCCCAGGAAAACATTCATGCTCTCATCTGTTTTTCACAAGACTTAAAGTACTCAGCCACATACATTTCCAGTATCTTCCATATAATGTTAGAGCCAGATGTGTTCTCAGGGATCATATATCCAGACCCCTCATTTTACAAGTGTAGAACTGAGGCTTAGGGGCGGCTAGGTGGCGCAGTGAATAGAGCGCCGGCCCTGGAATCAGAAGGACCTGAGTTCGGAACCGGCCTCCGACACTTAATCCGCACAAACAAAAACCTAGCCGTGTAACCTTGGGCAAGTTACTTAACCCCAATTACCCTAAAGGGGCGGCTAGGTGGCGCAGTGAGTAAGAGCACCGGCCTCGGAGTTTGGATGACCCGAGATCAGATCTGGCCTCAGAAAATGAGCACCCACGCATAAATCAAAAAATGACTAGCCGTGTAACCTTGAGCAAGTTACTTAACCCCAATTGCTTTAAAAAAAAAAAAAAGAACTGAGGCTTAGAGAGTTGAATGAATGAATAAATGAATCAAAAAAACTTTGCTAAGTATGGTTCAATGGATAGAGTGCCCTCTCTGGAGTCAAGAAGACTCATCTTCATGAGTTCAAATCTGGTCTCAGACACTTACTAGCTTAGTGATTCTGGGCAAGTCCCTTCACCCTATTTACCTTAGTTCCCTCATTTGTAAAATGAGTTGGAGAAGGAAATGGCAGACCACCCTAGTGTTTTTGCCAAGAAAATTCTTTTAAATGGGGTCATGAGGAATTGGACATGACTGAAATAACCAAACAACAAATGTGTAAAGCAAGGAATACAGATAAAAAAGCAACTTAGTCCCTGATCTCCAGGAGCTCACATTTTAGTAGGAGGACTCACTGCATATAGGTGGAGTTAGCTACAGATCAGAGGGAAGTCCAGGGGTGTTTAGGGTACAGGGGCAAAGCAGACAGGCATCTTCTTTATAGTCATTTCCATTGATAATGCTGTATCTGCTTATGATGTTGTACCATATGAAATTTCCAGTCTTTGCTGGCAAGAGCTTTCTCTTCTATATCTTCATTAGTTGTGCTGTTGAGGTGGTGGTGGGGGGAAGAAGGCAGAAGGACTCTGCACAGGGCTGCAGCACCTCAAGAGACAGCTGTTTCCCTTTGATTGTAGCTTTGGGTCAAGGCTGGAAGTAGGTCTAGTGGTCAGGGGCTCTGCTTTTCCCAGAACTCTTAGGTTCATGGTCCTGGCTGTTTCCACTAGTGTCTGAAGGAAGGTGGCTATCTAGGTGGTGGCAGTGTTTTGACCTGCCTGGCACCTCGCTCTCTCTCTCTCTGTCTCTTTCTCTTTCTGTGTCTGTCTCTCTTTCTTTCTGTGTCTGTCTTTGTCTCTGTCTCTCTCTCTTCCCCACCCCACCATGGAGCTCACATAACAGGTTAATGAGAGAGCCAAAATGAGACTCCAAGCTAGGGTTCTGTACCCTATACTACATTGTCACTCCAGGACAAAATTGCAAAATTTTGATACAAAAGCTTTTTTGGGCCCCATATAGCCTTTCAGGGACCTTTTGCTCTCTCTCTATTCTTGCCAACGGACCCAAGGTCTCCATGCCAACCCTCAGTCGTCCAGACTCCCTCTTCCCTACTCTCTGATATCTCATTCTGCAGATCTTCCTCCCTCTCTCCCTTTTGACAGAATTTCCACCATTCTCTCCTCACAGGGACACCTCTTTGCTAGAGAACTTGAAATGTTCCCTCAAAGTCCTAGATAATATTTATATTTTAAAAAGAAACTTCCCTGCCTTAACCCACACAGGAGTGCATAAAGGTGTGAATTTAAGGCAAATAGGTAGACCAAGTGGCTGATACTTTGGGGCAGGGGCTGACACTCGGGATAATAAGCTACATATTTATGTGGTTACCAGCTCAGCCTATTCAAAAGACTGGTCCAGCACACAGCAAATACCTACACCCTGGGTGACATTTTCCTCCAGGCTGGAGTACCCTCTGCTGGATATCTTGACTCATTACACCCTGCTTGTCCCAGGAAAATAATAAGCCTATGGAATCATAGGTTCTGAGTCAGAAGGGACCCCAATACAACCCCCCCCCCCAAATAGTCATCCTGCCTTCCTTTGAAGGTCTCTTTTGAAGGGAAATTTGCTATTTTCTGAACCAGCTCATTCCAATTTTTGGCAGTTCTAATTGTTTGGGGGAAGTTAGGTGACTTCATAGCGCACAGAATGAGGGGTCTAGAATCTGGAAGATTGATCTTCATGAGTTCAAATCTGACCTCAGACACTTACTTCCTGTGTGTGCTGCGCTGGGCAAGTTACTTAACCTTGTTTGCCTCAGTTTCCTCCTTTGTAAAATGAGCTGGTGAAGGAAATGGCAAATCACTTCAGTATCTTTGCCAAGAAAACCCCAAATGGGGCCATGAAATAATCAGAAATGGCTCAACAGCAACAGTTGTTAGGAAGTGTTTCCTGTAAATCTGCAACTGCAGCTCCAAATCACTGATCCTGTGACTTGTGACAGCCCTCTTCCTGAAGAAACCTCATATTTGGGACAATCTTTGGGGATTAATATTCATGTAGGGGAACTATTGATTACTCAAAAGCCTCTGCTTCACTTTTCTCCTCCTAGTAAAACATTCTTTTGTAATATTACAAATGACATTTTTGCAAGCACACACATTGGCTTCAGTTTATGTGTGGATAGTCAAGTCATTTATCATTTGTTAAGTACCTACTCTTTGCTAGGCACAGTGCTAAGCACTGGGGTTACAAAGAAAGTAAAAACAACAACAACAACAACAACAAAAACAACAAAAAACAGTTCCTGTACGACGTGGATGAAGATCAAGCAAAGGGGACAGAGTAAGATGGGTTAAACAGGTAGGAGAACCAGGAGAGAATTGTTGTTCAGTCATGTCTGATTCTTTGTGACCCCATTTGGTTTTTCCTTAGCAAAGATACTGGAGTAATCTGCCCTGTCCTTCTCTAGTGCATTTTACAGATGAGGAAACTGAGGCAAACAGGGTCCAGTGACTTGCCCAGGGTCACACAGCTAGTAAGAGTCTGAGACTATATTTTAACTAGGAAGATGAGTCTTCCTGACTCCGGGTCTGGCACTCTATCCACTGTACCATCTAGCTGCCGGGAGTCCACACTGTCCTAAAAACCTAAGTAAAAGAAAATAGTCATCCCTTCCACATGGGCAGGGGTTAAGGGGGTGGTACCCTCTTAACAAACAAAAGGAAGTTGCAGCTAAATGGAAGAATGAATCACATGTTCTGCTGGAAGAAGCAAAAGGCTTGCCAGAGTTGGTTTTATATGAAGCCTGAGTCAGGAAGAGACATAATTTCATGGGACACTCATAAGAGTCATCTCATGTAGTGGTACTCATGATGTGCATTTGTGAAAAGATCCCAGGAAGATAAATTGTAGCTTATCTGCTAAAGTATGATTCAGAGGATGAAGAAAGAGAAAAATTCAATAAAGAAGTTGAAAAGACTCCCTCTGCCCAAATAAAATCAACATATATTTTAATAACTAGTGAGTTAAATAGGAAAGTAGGTTACAGTGAGGATAGAAAATATATACTGGGAAATATATCCACTATGAAAGCAATCCTGAGTCTCTGGATCAAGGTGGGAGAGTCTTTCTTTACCTGACTCTCATGGAAGAAGGAGGCAGCCCCTTTGCAGAAGCCTCTAAATGGGTAGAGATTTTGTGTTAATTTTTCCATGATGGGGTCTTGGATGGGGAGGGGTGGTGCCGGGTGACACAGAGTATGATGGTGCAGGGTAAATCTTGGTACCCAGAAGGAATGCATGCATGGGTAGAGTGAACTCTTAGCTACCTTACTAAAGATGACCCTGATTATGGATGAGGACTGATAACTGTGACTGGTGTCATCACTTGTTCTGTGGCCCTGATGTTTTCTAGTGTTGTTCCTATTTGTCATTTTATAAAGTAGATCTATTGCGAATTATACTCAACATCATTTACCACATTACAGATCTGGGCCTTGGTTCTTCCAAAGTGGGAATGTGAAACCTGGAATTTCTGGTCTTCATTCTCTTCTCTGTCCAGTTACTTCAATTCATTCCTTCAGTGGACTCTCACATTATTTCCTCTTTCTTCTCTCTCTCTCTCTCTCTGTTTCTGTCTCTATCTCTGTCTCTCTCTCTCCCTCTCTAATGTGGCCTATGCCTGGCTTCTCACACCCCTAATGTCAGGTTTGTCTAGTAGCATCCCTAAGGCCGTTTAAGTGGTGCGTTAATAGACCTTTAGGCCTTTGCCAACAAGAAGTGGGATATGGTAGGAGCACATCACCTAAGGCTCTGTCACATAGACTGGGCTAATTTCCCTTAAGGCCCTGCCATTTAATCTGGACCAGTTTTCCCCTAAAAGGCAAGAAAGTTGTCACAGAGTCTTGACTGGTTCAAGGGTTTAAGGTTCAAGCCACAGATACGGCTTCCCAATTACTTAGGCCATAAAAGACCAACTCACCAGGAGTCAGTGACCACATGATTCTGATCCAACATAACCCTGCTGACCAGATGCTTTTCTGTATGGAGATGATGGGGGCCTAGTCTCCTTCAACTTGGGTTATAGCCATGCTGTATAGCCTGTTTTTTGTTAAGTCTTACAAGTTTACAAGTATCTTACTTTATTGCAATCTCAGCCCTTAACCAGTAGACCATCTTGAATTAGGCCTGAGCTACAATAGAGGCAGTGTAGAACAAGAAAATAGAATAGGAGAGTCAGCATCAGAGGAACTCTGTTTGAATTCCACTTTTGTGGCTTCCTAGCTATGTGTGGAAGCTTTCTGGGCCCCCATTTCCTTACCTGCCAAAGGGGAAGGTTGAACTGAAATCAGAGGTGTCAAACTCCCTGCCCACCAAGCACTCTAAAACTCCCCAAGTGCAGTCTTAACAAGATTAAAATGTAATTGGGAAATGTTTAACAAAATATATAAAAATATGATACAACATTGATGATGTTAATTTGTGGTTTTCTAAGTCAGTATGTAGCCTTCAGGGATCCATTTCTATTTGACTGTAATATAACTGGACTATGTGATCTCTAAGGCCTCTTCCATGTCTAAATCTATGATCCCATAATCCTAAGTGACTTTCCTAGAGCTCTAGAAATAGCATGCATTTAAGTAATATTAAAACCCAGGCCTTTCTGACTTTAAGTCCATGGCTCCAGATACCATACCCTCCTATTCCATCATCATGATATAGAGGATTCTGGATTCTCAAAGAATATCCAACAGAGAAAAATTTTCACAGATTCTACCAAGCTAGAAAGGCTTTGAGCATGGGTGTGATGCTGTTGTCCAATGCTGATTGTTGTCCAGCCAGCCTGGCCAGGTTAAGAAGCTCGTCACCAGCTTAACCACAGGATGTCCAATTATTTTAGGCACAGTAGCTCTCAAAGGCCCACTATGACATTATTTAGGAGTATTTGATCTGTGTTGCTTGGGGTGACCATTAAGGTAGGATTGACATGAAAGATTTTAGAGCAAAAGGAAGGTTTAGAATCTAAGTCCATAAACCTCTCATTGGTTCATTATTCTCACCATTTAATTTTAGTAGGAAGGAATTGAAGATGGGTGCTAGAAGAGATACTGTTGAAGGAAGCCTTGGAAACAGAGTGGCACCATTGGGAGTGAAGTAAGCGCTCAGTTACAGAACTCACTGGGCATAACACTTTAGTCACTTTTAAGAAAGCCCAGATCTTATGAAGACACCGTGCCTAGTGAGTCTTGCTATTTTCACACCCCATCCCTTCCCCACTCTTGGTTGATCCCAAGTTCTTGGACTGAAAAATATATTAGATAAATGTGCTGCCTCAAAGTTTGGAGCCCAATAATAAAATAACAGCATGAGTGTGTGTGTGTGTGTGTGTGTGTGTGTGTGTGTGTGTGTGTGGTGCTTTAAAGGTTTACAAAGTGCTTTATATATCTCATTTTATACTCACAACACCCCCCAAAGGTAGGTGCTATTATTTTCCCCATTTCACAGAAGAGGAAACTGAGGTAAATAGTAAAATAGTAAATAGTAACTCTTCTAGGGTCAAGAGGTTGAGGATGGATTTGAACTCAGATCTTCTTCACTCTAAGTCCAATGCTCTATCCATTGAATCCCTTAGCTTGGGGAGGCCAAGCAGAGTGATTATCTATCCACCATGGATTTGCACAGCAGTTTGGAGGAAATGTGTAAGGCCTCATCTTTGATTATACCACCACATTATCAGGAAGAGGTCTTCCTCATGGAGCTGCACACCCGGGGAAGGGAAAAGCCAGCAGCATAATCTACTTGTGCTATTGGGGGTATGATTGGGCTTCGTGTATTATGTCACATGTCCAAGACTGTAACTGGTGCCAATGAATGAAGATTCTTTAACAGAAGCCACAGGGGTATCTTTAGTCAATGATCATTCTTCAATAACCAAGGAATTGGGGAGGGTTGATTTTCTACCATTTCAAGGCAATCTACACCCCCCCCCCACACTATATCATTTCTCTAGAATGCTCCATTTGATTCTGTTTTCCAGCTTAATATTTGTTCCACTGCTGGCAGGATGGTATTCTTCTGAAAGAGATTGTTCATCTGCATGGGCCCCCATTAATTGCTGAAGGTCCTTGTCTAAAGCAAATTATAACCAAATTTTAGAAGAAATTAAAAAAATATTAGGAGATTAGTTATTACTGCCTATGGACTACCACATATGGGCCAATAAACACAAAGAATAGTTTCAACACTGCTAGATACCACGTCTGCAGTAGGACTGGGTCTAGTTGTTGCTGTGCCAATTAGCTAGAAACAACACTATGCACTTGGCTTTTAAAAGCTCCCCTCTTTGGGGGGCTGATGGGTTCTTTCCACATGTGCCTAATGTACTTACAAGTAAATGCCAGCCTGCAGGAGTTGGGAATGCCTTCAGAGGGAATTCTAAGCCACTCAGCAAGTATTGAGGCAGATACAAGAATAGGGAAACTAAGGGAGCAATCCACTGAGAACCGAAGAGACTAGACCCAGTTAAATCATCAGTGACTACCCCAGGGCTGGAAGATTTCACCATGTCTTTTGTTACCTACTTCAAAGAGTATGAAGTAAAGGAGCTTTGTGGATTAAAGTGAGTGTCAGATGATGATACTGTTTGCTTTATTAGAGGGGTATGGTCCCTGGAGGAACACACATAGGAATCAATAGAAAGTGTTCATCCCTCTTGCCCAGGTGAGGAGACTTCATCAGAAGTACCCAGAAAGGGCCCTACTTACCTTTCACTTATTAATGGGGATGGGGGCTGGAGGAAAAAAGGGGAGGGGAAGGACCTAGGAGGGTGAGACTGCTAGCATCATGATTGGGAGAACCCCATAGAACCTTTAAAGCTCTTCACAACCTGGCCCCAACCCATCTTTTCAGGATTAATATACATAATTTCCTTTCATGCTCCTCTGGTTCAAACTATTGGCTAAGAATTTATTCTTCTTAATCTCTGTGTCTCTCTGTCTCTGTCTCTGTCTCTTTCTGTCTGTCTCTGTCTCTGTCTCTGTCTCTGTCTCTCTCTCTCCCTTCCTCCCTCCCTCCCCTTTATGAGGACTTTCTGATCCCCTACAACTGCTAATGCTCTTTCCCTTTCTCTCCCCACATCATAATCTTATATCTATTTTGTATATACCTCTTATGTGTGTGTTGTGTCCCAGGTAGAATGAGTATAATGGGAGTCAGAGTATGAGAACATGAGCTATGATTCCACAGTTAATATAAACAGCAGAAAAACTTTAACTATCCCATGGAAAAACTTGCAAGTGACCCTAAGCTATTGGCATTTACTTTTCACCCATTCCTGACACAGTATCTTCTTTGTTCTGTTTCTATCTAATAAAATATATTGAGGTGACATTTGTCTAGAATATTTAAGGAGAAGGAAGGATGATTACTATCTCTGGTAGATTAAGACTGATTACAGGTCTTAAGACTTTTAAAAATGATGACTCTCTGTTAGGTACAGCTTATTTTTTAAAAGTACATGATAAATTTAACATGATAATCAACATTTCTTGTTTGTATTCCCTTCTGTTCTGATCTTCTCTCTATATTTTAAATGTTTCATTGACACTATTTTTCCTTAATTTTATCATCACCACACACACACACACACACATACACGCTCCCTCTTTTCCAAAACACTTCCCTCCCCAAATCACTGTTTCTAACAAATAAATACAGCTAAGCCAAACAAATTCACACATTACCAATATCTGATTCTTCACTTAACTGTGTGAATTCTTTTGATCAGAACTGTTATAACTCCACAAGCAGCTTCAATTCCAAGGGAAAGAGGAGTGACGTCCAACAGCAGCAAGTCCTGCACAGTCTCATATTTATTTCAAGACAAAATGGCAGCCTGGACAACTGCACCATAAACAACAGCCTCATCAGGATTGATAATCTTGTTGAGCTCCTTACTGTTGAAGACATCTTACAGAAGCTTCTGGATTTGGGGGATTCAAGTGGTACCACCCACCAGGACAATGTCATGAATCTGTGATTTATATAGCTTGGCACCTTTTAAAGCCTTTTCCACAGGGTCCAGTGTACCATGGAAGAGATCAGCATTCAGCTCTTTGAAACTGGTTTGGGTTATTGATGTATAGAAGTCAATACCTTCGTAGAGGGAGTCAACCTCAGTACTGGCTGAGGTACTGGAAGAGAGAGCATGCTTTGCACATTCACAAGTGGTACAAAGACAGCAAACTGCCCTCTCGTGCTTTCACTTGAACTTGGCAATGAAATGGTTGACCATTCGGTTGTCAAAGTCCTCCCCAGCCAAGTGGGTGTCCTCAGCTGTGGATTTGACCTCAAAGATGTCATCTTTAATGGTAAGAATGGACATACTGAAAGTACCACCTCCAAGGTCAAAGATCAACACATTTCCCTTGGTGCCAACCTTTTTGTCCAAGCCATAGGCAACAGCAGCAGCAGTTGGCTCATTGATGATTCAGAGTACATTGAGACCAGCACATTGGTTCCAGCATCTTTGGTGGCCTGATGTTGGAAATCATTGAAATAGGCTGGTACTACGACCACAGCATTTATGACAGTTTTAACAAGGTAAGCTTCAGCAATTTCTTTCATCTTGGTCAAAGCCATAGAAGATACTTCTTCTGGATAGAAACTTTTGGCCTCCCCTTTGTACTCCACTTGGACCTTAGGCCTGCCTGAATCATTCACCACCATAAAAGGTTAATGCTTCATGTCCAGCTGCATAACTGCATCATCAAATATGCAACCAATCAGACATTTGACATCAAAAGCTGTATTAGTGGCATTCATTGCAACTTGATCCTTTGCAGCATCACCAGTTAAACATTCTGTGTCAGTGAAGGCAATGTAGCTTGGGGTAGACCTGTTTCCTTGGTCATTAGCAATGATCTCCACTTTCCCATGTTGGAAGACTTCTACACGGGAGTAAGTGGTGCCACGGTCAATACCAACTGAGGGTCCCTTTGACATGTTTACTGGGGAGTTGGGGGTTGTAGCCGACAACTGTGGAGGAAGAACGGCTGCTGCTGTGCTAAGTTAGTTCAATTCTTTACCCCCAGAAAAGAGCTGCTATAAATATTTTTTATACATACAGGCCCTTTTCCTTTTTGTTTATTATCTCTTTTGGGATACAGACCTAGTAGTAGTATTGCTATGTCAAAGGGCATGAATGGTTTTATAGCCCTTTGGACATAGTTCCAAGTTGCTCCATAGAATGGTTTAATTAATTCACAATTCCAACAACACTACATGAATGCCTCATTTTTCCCATACCCCCTCCAACATTTGTCATTTATCTTTTTTGTCCTATTATCTAACCTAATAGGTAGTACCTTAGAATTGTTATACCTCCAATTTCTCCAATCAATAATGAGTTAGAACATTTTTTTCATATGACTGTAGATAGCTTTAATTATTTCATCTGAAAACTGATTATATCTTTTGATAATTTATCAATTGGGGAATAGCTCTTATTTTTATAAATTTGACAGAGTTCTCCATATGTCATAATTTCTTATGGTACAACAATATTCCATTATACTCATATGTCACAACTTGATCATCCATCCCCAAATGATAATCACTTCTTTCTAGGTCTTTGCTACAACAAAAAGTGCTGCTATAAATATTTTTATACACGAATGTCCTTTTCTCCTTTTTTTTTTATTAGCTCTTTCAGTATTAATGGGTCAAAGAATAGGTAGTAACCCTTTGGGAATAGTTTAAAACTGCTTTCCATAATGTTTGAACTAAAAGAAGAAGCTTGTCTTGTTGTTACAGCTAGTATTTTTAGAATTATATAAAATAAGAAAATTGATAAGAGGCATTTTTGCTTTACCCCTGAAAATATAATAAAGCCCCCTAATATTTCTCCATTAGAGATAATATTGATTTTAAATATATAATGTTTCTCCCCCTAATGTTTCTAATAATTATTGGTTTTAGATATATAATATTTACCATGTTAACAAAAGTCTATTTCAATGTGATTTTTATTAACACAAATAAATGTTATATTTTCAGAAGTTTTTCATGCATGTATTGACATAAGCATGATCTTTTTTTTATTGTTTTGATAGTGATATTGTTTGTAGTTTTATTGATTTTGATACATTATCTTCTATCTTTGTCTTTGAAAAAATATTAAAGTTAATTCTTTTTTTAATGTTTAATAGAATTTAATTGTAAATCCACATGGTCTTGATTTTTTTCCTTTGGGTATTAATTTATGGCTTATTCAATTTCTTTTTTCTGAGATTGTGTTATTTCTATTTTCTATCTATTAACCTGGGTACTTTACATATTTGTACATATTCATCTATTTCATTTAAATTGTCAGTTTTGTGGGTATATACTGGAAAAAAAATTCCTAATAAAATCCTTTTTTCCTCTTCATCTGATGTGAATTTTTATTTTACATTTTTAATATGGCAATTTTCTTTCCCTTTAAAAATCAATTTGCCTATGGTTTATGTACTTTATTCATTTTTAAAATCTCCCAGTTTTATTTATTCAATTTTTTTTTTTGTTTTTAGTTTTGCTTATCTCTTTTTTTTTTTAAGTTCAGGAGTTCTTTTTGTGTTTTGTTGAGTTTTTATTTGTCATTTTTCTAGGTTTTTAAAGTTCCATGTATAATTCATTAATCTGTCCTCTTTTGTTGATAGAAATGTTTAAATATATAAAATTTTCTCTAAAGGTTACTTTGACCTCACCCTAAGTTTTCTTGTATAGTCCTATTGTCATTTTCTGGGATAAAATTATCTTTTGTTTCTATGATTTGTTTTTTAACCCATGTATTTTTGAATAGCACATATTTAGTCTTTTTTTTTTTTAAAGCTCCAATCCTTTATTCAAATGCCCTTAATTGTATTGTGGTCAGTAAAAGACATGTTTAATATTTCACTTTTCTGAATTTATTTATTACTTTTTAAATGCCCTAGCACATAAGGAAATTCAGAAACAAGAGGTGAAAGGCATAGCAGAAAGTATTTAGGTAGTAGTCAAAGGAATGAGAAATAGTAATGATTTTGTTGTTAGAGTATATTGAGGATCACCTGTGCAGGAAAAGAAATTGGATGAAGAGTTTGGGGAATATATCACAAGCCTGGCATATAGATATGATCTTCCATCATCTAGGCTTCTGCTGAAGCTTTCTCTTTCCGGTGATAGCAGAGCAGCTGATAACATCTTGACCTGTCTTAGTGGTAATTTTATCCTTCAAAAGCTAAAGAATGGGGCAGCCAGGGGGTGCAATGGATAAAGCACTGGCCCTGGAGTTAGGAAGGACCTGAATTCAAATCTTTCCTTAGACACTTACCAGCTGGGTGACCCTGAGCAAGTCACTTAACCCCAATTGCCTATCCCCCCCCACCAAACAAACAAATAGGTAAAGAAATCAACAATGAGAAATTCTCTTCTGGATCTATTTCTCTCTAATAGGGAGGAACAAGTTGCAGTAATGTAAATTATGGAAACAGGAGGAATCTACTACTTTATCCTAGAGTCTGTGATAGAGAAGAGGAAATCAATGCACATTCTGACATATGCCTCAGATGGAGGGAAAGCAGATTTACAAAGTTTCAGGGGAAAGGTAGGTATAATACTATGTAGGATTTATTTGTAGATACAAATGTAAACACATAAGAAATTCACCAGAAAACAATAAAAAAAAAAGAAATACATAGAATACAGACAAATACGGAATATAGAGAATGAATATGAGAGTATGGTACAGTACTGTGTAGCTTGTTTGTTTTTGCACAGTCCTTTAAAAAGAGAATCAGGAATGCTAAAACTCAGAATGCATGGAAGCTGGAAAGGGAGGCTAAGGACAACAAAAATGGTCTTTTTGGTTGTAATGGTAGAAAAAAGGACATCAGAGAAGATAGAGTACTTTTGCTTGGAGTAGTTGGGATTATCATAACTGATAACAGAGAGCTACTCCTTAATTTCTGTTTTCTTGGTGAAAGACCAACAACTTTACACTGAGAAGGACAGAACCAAAATAACTGACAGGAAATTTATACTCAAGATAATTAAGAAGATAACAAAAGAATACATAGATGTCCTGTATGAATTCAAGTCACTGGGACCAGATCAATTTGCATCTTTCATCCTGAAAAAACAAGTTCTTGTTGTATTTAAATGAAAGTAGATATTTGTGGAAAGTAGCAGAGGTACCCCCAAAGTGGAGAAGGGCAAAAGTCATTCTGCTTTTCAAAAAAAGATTGAGTCCATATTGATGAAGTCAGTAATGGCCAAACAAGATGACTCAGGGCACTGGCTCCTCCCTTCTTTGGTCTTCCTAGTGACTGCAGAAAGATCTCCTTCCTGCCCATCTGCTTGATGGACTCAGGAGTTCTGACTCTCGAGGTTGCCACCAAGGTGACTAATGTCCATCTCAGGATGGCCCACCTATACTTGGGGAAAGTGACCTAAAGGGAAAGAGACCTCTAAAGGAGGTGCTGAGAGAGAGAGAGAGAGAGAGAGAGAGAGAGAGAGAGAGAGAGAGAGAGAGAGAGAGATCATATACATATATATGTTCTAGCTGTCAATCAGTAACCATTTCTACTAGAGTGGGGGAAGGTGCCAGGGCATGTGTTAGGGTCCACTTAGCAGAACTCCCTCAGCTAACACTCATTATAAATCCCAGTGAGAAAGCGTTATAGTTCACAGGTGTGAAGAAAGAGTTATAGTTCACAGTAGAAGCTGCCTCTCCTTTTAAACTAATGAAATCCTCCTGTACTGACTGAACAAATCAAATGGGGTCTATTTGGCATATCTGTCTATATTCCCAAATTTGGAAAGGATATTCAGCAAGGATCAACATTGACACAGATGGAGGTAGCTTCCCTCTCTCTGCATTGGTCACGGTGTGCTGGACAGGTGTGTATGTGTGTCAGAAAGGTCTGAGGGAGCAGTTTCTGACTTTTTCTGTGATGACTTTAATATTTAGGCTACCAGAGAGCTACATTAATGGCCCCTAGGGACAATAAAGTATCAAGGACAGTTTCACTACCTTTTTTTTTTTTTTGAGGGCAGTTGGGGTTAAGTGACTTGCCTAAGGTCACGTGGCTAGTTTTGTGTTAAGTATCTGAGGCCGGATTTGGACTCAGGTCCTCCTGACTCCAGGGCAGTTTCACTACCTTTTAAGGGAAAAACTAGCTTAGTCTCTGTGGCAGTCACCTTAGTTTATGCTACTCCTACCACAGATGTGTTAAGTGTTTCCTATTTGGGGGGCAGCTAGGTGGTACAATGTGCCAGAGTGCCAGAACTGAAGTCAGGAAGACCAGAGATTAAATCTGACTTCAGACACTAAATAGCTATGTGACCTGGACAAGGGGGCACATACTCTGCTTATCTTAACTCATCTATAAAATGAGGATAATTATAGCACCTACCTCTCAGCATCGTTGTGAGGATAAAATGAGGTATTTCTCTCACTAAGCATAGTAACTAGCACATACTAGGTACTATATAAATGTTGTTTATTGCTGTTCAGTTGTTTCTGGCTCTTCATGACCCCACTTGGAGTTTTTTTTTTTTCACAGATACTGGAGTGGTTTGCCAGTTTCCTTCTCCAGCTCACTTTACAGGTTAAGAGACTGAGGCAAATGGGGTTAAGTGATTTGCTCAGGGTTACACAGCTAGTAAGTACCTGAAGCCAGATTTGAACACAGGAAGATGAGTCTTCCTGATTTCAGGTCTGGCACTCTAGCCATTTCACCACCTAACTGCTATCATGATAATCTTGACTATTATTATTATTATTACTTAATTGCTTCTTTTGTGATAAAGATTCAACCCAGAGAAGTTTTGTGTATGTGAAATAGTTGTGATATAAAGGGATCAATAAAGTGTATTGTTGTTATTGATTAAAATAAAAATGGTAAAGAGTGAAAGAGGTGTCCCAGAAATGAAGAAGGGTAAGTGTCATCCGAATTCTCAAAAAACAGAAGGGGGAAGAGTTTGCAAGATATAGACTGATGAGCTTAGCTTCTAATCCTGGCATAATTGTTTGCATTGTACACAATTTATTTATATCATTAAAAGATAGTTGGAGCATTTAGAAAGGAAAGCCTTGATTGCTATAAACTAACATTACTTCATTGAGAACAGATCATGCCATAATTAGTTCATTTCCCTTTTCTGCTAGGGGAACTAGGCTGGGGGGTAGCTAGGTGGAGCAGTAGATAGACTACCAAGGCCTGGAGTCAAGAAGACTTGTCTCTCTAAGTTCAAATCTGGCCACAGACATTTACTAGCTGTGTGACCCTGTTCTAGTCACTTAACTCGGCCTCAGTTTCTTCATCTGAAAAACAAGCTAGAGAAGGAAATAGCAAACCGCTTTAACATCTTTGCCAACAAAACCCCAAATGGGGTCATGAATAGTCAGATCTGACTAAAACCAGTGGAGAAAAACAAGCCAGACCAGTGAAGAAATTACAAAGTGTAGCCAACAGAGAACTGGTTTAAAAGTTTGGAAGATCTGGATTTCAGTTCTACCTCTGAAGCCTATTGGCCTGGAGACCTAAACTCTCTGTGTCCTTATTGACTCTGGGTCTACAATTTGTAGAGCAGATGCTGATCTGCGTCAGCAAAAGGATTAGCTTAACTGGTAGTTTCTGATGCCAAAGAAATTGTAAGTCTAATTTAAAAAAAAATCAAAATGGAGCTAGACTGGTGGAACAGAGGACTGCTGGAGGAATGGTAGACTTGGATTTTAGCCAGTGATGGAGAATTAAAGGCTTGAAGATAGCTCAGTTTAATGGCTTCAGAACTGGTTATATGGCTGGAGTCAAAGAGTAATTATTGATGTCAGGTTAGGAGGATCTCTAATGGAGAGCCCCAGGAACTGCCTTGGTCCTATGATATTGCTATATCAAATCTGAAGATGGAATGAAACTAACATATTAGATAACATGATTTTAAATCTTAAAGGACTCAACAAGCTAGAAAAAAGGGCCAAAATCTAAGACTAAGTTTAAAAAAAACAACAACTTCACAAATAAAAGATTGGGGAGACATCAATCAATCAATATGCACTTATTGACTACCCCTCATGTGCCAGGCCTGGAGAAGGAAATGGCAAACCACTCCTGTTTCTTTGCCAATGAAAACCCAAATGAGATCATGAAGAGTCAGAAATGACTGAAAAATGATTGAATTTATGTGCTAGGCACTGTCACTTTCTGGGGATACAAGACACAAATTGAAACATTATTTTGCTCTCACAGAATCTATATTCCATATTGTCTCTAATATGGACATATAAAATATAAGCAAAGGTGGCGCAGTGAGTAAAGCACCAGCCCTGGAATCAGGAGGACCTGAGTTCAAATCTAACCTCAGACACTTAACACAAAAAAAACTAGCCATGTGACCTTGGGCAAGTCACTTAACCCCAATTGCCCTCCCAAAAAAGGGCAAAAAATGAAAAATAAAATAGAATATAAGCAAAAGAAATATGTCAGTTCCATACAAGGTAAGGAGTGCTTGAAGCTGGGGAGATCAGAAAGATCTTGTAAAAAATGGTGGTCAGGTTGCATCTTCAAGCATATTCTATGAGGTGGAGATGAGGAAAGAGTTCATTCTAGACATAGTGGGAGGAAGTGGCTAGTGCAAAGTCACGAGATGAAGATTAGAGTGCTATTTGTAATGAATGTAAAGAAAGCACGATTGCCTGGATTGGTAAAATGCTCTTAGAGTAGTTATGTGTAATCAGGCTGGAAAGATAAATTGAAACTAGGTTGTGAGAGGCTTTAAAAGTCAAAACAGAAAAGATTATATTTTACACCTAAGATAATAAAGAACTACTGGAGTTTATTGAATAGGGAAATAACATGGTTAGAGCTATACTTACTTATAGAAAATTGCTTTGGGAGTTATTTGGAGGACTACTGAGAGTGAGGAAAGACTTCAGTCATGGAAACAAATTAGGAGGCTATTGTAAAAGTCCAGGTGAGAGGTAATGACAGCCTAAACTGAGCTTGTAAAAAGAAGGGCTCAGATGCTAAAGATGTTGTAAGGGGAGAAATAATAAGCTTTTACAACTAATTACATATGTAGAATGAGGAAGAGTAAGAGGTGGAGGATAACAATGAGGGACCTAGGAGACTAGAAGAATTATTGTGCCTACAACAAAAAGTAGAAAAATTCAGTGGCTACAGCTAGACCACAATTTAGCTGAAAAAGATCTAAGGAACCTGGTGTAGCAGCAAGCACCCCACCATAGGCTGCCAACACAGGTTCTTAGATCTGTTTTTCTAAAGGAAAGAAATTCAAAATGGATTAACAATTTTGCTTTAATCAAACATATGTCATTTACCTAGTTCAGGGGAAAAGGTCAACACCCCAAACTTCAGAGAATACAGAGGTTACAAGCAGACAACAAATACAGAGAAACATATCAGCAGACAGGTCTCTAGCTGTCTGACCATTACATCCAGTCAGTTACCAGAGAGCAAAGCATCAACATCTGGGTTTTCAAAGCCAGGGGAGCTCAACGGCTGCCCAGAGTCTTGTCTAGTCAAATCACACAACACTTCATTTCTCAAAGTGAGCCCCAAAGCAAAGCCTTACATCAGGGTATATGTAGCCTTCTACTGGCTCAGAGAATGTCACAACCCTCTTGATCCACTGCCCAATCACAGAGCACCAAGGTGTAGGAATTCCTGAAAACCAAGCCTCCTGCCACAGGCTTCAGGTGCACTTAAGCCTATCAAAGGGCCTGGCAGCAGGCAAGATCTTAAATTCCCATCCCATAACATCTGGTGGGTTGCGAGCTCAGTATGAATCAACAGTATAACTATTGTACTGTTGTACTCTGCCTTGGGCAGACTGCATCTGGAGTATTGTTTAGTTCTAGGAGTTCCATTTTAGGATGGACATTAAGAGGTTCAAGTTCAACCAGAACCAGGAAACCAGGATGGGGAGTGGACTGGAAACCATGCCATAAGGACTTACTAAAGGAACTGGGGATGTTTACCCTAGAGAACAGCATATTTAGAGGAGCAATGATAGCTCTTCCCAAATATTTTAATGCCTCTCATGTAGAAGACGGATTGGATCTGGAATTGCAATCTGCTTGATCCCAAAGGGAAGAATGACAAATAATGGCTAGAAGCAGCAAAAAGGCAGATTTAGGCTTTATGGCTGGGGAATATTTCCTAACAATAAAAATTGTCTAAAATCAGAACAATCTACTTGCAGATTGTTAAGAGAGGGCCTGATGCCAGCACCCTGTTGGTTTAGGATTGATTTGGGGCACCAAATAAAGCACTCATGAGCTGTTAATCCTTTAATAAAGGGAGGTTGCCCTAACACAGTAAGGATATGTATCTAGGAAAAAGTGGTATTTAGCTTTTATAGATATAGTATCCCACAGCTACATATGTTAATGAGTCTGGTCAACTGGGATGACCCATAGCAACTCTCATGGTCTTCAGATAGCCCAAATTGGAGGGGCCCCAACTCCTAGTGGGTGGGATTTTTTATGCTCATAGGTAACCAGGAAGTGACATCCAGGGAGTCAGCAGCCAATGAGGTCCTGGGAACAACTTAATTGTCTTTTAGGGAAACCTCATTTTCCCTGTTGTAGGACAATGGGAGGAACTCTAGTCCTATCACAAGGAGGTATTGGGTTGCTCCTTCCTGGAGGGTAACAAAAGTTGGATTACCCCTTGTGATCAGTACTGTAGAAGGAAATCTTAATTAGATCAAACTTGCATTAAATGGCCTCTGAAGGATTTTCCAAACTCATGATTTGGTAATTCTTCAAATGGATAATCTCTAAGGCCCCTTCTTACTCTAATATCTAATGATCATAGGATCATGGGTCAACATGATGCTGCAAGGCCATCTAATCTAACCCCTTCATTTTGCAGATGAGGAAACAGGTCCAGGATGGATAAGTGATTTGCCTAAGGTCACCCAGGGCATAAGCTCAGAGGTGTGATTTGAATCTGAGCTCTTTGTCCCCAGAGATAGGGCTAATTCCACTGTACCACAATACCCACAAAGCAGTCTGTTTGTAAGGTGAAAAAGATCCCAGAGATGACCAATCCTCTTTACTTGATGTCCTCAGACACTGCTTCAGCAGCAGAAGCAGGAACAGCAGAATACTACTTTCCTGCCTTCTTTTTGACCCTCCTTACCTTTCTTCTCCCACTACTTCCCCCAGGAGGTCTGATTAATCATCGCTTGCCATCCATAGTTCTGGCCTTAGAGAATTGCACAGGTTTCTACTTTTTGCTTGCTTCCCCAGCAAGAGTCCCAAATACATCTATTTTTCTTTCCCCTACCTACTCCTTGACACTTGTGTGTTTCAAGGTCTTCCTTCCTTCCTTCCTTCTTTATCTTTCTTTCTTTCTCTTTTGGAAAAATTAAAATTCTCCAAAAGGTTCAGCCAATTGCCTTTGAATAACCACACAGTGATTTCTGACAAAGATCTCATTCACAGGCCCCAAACTGCACTGATCCAAACAGGCAATAGAGAGACAGCTCCTTATGAATCAGCCTGTGTTAAAAGGTCAGTGACTAGAAACCTCCCTTCTCCCAGGATTTTGGATTTAACAGTAACTAGAACTTTGAAGATATGATATAGAAGGGGAATGAACTTATTCAAGTGATTGAGACTGCTAAATCCTTAATCCCACTATTTTCTGGAGAACTAATCAGATGCCTTGTAGATGGTGCAGGGAGGAAAAGGAAAAGAACGGATGAGTCTTTGGTATTGAAGGACACAGGGACTAGAAATATTTAGCAGCTGAGACAGAAACAGGGAATGCAGAAAAGCACCAAGCCTCTTTTGATCACTCTTCCCCAGGAATTTAGGAAGACATCCTCCTCACCCATAAAGGAAAGATCGAAGTGTACCCTAAACCATATTCCCTTTCATCCTTCACTCAATGAACTTAGTTGAATCTTTTCCTTATGATTTGATAAGGAATGGGGATGGGGAATAGGAAAGGATTTTGAGTTTCTCTGGAACTCTACATTATTGGTTTGGCAGACCCATCTCATGACCATATTCCTGTATAACAGGGAAGGTTTCTGAGGTTTCAATTTTGAACACTTTCTAATTGCCTACTCTATCTAGAGTATTGTTCTAAATACTAGAAGAGATCCAAAGATAACATGGAATAAGAGTCTTATTCTCTTTCAGCTTTCTGACTCTATGTATGACATACACAAACAGCTATAACACAATTTAAGAAATCTCTTCAAAAGTCTACTATAATCCCACTGTGTTTCAGGGTCAGGGGAAGAACCCCTCTATGGGGTAAGGTTGGACAAGGTTCTGGAAGCTCATGGCCAATCAATCAATCAACAAGCATCCTTTTGCCAGGCACTATCCTAGGTGCTGAGAATAAAAAGGATAAAATGAAGAAGGCTCTGCTTTCAATGAACTTAAAGTCTAAAGGGAGAAGAGACGCATTTACACATTAGCACGGACAAAAAACTTCTTCCTTAAGCATTGTAGGTTCTCTATTCTTTGCATGGCTTGAAGATCATCATGCCCAAGACCTCCTGGCAGGAATGTGCTGGAGCCAGCTTGAACCAGCTCTTGAGAACCAATTGTTAAATTTTCATTGTGAGCATTTACACCTAAGAAATCGGAAAATACTATAATTCAAGGCTTGGTCTATTATTTTGTTGTTTGCCTAGACTTAAGATATTTTTTTCTTAGAAAACTGATTGATAAATATTTACCCATGCATTGCTTTATAGAGGTCATATTGGATGAGGACTGAAAGGCCATCAGATTTGGCAATTTAGAGATCTCTAGTAGCTGACAACTAGAGACTTTCAGCAAACTACCCAGATTCCCCCCACTCCCTACCCTCTCTCTATATAAACATATATATGCATATACATACACACATATATACGCATACATATATGTTTGTGTATATGTGTGTATGTATGTGTATGTATATGTATATGTATGTGTGTGTGTATTCTAGAATAACCCCAAAGTTGGCACCAGACCAAATAATTGTTGAGAAAGTCAATGAGAAACTACATTGATTTCTTCTACTCCAGAACTACATAAAAGTTAGTCAAAAGCTCGAGGGCAATAGAAAAGAAGGCCACCAGAAGAAATAATGCCAAAATGAAGTAGCCTCTCATTACAACCAGAGAAAAGCAAAGGACACATGAATCCTTACAGGTTTGTGTTGGGAGACAGAAAGAGGGGAGGCCTCTTCCCCAAAATCCCAGGGTGGTCAGAAAGCCCTAGGGAAAGGATCTTGGAGGCCCTGCAGAATAGCAGTGACTAGTCACCAGAGACCAGGGCAATAATGGTTCATCCCAGACCAAGGAGCTCTCTTATGCTTTGCAGAAAGAACTTAATGTCCAGCCAGCTCCTTGAACTTCAGAGATGCAGGGAAGTCTAATCTCTTGAGGTGGAGGTCAGTGCAGGAACTAAGGGAACAGAGAATGAGATCAAGCAAGGCTAACTACCTCACTAAAAATCAGGGAGCAGAGACTAGCCCTTTAGCAAAGCTCCAAAAAGTTCAAGAGATGTATAAAAAAATAAAAAATCTAGAGATTCCCCCCAAAGAATGAGAAAATGACTCTGTAACAATGGCAAGTCCACTCAAAGGAAAAAAATAGATTTTTCACAAGTACTTCATATAGAATAATTAAGCAAAAGGGGGAAAATGCCAGAATATGAAATAAAAGGTCTGGAGAAAATAATTGGAAAGAGAATAAATAGAAGAGAAAATGGTAAACCTTATTCAAGAACTGGACCCCAGAAAAGTATATTAGACCAAACAGAATCAATGACTCTATGAGACAGCAAGAAATACTAGAACAAAATGAAAGATTTTTAAACATAGAATAAGATAGAAGATATCTAATATTAGAAACAACTGACCTGGAAAAAATGCCAGGAAGAGATAAGAGTCACTGGATGCCCTGAAAACCACAAAAAAAAAAATGTCACAGCACTATTTAAAGAAACCATAAATGAAAACTACCAATTCATTAGAACCAGAGGGCAAAGTCATGATAGACTCCACTGATAACTTCCTGAAAGGAACCTAGAAATGAAAAGTCCCAGGAATATCTTATCCATAATCCAAAGCTCCCATGGCAAGAAAAAATATTATAAACATAGAGAAAGAAGTGGCCTTTAGCACCTCTAGCTAATTTCTCCTTTCTTCCATTGTTATTATTATTACCATTCAGCACACCTGTCTTTTCAATTATAGCACCTCTTCACAACAAAAATCTCTCACCAGTGAAAGGGTCTCTGGCAAAATTTGGGAACATGGCAGCCCTCTAAATGAACTCCATAAACATAAGGTAGAACAAAATCTATGTGCAAGGCCTGAAGAAGGAAAGTCAGGAGGCAGGAAAGAATTCCTTTTCATCTTGATTTACTGAGCTTTCTTCACCATATTCCCATATAGAATGGGATAGAGCCAAGCAGCGCCAGTATTCTCCAGATTACCTCCTTGCAAACCCTGGGGATTGGGGCTCTCCTAACCATATGTTTGGGGTCATAATGACTCCAGCTACTAATGGCCAAGGTAATTGTGTCTTCTTGTTAATATTTCTCAATAGGCACCAGAGTTCTCTTAATATTAAAACAGAGTTATAGTCTATGGTAGCCTTCAGGATAGCTTTCTGTAAAATGCACAGATGGGTCTTCTGACCTGAGTTTCCCTCTGCCCCCACCCCTTCCACCCAATTACTTCACCAAAGTACAGTGAATAGAAAAGGGCAAGGGTTGGTGTGGGTCTCCCCATGGCCACTCTGATCCATCCTTGCCACAAAATGCTTTCCTTCTATAAATGTTGCTGACCTCCTTTCCCCCCTCTGTGTGCCCCCTCTCAAAGCCCAGGCATGGCCCAGAAACAGGGGACTGTGTCTCAGACACTGCAGCTATTCAGCCTGGACTCCCAGAACTGTGGTTACATACTAAGCAATTAGCTTCTTTAGGTTTCAGAGCTGTTCCTATTCTCCTCTGATGTAAATCAAAACCAGGGCCCCTCAATTCCTAGAAATTAAGCAGGATGGCAGAGGTTTCAAGTTGGCTTTCAGGATTTTTATGGTTGCACCGGGGGACAGGAAGGTTTAATTTTTTCCATACACAATGTCTCCAACCTGTTCTTGCCCAAACAACTCCCTACCAAGCAGAATCAGTCTGTATTTTTAACACTACCAGACCAGATTTGGATTGGGGATTATGGGAGGTGACACATTCAGCCTACTGGATAAAAAAGAAAAGTCCTTCTCTTTCCTTCCCTATTAATAAATGAATCCTGATTGATTATTATTAATAACAAAAATAAATATTATGATGATAAAAATGATAACTTTGATGAGGTAGTGTCAAAATTAAAGAAGGTAATAATTCCACTGGACTTGACACTCACTGGTCAAACCATTTTTGGAATATTGGGAATCACAATCTAAGAGGAATAGTGACGAAATGGAGTGAGTTAAGAGAAAAACAACGAGGGTCAGGTCATGTTCAGAAAACACATCATAAGGGGTGAAACTAAAGAAATATGTGTTTAGTATAGGAGGGATGGGTTAGTTTAGACAAGAAATGATTTGGGGGGCATGATAGATGTCTTCAAATATTTGAAGGGTTCTCGTGTGGAATAAGGAATAGATGTGTTCTATGTTGCTCCCATGGAAAAATTTGGACCAGTGAGTAGAAGTTATAGGGAAGCAGTTTTGGGTCAGTAGAAGCAAGACCATTTATACAGGGCAGAGTTTTGAAAAAGTGAAATTACCTCTTTCCAAAGTTATCAATGACCTCAATCACTGAATTTAGTAGCCTTTTCTAAGTCCTCCTTCCTCTTGACCTTTCTATAACTTTGATGTTGTCTATCACCCTCTTTTCCTTAATATTCTCTCAATTTTTAAAATTGACCCTATTCTCTTTATACTCTTCATATTGGTGTGACCAGTCTCATCATTTTTTCCAATAATATCCTTGAATCACAGAATTTTTTAGTTGAAATGGACCCCAATGACCATCTGGTCCAACCCACTCCCAAAAGAAATCTCTAATGCAGCACACCTCTGCTTGAAGATCTCTAAAGAAAGGAAACCTGTCAGTTTCCAAAATGCCCCCATTCCACTTTGGAACATTCCTAATTGTTAGGAAGTTTCCCTGACATCAAACCTAATTTGCTGATTTGCAGTTTTAATCCATTACTCATGATTATGTCCTCAGGATCAAAAAGTTTACTCCCTTTTTTTCCCTTGATAACCCTTAATATCATGATAGCCCTTAATATGTTTGAAGAAGCTACTATTCTCACAAAACTTACAATGGAGGAAAAATGATTTAACTGGCAAGCTAAGAAGTTATGTGGAGTTAAATGCTTTTTAAAAGTATTGACTTATATAACATGCAGGCACAAAGAGTTACAATACACTACACTTCATAAACATTTTTTCTTTTGAGGAGGAAATGTCTCAAAATCATTCAATAAGCATTTATTAAATGCCTACCATGCCCACCAGGCATTGTCTAAGTGGTAGAGCTACAAAAATCAAAACATAATAAGTCCCTGCCCTCAAGGGGCTTATATTTTCTTGTGGGAAAACAACATAGATGGATATAAGTAAATACCAAATATATGCAAAAGAAATAAAAACAAATTTTTGGAAGTATTACCAATGTGGGGGGCAGGGGTTGACAAAGCACAATAGGAATGGCCTCATATGGGAGAGTGGGACTTGGGGCAGGTTCTGAAGGAAGTTAATGGTTCTATGAGGAAGAAATAAGGAGAGCCAGAGCAAAGGGATGAAAGAATATCGTCAACAAGGAGGCCATGGAATGTAGAGTGCTTGAAGGGGAGTAATGTCATAAGCCTGGAAAAGTAGTCCAGAATCAGATATAGATAAATAGATATAGAGATATATAGGTGTGTATATATATATAATATAATATATACATATAATATATATATGGAGAGAAAGAGAGAGAGAGAGAGAATAATTGAACCCATGGGAGCTGATGTGCCCACAAAACGAGCGAAGAGAGGGTCCTGGACAAAGTCTTGGGGTAAAATCCCAATTGGCAGCAGATCAACTGATGGTGATCCAGTTTCAGCATATATTAAGTGATTCATTGTATTGATTGATGCAACTCCACATAAATGTTGTGCTCATCACTTAACCTGACTTCTATAGGTATAAATTCATTTTTCAGTGATTTCATGAATTATAAACTGTGTCATAGTAGTTATATAAGGCTCTGGTCAATATCAGGATAATATGTGACCAGAAGTATAGTGGTTATATTACCAAAGAGAGAAGTTGGGAGGAAAGTCAAGAATAATGTTTTATATATGTTGAGTTCAAGGACAAAAAGGTGAATAAGACCAGCAAACAAGAAATATGGGACTGGAGCTCAAGGCAAAGAATCAGACGGGAGATGTTTATCTGGGAGCCCTATGGACAGAACTGATGCTTGGATCTGTGGGAGTAGGTAAGATTACCAAGGGATAAAAAAGAATAGGTTAGGAGATAGAGTCTTAGAAGACACCTTCATTTAAAGTAGGGGTTCATAATTCTTTTTATGTCATACATCCCTTTGTCTGGTGAAAACTATAGGATCTCTTCATAGAGAAATGTTTTAAATGCATAAAAACACATAGAATTACAAAGGAAATTAATTATTTTGATGATGTAATCCATTGAAGTTCATGTGTCACTGAAATCTTCCATAGATATGTGGATCCCAGAATGGGTGGTAAAGAGAGAAGGAGGAAAATAAACCAATGAAAGAAACAGAGAAAAAGCAGTCAAGAAGGTGGGAGGAGAACCAGAGGACAGCAGTGTCACCAAAATTAAGGTGAGGAGGTAAGAGAGAGTATCATGAAGGAAGAGGCTGGTCAATAGTGTCCACTATTGCAGAAAGATCAAAGGGGAAGAGGACTGAGGAAAAAGTCACTGAATTTGGCAACTAAGAGGTCACTGATGACCTTGGATAGAACAGTTACAGTTGAATGTTGTGGTTGGAAACCAAATTACAAGGGGTTGAGGGGCTGGCCAGCCTTAGGCTCTAGGAGAAACTGTGGTATACAGCCAAAGCTATTACTCAAATGAACCACCAATCTGAGGGCAGGAATAGCAGTAATTATTTAGATATTCTTGGAAACCCTGAAATTTTCTCTGTCTTATTTAGACTTTACTAACTTTTTCCTCAACTCCAGAACAGACTTGAAATTGTCATCCCTTACTCTTTTATTTCTTTTCTTTCCATATTTTTGGGAAAAGAACCCCATTTTCTTCTCTATTCCCATATCCCTTTCCCTGCCCCAGTTCTGCCCCAGGTCCTTTGTGAGACTGTATAGCATAGATGAATGTATCAAAATTTGTAGCCCTTTCATTTATTCAGAAGGTAGGTTCATTTGGGTTTCCCTGAAAGACTGGCCTCAGGAGAAAACAAGTCAAAAGGAAAAAGAACTTCACAAATACTGACATCTCAAATACTCACACAGGGAGGCCCAGGAAAGCACACGCCTGTCAGACTTGGCTTGAAACATTTCCTTTTACCAAGTCAGAGCCAGACAGGTAATTTCATTCTTTTGAAGGCTGGAGCACATCCTTGCCTCTCTCCTACTAACCTTAACCATTTGGTTAGTCTGAATTGTTCCCTGGGGTTTGTTACCCTTGCCATCCTGAGGAGAGAAAAAGTGATTTGCCAAGATTGCTGTTTTTCACACCTTAGTAGTGTAGAAGGAAAGATGTTAGATTTGGAGTCAAGGGACCTATATTTGAATGCCAGCTCTACCAATTACTTGTATAACTTTGGGTATATCTGTTTAACTTCTCTAGGCTGTAGTACTTTCATCTGTAAAGTGATGGGGTTGGATTGGCTGATTTCTAAGGTGCCTTGCATCTCTAAAGTTATGGCCCATAAGGTGTATTGTCATTTCTTGTCATATTAATATCGGCTCACAGCCCCAGGGTCACTCAGCTGGTGATCTTGATTGATTAAACAGCCGCCACCACAGTCACAGTCACCACAGCAAATCCAAAGAAACATTTGTTTCAGAAGCAACTCCATTTGTCTTTCCATCCCTGATTAAATAAGAAGGAGTTATTTTGGATGGTTGGCATGATGGGGCTTTTACCTAAGTTCCATAGTGACATCACATCCTCTTGCTCTGTCAAGGGCATGGGAGTTAATTGAATCAAGACAGGCTTTTGTGTAAAAGGGAAGTTAAGCATAGTGGAAAGGGCTGTTTGTGGAAAATGTTAACACTTTCCTCTTGTAGCCATGCCTGCTTGGAACTGAGCTTCAAAAGAACCTCATCTGGAAAAGAGGGTGGGTGGGAAGCAGACTGCTTGGTGTCTAAAGACCCTCCCAGTGCTAACATTCTATGAAGGGAAAAGTCCCCCCTGACTTCTTCTAAGAGTCCTGAGGTGGGGGGAGCTCAAGTGATGTGTTTTGCTAGCTTCATGACTAATAGTGGTCATGAATCAGATTCCTCACGCCCACCCCCACCTCAGTTTTGCTTCAAGCATAGAGTTATTAGATTAATTTTCATTTTATGGGCAATGCTCTATATATAGGTTCAATCATCTGTCTGCAGCAAATTCCAAGGAAATAATTCCATCAGAGGCTCCAATGACATCATCAACCACGAGATAGGAGGTTCAGCCCTGGGAACCTCCTGGACCCAGTCTGAATTGCTTTTTGAAACCTTGGCTCCAGGTGAAAGAGATGCTGTTATGATTGGGACTCCGGTTGCCATAGAGATCATGTCGTTCCTTCCGCACCTTTATGGCCGTTAGGGTTTCTACGTGTTTTCCAGCTCAAGGCCCCCACATTTGAATCCTATGGGGCCAATCTTCTCCCTTGAAAGGCAACTCATCATCTTTTGAAATGCTGTTCTAGTCAGACAAAGCCTTTACTTTCCTGACAGCCAGGAAAGCTGAATGTTTTTGGTTTGGCCTCCCCTGCTATGCAATTTTGGCTTGGAGGTTTATTAGCTCTTCATTTCTTATAGATTTTTCTCCATTTGGATACAGCCTTCCTGAGACCTAAACTATTTGTTTTGTTTTTTTTTTAAAGTCTAGTAGACATTTCAGTTAGAAATTCAAAACCACTGAATAAAATTGTATTTAGGGAGGTCCAGTAAGGAGTTAGCAAAGCCATAGAGTAAATAGCTAAGCTCCTGCAGACAGACAGAATGCATTCTCTGTACACCAGTTAGATTATCTACTTAAAAGCTAAACCATTCCCTAGATACTCCCTCCCCAAGCCCCTTTTCAAAATGACATCTTTGTTCTGGAGGACTAGGGATAATCATGGAAGTTCAGCTATGGGCAGGTGAGGGACACCATGTCTAAATGAGGGCACAACTAGTGAAAAAGAAAACTCTAAATTATCAAGTTGGCCATTGGGCTGTACAGAACGAAACCTTACTGAAATGACTGGTTTTGGTGGTCACATGTGTGCTTATGCATTAGTTTATGTCATAGACATGTCTTCTGGATATGACCCAGTGCCTTGGGAAGGCAAGCACTCAACAAGTTGATCATTGGAAGATGAATGGAAAAACATTCCCGACCTATCCTGGAGCCACAGACCTAGCATCTGACATCCCTTTCTAACTAAGGCAGCTAGGTGGCACCATAGTGCACAGAGCATGGGACCTGGAGACAAGGAGGCTCATCTTCCAGAGTTCAAATCTGGCAGTAGACACTGACTAGTTGTATGGTCCTGGGCAAGTGACTTAACCCTGTTTGCCTCAGTTTCCTCATCTGTAAAATGAGCTGGAGAAGGAAAATGGCAAAACCACTCCTGTATTTTTGCCCAGAAAAGCCCAAATGGGGTCAGACATGAGTGAACAATTTACCTTGCCTGATTTTTGCTCTTCTGTGTAGGATGGTCATGAAGGAGCTTTGGAATATATTGTATGCTATGATATCTCTTTAGTTAGCTGAGAAGATTATAATCATCCAGTATAAATCCTTCATCCTTCTGCCCCCCCACCCAATTTCTCAAAGGTTTTCAGGAACACCACCCATTTCACCAATGAAGAGGCATCCCTACTTGCCACCAACATCAATCCTCTAACTGTACTTTGACCTATTTTCCCCCTGGCTTCTGCCAGAAGCTCTAGTACCATATCTCTTCTCTCTTACCTGTCTTCAAATTCTCCCTCTCTACTGGCTCCTTTCCCTCTGCAGGTTTCCCCCTCTGCCTACAGATACCCACAGCTTTCCAAAATCCTAAAAACGTCTTCCCTTGGCCTTTCTACCCCATGCAGCTATTCTCCTTGCTCCCTTGCTGCTAAACTTCTTGAAAAATAAACTTAGCCTCCACTTCTTGTTATCCATTTTATAATTTATGC
This sequence comes from Gymnobelideus leadbeateri, assembly GCA_011680675.1. Classification (NCBI taxonomy): domain Eukaryota; kingdom Metazoa; phylum Chordata; class Mammalia; order Diprotodontia; family Petauridae; genus Gymnobelideus; species Gymnobelideus leadbeateri. The sequence continues at coordinate 403,274 of WOXC01008156.1, read as the reverse complement.
TCTTACAATTCAGTTTCTAACTACTAACCTAACCACTCTACTGGAATTGCTCAAGAAGCTACTAGATAGAGCACTGGACCTGGAGTCAGGAAGACCTGAGTTCAAATCTGCCTTCAGACATTGACTAGCAGTGTGGCCATGGGCAAGTCACTTAACCTCTCATCTCCTCAACTGCAAAATGGAGATAATGATAGCACCTACCTCAAAGAATCAAAAGAGATAAAATTTGTAAAGCACTTAGCACATTTCCAGACACCCAGCAGGCTCTATATTAATGCTTATTCCCTGGTCACCAGTAACCATCTAATCACCAGTTCCAAAGTCCGAATAGTCATTGATTTCCCTACAATCTTTGATACTGCTAGCCATCTCCTCCTACTAATCTGTGATGGCCAGTTTCATAGAACCTAGCCCTCACCTATCTTTTTTTTTTTTTTTTAGAGCAATTGGGGTTAAGTAACTTGCTCAAGGTTACATGGATAGTCATTATTTGTGTGTCACCTATCTTTCCAACCTCATTGGATATTATCCCCCTTCCTGTACTTTTTTTTTATTCAACCAAATTCACCTTTTCTCTGTTTCTCACTCACAACACTCCTTCCATTTCTTAACCTTTGCACAGTAAGAGAACATCCCCGTGATTTTTTTCCTACCTCCCTAACCTCTTTTGAGGACCAGCATGGTAGAGTGGCAAGACTGGAGACCCATGTTTTAATTCTGACTTAGACATTTTATAATCATGGACAAATTGCTTGACTTGGACTTTATCCAACAAACAACGGAAAGGCACTTTATTCAGAGAAGTAATATGACCAGATCTCTACATAAGAAAGATGAAAATCACAGACCTATTGGGAAATTTGGAAAGGGGTAGGGTATGGGGAAAAGATAATGAATTTTGTTTTGGGTATATTGAGTTGAGGAATGCCTTTCTTTATCTTCCTTTATGCCTAATTCTGTCCTCCAAAATTTTGCTAGAATTGATTAATACAGTTATATACAACTATATATACAATTCATGCAATTCTCTACTATTTACAAAGCATTCAGATTATCTCATTTTTTTCTTCATTGTGAGACAGGTAGGAGACATATTATGGTCCTCATTTTACAGGTGAAGCAACTGAATCTCAAGGAGATTAAATGACTTGCCCAAGGACACTGAGATAGTGAGAAGCAAAGATGGAGCTAGGACCCAAGTTTCCTCTCGCCAGTTCAGTCCTTAATCCAGCCACTATGACATTTCACCTCTCTGATAGGTGTTTATGTGTGATTCTGAGTTTATCTTTTCCTTGTGTGTTTCTGCTAGTGTTTCAATTAGATTGTTTTTTACAATAAAATTAATTTTTTTTCAATTAACAAAAATCAATTTTTTCTTCCTCCCACTTCCCTCCACCTATCCCATTGGAAAAGAAAAAGAAAACCCTTGTAACAAATATGCAGAATTTCCACATTTGTCATATCTGGAAATATATGTCTTATTCTACACTTTGAGTCCATAACCTCTCTGTAAGGAAGTGGGTAGCATAATTGATCATCTGTCCTCTAGAGTTTTATATGATCCATTCATTTTGATCAGACTTCTTGTCTCTTGAAGTTATGTTATTATTTCAAAGTAAATGTTATTATTGTGTAACTTACTCTCCTGTTCACTTAACTTTGCATCAGTTCATTTAAGTCCTCTCAGGTTTCTCTAAAACCATCCTTGTCACCATTTCATATGGCACAGTAATATCTTATTCATATCCATATACAATAATTTGTTCTGTCATCCCCCATTGATAGGCACCCTCTTAGTTTCTAGCTCTTTGCCACACCAAAAACATCTGATATAAATATTATTAGACACAGGTTCTTTTCTTCTTTCTTTGATCTCTTTGGGACTTAGACCTAGTAGCAGTACCACTGCCTCCATTAGATTTTAAGTTCTTTGAGGGCAGGGCCAAATCTATTTCTTTTGTATGCCATCACAGTATCTGGTACAAAACAGCACACAAAGCAGGCACTCAATTATTATTACGCAAGTTCTAAGACTTCTTAAAGGGCTCAGCAGTGAGATGGCTATTGGCTCTTCAGTTCCTGAGATGTGTTATAGGGTAGATTTGAAGCCCCAGATCTGTTCTGGAACTGAGATGGCCTTTCAAGTCTCTGGATCTTCTGTGATAGGGGATTAGCTGGGCTTCTGCACCCTGTCCACCTGGACCTTCACCTGAAACCATTGGCCTTCAAGCTATGCAGAGGCCACGAGCCCTTGGAAGATGGGGGATGGGTCTGTTAGATGTTGGTTTGGACAAGTGGGGGCAGGAAGGTGATGACTAGTCCCTGACAGTTGCCCCGAACATTTGTCAGCTAGTGTGAGAGTCTGACTGGTGACTGTTTGGGGAGACCTTTACTGAAAGGAAACTGCATTGCACTAATGACTTCCAGCAGACCAGGAGATCCTGGGCAATAGCTACTACTGAGGGCGCAGTCAGATGGAAAAAGCATCTGCCTAAATGCAATCTTTTGGTGCTTTGGGGTTTTACTACAATTGAGCTCCTCTCCTCCCACTTAGGTTGCCCTGCCTTTGGCTGGGTTGAAGGGATTCCACTTATGGGAGACGACTGAAGCAGGGGGAGGAGAAGGGAGGTGGCAGAAACAGCAGCATTTGGGGCTGTGGTGATGTCACCCTTGCTGTCTGGGCCACGCCCCCTCATCCTGCAGCCAGGTGGGGAGGGGCAGCCAACTCTGGCTGCCAGAGAGACTCTGCTGTCTCAGCATCCCCAGCCACTGAGAAATGAGAAACAGAGACCTGGGACAGCAGCCACAGCAACGGCAGTTTCAAATTGGCTGTAGCTACTACTGGGAGCGATGGGCTAATCAGGGCAGGGCACAGAGGCTGGAAAAATAAAAAAGGAAAAGGAAAAGAGACAGACGCCTGAGGCGGCCTTGCTGATGCCTCATTTCTTAAACAGAAAGAACCTCTGGAGAGACTGCTGACCTTACTATAGGGGTAGGAGGTGAGTGGGGGGGGGGTTGGGAAGAGCTATCTGTCCAGAAAGATCCACCACACTTCCAATTATTCTCATCATTCATTTTGATAAATAAATGAAATGAAAATAAAAGGCATTTATTAAGTGCTTACTGTATACAAAACACTATGTTAAGCACTAGGGACACAGATAGAAAAGAAGACAGTCTTTACTCTTAAAAAGCTCACATTTCTAATGGGGAGATCCACATACAGGTCTTTAAGGTGTATCAGTAAAACAGATGATAGGACATTTTCTTTAACATTATTTCCCCTGATAAAATCATATCTGATTCTACTGTTAAACCATCTGATAGTGCCAAGGACTTTGGTGGCCAGACTTTCTTTCCTTTGTCTTTAGTCCTTGTGGCTGCTGGGGAGGTGACACTCCAGCAAAAGCAGTTTGCCTGGTTATATCTCCACAGGGTGGAGCCAGACACAGTGCCAGAAGTTTGGAGGGTGCTTGGGCTTATGGGCAGATTGGCCCTTGGCTAGAAGTTGGTGTTGGTAAGAAAGGTAGTCTTCCAAACAATGCTCTCCCCAGTAATGGTTGCAGGGCTCAGCTGAAAACAGGACCTTTGGTCTGAGGAGCACTGCGCATCCCCAAGGCACCAGGATCCATGGTCCTAGGTCATCTACATTAAGGTCTGGGGACAGGTCTTAAAATGCTTTTGGATCTATGCATCTTTTTTATTTTCAAGACTTCTAGAATTAATGTTAAAGCTAGAAGGATCCTTAGAAACCTTGCAGTCTAATCCTCTTGTTCTACAAATCCAGAGAGGTCACACATATACTTGCCCAAGGTCACATAGCTAGTATCAAGTTATTGTTTAGTGGTGTCTGACTCTTTGTGATCCCATTTGGGGTTTTCTTGGCAAAGATTCTGGAGTGGTTTGCCATTTCCTTCTCCAGCTCATTTTACAGATGAGGAAACTGAGGCAAATAGGGTTAAATGACTTGCCCAGGGTCACACAGCTAGTAAGTGTCTCAGGCCAGATTTGAACTCATGAAGATGAATCTTCCTGACTTTATCCATTGAGCCCAGCACTTTATCCATCGAGCCACCTAGCTGCCCATTAGCATTAAGAGCAAATCCTTAACTCAAACCCAGAACTTTTGAGTCTTTGAACTCCAAATCCAAATATATATATATATATATATACCTTATTTGCTTCCATATTAAAATGAAAACAACCAGGGAAGTCCAATAGGATGAGAGTATCTTAAAGTTAAAAGAGACCTTTAAGGTTATCCAGCCCAGACTCCCACTTTTAATCATTACCTAATACCTTAGTTATCAGCTAACACCTTGTAATGGTAATGGTAATTTGAAGATCTTCCCTGCCCCTTAATAGGCCAAATGTGATCACATGGAGCTGTGGTGGGAGGAGCTTGCTGAATGGGTGGAGCAGAATCCAGAGGAAGGTGGGAGTCAGAGCAGTTACAAAGGAGGGAGGAGAGAGGGCATAGGCAAGGAGACAGCTAAGTTTGTGAGTGTTTGTTTGTGGGAAGGGTTTGGGATGGTGTTGCTCTCTGCAGTGTTATTGTGTATAGATTTCTTTGTTGCTATGATGAATTCAGTTTTCTGGTGTTGGGATTTGACTTTCTGGTGCATGAATAAATGTTTTGCTTCTGTCTTCTATATAGAGAGTCTGTTATATTTTGTAATTCAGAATTATGCCAGCATATTCATAGTCACCACTGGTGCTGTGAATATTTTGTTGGTGCTACACACCTTTTCTGGATTAGTTGGCAACCAATTGAACAAAAAAGTCTTATAGGACACTGAACCAAAGTGGTTGGGGGAATAGGGAGAATGTCAGAAGGGAAAGTAAAAATGTAGAGGAAAAAAAGGGATTGTTTAAGCCTTTGTCTTTATGTCCCCAGCAGCTAGCACAACACTAGGCACCTAATAGAAATTTGACACATTTTTTTGATCCATAGATAATTTTGCATAGACTAGATTTCCACCTTTTGTTGTTGTTCAGTCATTCAGGCACATCCATCTCTGTGACTCCATGAACTATCACACATCAATACTGTCCAGGGCATCTTCTTGGCAAGGGTTGTTGGAGTAGTTTGCCATTTCCTTTACCAGTGGATTAAGGAAAATAGAGGTTAAATGACTTACACAGGATCACATAGCTAGTAAGTTGGATTTGAACTCAGGTCCTCCTGACTCCAGGCCCACCACTCTAACCACTGAGCAATCCAGCTACCTCTTAGATTTCTACCTGCCCCTGGTCAACAAGTCTCTATCATAGTTAATTCAAAATTGTATGAAGTTGTTTCCAAGTCAGAAAATCCCAATGGGTCACCCCAAAAAGCCATCTTGATTTTGCAGTTGGCTTTGAGCTATTACTAGCAAATAACCAGCTTAACTTGGTGCTTTGGTATAATGTCTCACTCTTTTGTTATCTTATTCAAGCTTTTCCTTATAGCTATTAACTCTGATATGCTAGCTGAGATGAGAAGTCCAGTCTGGGTTATTTCTCCAAAACTCTAGATTCCTATCCATCCCTCTCTACTTTACAACTTGAGTTTTTTATCTTTCCCTAGATATGCTATACTATCTTTCCCTAGACAGGTGATATGATATAGTGGGAAGAAAACTAGATTTATAGCCCCGTATTTTAGAAAACCTGGATTTCAATAGTCCTGATGTAGAAGACCTGTGATTTTTGCTCAGTGTGACTTGGAGAAATTTAGTTAATCTGTGTAGGCCTGAAGTTCCTTGCCTATAAATGGGGGGGAGGAAGAGAGCTAATCTTTAATTAGCTTTCAATCTAGGACCATATGATTGTCCTGAAACAGTGTAATTCAGCCCCAGTGCCCTCAAATAACCTAAAACAATAGGATCTAGAATGAGAGAAGGAATGTTGAGGATAAAAGAGAAATACTTTTATTCTCTAAGGATCTATGATTTTATTGTGTGGGTTTTCAACCTAGTAATGCAGATTTTAATGATTCTATACCTGAGTAAGAAGTCTTCCTGGGTTTATGTGGCCAACAATAATTCATTCCCTCGTAGACTATCTTCTGATCATGAACCTCTCAAAATTTAGCCAGGTTGTTCTAGAATGACATTCTGTAGAGGGTGACTTTTTCACAGGATCCTAGAGTACTATAAGAGAACTTTAGGAGTTGATGGCAATTCCACCTCACCCAAGGAAAGCAAGCAAGGGGAAAGGCACCCCTGGTGGTAGCAAGGCTTTTCTGTTTGGCCGTCCCACATGGGTTTGGGGATAGTATGGGACTAGGGATGTATGCAACAGGGAATGTTTTTGTGCTTCTGCCCCAAGGCAGTCATTATCATCTCAAGGTAGTTGGAAAGGGGGAAGTAGACAGCTTTTTTTTTTCTTGAGGGTAGAAGGCAGGACAATTGGGGCTAAGTGACTTGCCCAAGGTCACGGGGCGAGTAAGTGTCAAGTGTCTGAGGCTGGATTTGAACTCAGGTCCTCCTGACTCCAGGGCTGGTGCTCTATTCACTGTGCCACTTAGCCACCCCTAAGTAGATGGCTCTTGAAGAATGTAATGAAAAAGGTGAAAAAGTAGTCCAAAGTCTTTAATGGGAATTATTTTTATAGATCAACTCAAAGTGAAAGGAAGGTCTTTTGACAAAAATCCATCATCTTCAGAGTCAAAGCCAATGATTCATCTTGGGGGAGACCCAGTCATTGAAAACCACGCTCAAGACAATGGAGTCAAACTCAAAGAGAAATGGGAGCCACTAATCTGTACACAAAGGATTCCTGAGGGCTACATATTGACTTAGTTTTAAAATGTTATCTGATCTAGCTTTAGCATTTTAAAATTTATTTTGTTAAATATTTCCCTATTATGTTTTAATCTGTTTCAAGTACACATGGGAATGTTGTAGGCCATGCCAAGTGTTCGACACCTCTGCTCTAGGAGACTACAAATTAACCAGATAAACTTAGGGGAAGTTCTACTCACTGAGATTTAATTAGGAACTGACTTTTGTCCTCAGTAAGATGACAATGGGCATGTATGGAATGACAAGAAATGGAGCAATCAAAGGATAGACCTAGAGCAGTAAGGGAACCTCTGAAGCTTCCTAACCCAACCCCTTCACCTTATAAATAAGGACACTGAGTTGGAGGAGGTCAGGTGACTTGTCTGTGATAGCAGACATCAGAGGTGGGATTTGAATTCAGGTTCTCTCACCGCACAGCCTATCTCTCCCCATTACTTCATGTTTTAAAGAACCTGGGTTCATATCCTGGTTCTTTGTTTTATTGCCTGTGTGACCGTGGCCACACCACTTACTCTCACTGGACCCCACTTTCATCATATATAGAGTGAGGGCATTGAACTAGATGCTCTAATGGTCTTTCTAGCTCTAAATTCTATGACTATTGCATGCAAAAGGATGAGCTTTCAGGAAACTCACCGAATTGATCAGGGAACCATCCTAGTCAAAACTTCTTATAGTAGCATAAACATAAAATGCCCTCCCCCTCAGGCATGAATCCAGTCTTTCTCAATTTCCCTTTTAACTTCAGGACAATGGCAGAAGGAACCAGGCAAGTTCAAAGTTAACTCTTCTATCTCCCCAAAACAGAGATATCGTAGTCACTCAGTGGCAGAAGATATTGATCTTAGGTCTGAGCTGTCCAGTCACTATAGTTGATCATGGGAAACATGACTTCACCGTGTTTCTAGTCTATTTAGTGACCTTGCCTTTTGACTATCTCCAATAAGAATGATAGCACCATAATAGGCTACTATCTCTGACACCACAAAGCTATATTACTGTAATCTGCCATTCTAGGCCCCTGATAATTTAGCCCTAACCTAACTCTCTAATCTTATCTTCCACTCTTCCTTTCTCCTTTGTTCCAAGAAAACTGCCCTACTTCAATGCAAGTCTCTACCTGTGCATTTCTACCTTCACACCTATTCCCCTTGCCTGAAATACCTTCCCCATGTCTTAAGTGGCTTAAGAGCGAGTATAAATTGCTTGAAAGTTTTTGTGACTTCTTTGAACAGGAAACTCATGGGGAGGGGGGGGTCATTTTAGGACTAGACAGAGACATTAAAAATAAGGACGTTATAAGGGCAGTGAAAAAAAGAAAAAGGATGTGTAAGAATTCAGGGATTTTAAGGTAATTCATGGCTAAAGTCTAATGAAGAGGTAATAAAGATCTGCATGAACTGGTGGGATAGGAATTGGAAAGGGACTTGGTGACAGAAATAGCCTGACAAATAAGTTATTGTAGATAGATCTAGTGGGAAGAGCAGCATTTTGGAGTACTGGGAAGAACATTGGGTCTGCAATAAACGGAAATGGTTTTGGATCCCAACTGAGCTACTTATTACCTGTGTAATTGTAAGCAAGATAATTAACCTTTGGACTTCAGTTTCCTTTATAGAATGGGGAGGAGAGAGGAATAGTTCCCAAGGTCTCCTGCCAGGTCTAAATCTGTGACTGTTAGCACCGCATAATGGCAAGAGAACTAAATTTGTTGTCAGAAGGCCTGAGCTCAAGTCTTGGCTCTGTCACTTAATAGATGTGTGACTTTGGGTAAATCCTGACTGCTGTTTTGTTTTTGTACTTTGCTCCCAGTACCCAGCACAGTGCCTGGCATATAGGAGATACTTGCTTGAAAAATTACCTGTTGATTGATTGATAGAAGTAGGTCACCAAGGTCCCTAGGTGTGGCAGTAGTCAAGTTAGGCAGCCTGTTCTTGGTGTTTATTCACAGGATTCTGGGTTGAAGGGAAAAAGTGAGACTTGAACTGTACCCATTAAAATTTGAAAGATCCAGCCAAGGGAGCTGAAATGGAAGCAAAATAATTGGGTAGGTGAGCCTAACATTCATTGATTGAACCAGTGTTGACCTCCTGCTTTAAATCTGAGGCCTGATTTGGCTTTGAGAAAGCTCATGCTAAATCCTTCCCTGGGCAGTGCTCAGACCCATACTCTCCCACTGAGGGACTGTGACACCATTCTATGCCAGCAACGGATTGTGGGTTGTATGGTCTCTAGTGCCCAAGGACAGACTCCAGGATTGGAGAGATGAATGGAGGGAAAAAAAAAGGTGGTGGCAACACTTTCTCAACTTCTTCCCTGGGCTGAGTCTTCTCTCTCTTACTATTTGGCCCAGGTATAGTCCTTCCCTGGCCCCTTGCTGTTTAAAAAGCCCCGTTGTGGTGTCTTTACGAAAATGTATTTATTTTGTTTCCTGAGTTGAGTGAAGAGTGCATTGTGCCGGCTGGATTAAGAGAGCTCTGTGAGGCGGGGGAGGAATATTACATCTCATTTCATTGGTTGTTTGATATGAAAGAGTCCCATTCAGCAAGGCCTTGGACCCATCCAGGACTCAAAGGGACTTGGGAGCTGGGGCCGCTGCTTCTGACAGCCTGTTGTCTCTCCTCCTTTCCTTCCTTTCATCCCTTCTCTAGGTGAAGAAATCGGTGCTGTGTGTGAGCTCCTACTCTTTTCTTATTCCCTGAGGGTTTGCCCCTCTTCTTCAAGCATGAGAACTTTATCAAAATGATGAGCTGTGGTAGTAGGAGATCCAGAACTCAAGTCTACCTGTGCTGGGAGTGAAAGGTAGAGAGAGAGTTGGGAGGCTGCCCCTGGCCTAAGGGGATGGAGGTTAGAGCAGGTAACTGGAGGGTGGGAGATGTAGCTATTTCCAGGCACCTGTAAGTAATCTGTGAAGTTAGAGAAGGGGGTCCTCTGTTCTCTCTGGTCAGTTTCCAGGCTTTGGCCCAGATCTCAGGACATGAAATTCCTTTCTTGCTCTTGCCCAATTGCCCTGAGATAGGCTTTTCTGACACTCCCCCCGCCCCCAACTGTTCTGTGCCAAGTGTTAAGCAGGCTGCTGTTGGTTGTGGGCAATCTACTTCCCTACATGATTCTCCTTTTCCCAATACTCTTCTCATCACTCCCTGCAGGCCTTAGCCCTGAAAGCAAGACAGTGCAGTGATGGTCACCTGATCTGTCTTCTAAAGACCTGGAAGGCCATTCCTTCTTCTCGTTGTGGCTTTAGGGTGGGGAAAATCTCGGACACAGGTCCACAGTTGGGTTTAGACTACAGGACTCCAGGTAGAAAAATCTGTGGTTATCCTCAGACTCCAGTACCTCCCTTTGCATTCCAGCTAAACCTGTCCTGGGATTTCACAACCATGTAATAGCATTCTGGACTCTGAAATCAGAGCCATAACTAGGATGAGGTGACTGGGGCTTTGTTCCAGGTTGCCAAAATTTGCAGGGTACTTAGAGCACATGAATTTTTTCAACTGATAGCAATGGCTGATTTTAGCACCTAGCAGCAAGAATAATAAATTGAAAAGGAAGTCACCAAATGGTATTCCCCTTCCCATCATCACCCTATACTCCTCCTCCCCTCCCTGGCCTGCCCCTACCTTGCTTCCAGTCTCACCTACGGGCAGGCTACCTAGCAGCAGCAGGACATGCTCTTTCCAAAAGGTCTCTTACAAGATTATACCAAGTTCATTTTGGGGTGCTTGTCAGAAATGCAAATGAACCCAATGATACTAATGTATCTACATTACTGAGAAGTCAGTGTGGTCTACTAGAAAGAATCCTGGAATATAAAAACCTGAATTCTTCTCTGCTTTCCTGCAAGATAGGTGAAGCAGTGTGAGAGAAAAGGGATCTTCAGGGGATAGTGCAGTGTTTACAAGCTCAGGAAACAACAAAATACATATTCTTAGGATGATAACCCAGTGAGGTTTTTCAAGAAGAAAAAAATCCCAGGTAAGGACATTTGTACTGAGCTGTCCAAAGCCAGAGTGGCTCTGTCCAGAGGTAGGGGGGTGCCCTGTCCTTGGAGCTCTTCTAACAGAACCTGGATGACCACTTGTTCAGTATAATACTGTGTGAATTCCTTTTATATAGGAGTCAAACTAAAGAACTACTGAAGTCTCTTCTAGCTTTCAAATTCTGTGACCCTGTGAATATCCTTGAAGAAGTAGCTAAATGGCACCATGAAGGAGGTTAAGGCAGTGCTCCAGGCAATCAATTAATTAGGAATTGTGCTAGGCACAGGAGATACGAAGACAAAAATGAATCCATGCCTGACCTCAAGGAGCTTATTATCTTCTATTGGGGGGTGGGGGTGGAAACATCTGTACTTTTATGTTAAATAAACATATGGTAATATTTGACAGGAGAGGTAGGTGCATCTAGGTGGATTAGGAAAGATCTCACATAGGAAATGACACTTAACCTAAGTGGTTTTTTAATGGGCTTATTTTACTTTTTATTTTTATATGATTTAATATATATATGTATATATATATATAAAATTTCCCCCCAATTACATGTTAAAATAATTTTTAAAACATTTTTTTTAAAGTTTGACTTCCAAATTCTCTTTCTCCTTCCCTACTTTCCTCCCCTCCCTTCCTGAGATGGTAAGCAATCAGAAATAGGTTATACATGTGCATCACGTAAAACATTTCCATATTAGTAATTTTGTACAAGACAAATAAAAGAAAAAGGAATGAAAGAGTGAAAAATAGCATGTTTCAATCTGTATTCAAACAATATCAGTTCTTTCTCTGGAGGTAGATAGTATGCTTTATCAGTCCTTTGGGATTTTCTTGGATCATTGTATTGTTGGGAATAGCTAAGTTATTCACAGTTCATCAAACAATATTGCTGTTACTGTGCATCACGTTCTCCTGGTTCTGTTCTCTTCACTTCACATCAGTTCATGTAAGCCTTTCCAGGTTTTTCTGAAATCATCTTGCTTGTCATTTCTTATAGCACAATAATATTCCATTACAATCATATACCACAGCTTGTTTACCCCAATTGAAGGGTATCCCTTTGGTTTCCAATTCTTAGCCATCACAAAAAGAGCTGCTATAAATATTTTTTTGTACAAATAGGTCCTTTCCTCCTTTTTTGATGTCTTTTTTGATGTCTTTGGGATATAGACCTAGCAGTTTAACATGAGTTTTTAAAGAAATTAGGAATCGTAAAAAGACAAGGGAGCTCATGGAGCTCTGCTTTCTCAGTAAACTATGAAGTGAGCTCTTCTGCTCTTTCCTTTCACTCCTTTCCCTTCTACTGTAGCTGTGTGACCTCAGACAAAATCACTTGACCTCTCTGAATCACCTCTATAAAATGAAGCTAATCCCTACATCCCTGCCTGAGTCTCAGGTAAAGAATAGGAAAGCACTTTGTAAACCATGAAGTCCTACATACAGAATATATGGTTTATTGTTGATTACATATGGGATCTGAGTCCCAAAGCCCATTGGCATGGGGCTCTCTCCTCACTGGTGTAAATCAGTGACCCACACTGGAGGGGGGGGGGGTGGAATTGAAGAGAAGAGAGAAGGGAGTTTCTTCAGTCTCCTCACTCTCTTGGAATTCCTTCACTTTCTTTGGATTCTCTACCCTCTTCAGGCTTTGAGTGTTCCAGGCTTTTTGGGAACTTCTGGTTTCCAGTTTTGAGAGTAAAGATGGAAAAGGCCATCCCCATTTTAAGGGAAAATAAAACTCTGGGAAGAAGCAGGCATAAGAAGAGTTAGCAGTTCTCTACCATATCTCTATCCCCAGCTTGAGGGAGTTTCCTCTTAGGTGAGATCTGACACTCCTTGTTGAGTTGAATTTTTGTGGTAGTTCAGTTGTTTTAGTCATGTCCAACTATATATGAACTCATCTGGGGTTTTCTTGGCAAAGATAGTGGAGTAGTTTGCCATTTCCTTCTCCAGCTCATTTTATTCAGGAGGAAACTAAGGCAAACAGAGAAAGGGACTTGCCCAGGGTCACACAGCTAATAAGTATCTGGGGCCAGATTTGAACTCAGTAAGATAAATCTTCCTGACTCCAGGCCTGCCTCTCTATCCACTGCGACACCTAGCTGCCCTTGAGCTGAGTTACCTCACTTGCAATTTGAAAGCTCTTTCACTTTGTATTGTTTGGTATATATTCTCCTATGTAGATTTTCTCTGATTTCTATTTTGCTAATGACTTGGATAAATGGCCCTCTTGGTTACAAACTATGTATATTCATTGTTGTGCTGGTATTTGATGGGAAGCAAGCATTAGTTATAAAGTCCTTCTTTCCCCATTAAGAAACAGTGATCAGAAACTGAGCATAAACCTAAAAACCCCCCATCTCCTTGACTAATAATATTTAAGGGAGCAGATAGATATATTTCTAGCCTGGTACTCCCTCTCTCTGAGGAAAGCAAAGAGGTCAAATATCTGGCCTTACTTTCCTGCTTTCTCTCCTGGCAGGAATTTAAATCTCCCTTGCAGAAGAATGGGAACAGAGAAAGCCAGAAATGTGGGTTCTGCCTCCCTTCTATGGGGGGACAGACTATGCTACATGTGAGGGACAGCCCTCACTACTTGTAGTACCCTATTTTTTCTTCCAATAACACAGAAGCTTGGCAATTAGATCTCCACCTCCTATTACTAAAACAAAAATAACAAAACAAAAAACAAAAGCAAAAAAAAAAAAGAACCCTTTTTTCTCTACAAGAAGGCCAATGGTAAATTCAAAGGCCAGCTTTGTCAGTTAAGAAGGAGGGAACATAGAACGTGACACGGTTCAGGCCATAAGGGAGCATTGAACTCTCAGCTCTCCCTGTCAGAAACAAATCTTATTTCAGTTCCTCCAGAGAATGAGGGCTGGCCGTCCCTGAGGAACAGTTGGGCCTTTCTTCTTCAGATATGGTTTTGAGGGGGATAGCCAATTGAGAAGTATCTCGGTGGGATGTGGAGGCCAGACCCTCAGTCCCGGACGTGACCTTGTGCTAAGCCTGGCAATAGAAAATGTGCGGGAATGGGAAGGTCAAGGAGGAGACAAAGTACACCCACCCTGGGCATGATTTAAACACTTATTCAATACATGTGCTGACCTCACATGAGACATGACATAATCTTGGCCTAGGAGTGCACAGGGCCTGGCGTCTCTGAAACACTGTTTCCTTATCCCAAGAACAACACTTCCAGTCTTGGGTGGGGGGCTGGGGCTTGAGGGAAGGGGTTGGAATCAGTTAACACTGTTCAAAAGCTATGTTTTGCAACTCACTTTGCTTGAGTCAAAGGTACGAATGGGATAGGATAAACGACCATAAAGGTTGTTTATCAAGTTGCTGGTGACACCACCTCCTGCCTCTCTCCTGACTATTAGTTAATATTGGAACAGTCTTTTTCCACCTGATGCATGTTTCTCCTTCTCAATAAATCATTAGAATGCTACATACCAGCTTCATAAATTTAGAGCTGGAGGACCACTTACCTGTTATCTAATCCAATTTATAAAAAATTTTAACAATGGAGAAACTGAGGAACAGAGGAGTTAAGTGACTTATCTGAGATGACACAGCTAGTAATTAGTGAAATCAGGATCTTAACAAAATTCTCTGATTCTGGAAGTTAACACTGTACCATGTTGTGTCCTTAGAGAGATTCCATTTAATTATGTATCATTAGAATAGAATTAACAATAAGACTTCTGGTGCTGGGAGAGATCTGGGAGATTAACTATTCCAGTTTCTTCATTTACAGTTGAAGAAGCCAAGCCAAAGAAAGTTGATATGATGGTCACGGGGCTGCACAGAGAGTGAGTGAGGTAGCAGGGGGCTCCTTACTCTGGTTTGAATGTCTCTTTTCACTACCATCACCATGACTTCTAGCCAAAAGCACCATCATCGTCATCTCCTCAACCATCCAATGTACCCCTCTACCTCCTGAAGATGGGAGGGTCTCATTTCTCACTGTCAGATGGTCCCAATTAGGAAAGGGAACTCACTGATGATATAAGTTACCCAAAGGCCTTGAATTAGATCCGGGGGACAAATTGCCCTGGGAGTTAGACTTGAAAGACAAGAGGGAAATTATTTTCTCAATGAAAAAGTTTTCCCTCCTTTTCTGGGGAGGACTCATTGACCATGAATGTTTTGGGCTTTTTTTTTTTTTTGCCTTTTGGAGGGCAATTGGGGTTAAGTAACTTGCCCAAGGTCACATGGCTAGGTTTTTGTTTGCATGTGCATTAAGTGTCTGAGGCCAGATCCGAACTCAGGTCCTTCTGACTCCAGGGCCGACGCTCTACTCACTGCACCACCTAGCTGCCCCCATGACCATGAATGTTTTTGAACCTGAAACTTTAAAAACAAAGACTAAGTTTCTGCTAAGATAAGGAGTAAAACTGAAGTTGGGTCTCCAGCAAATTACCTGATAACAAGAGAAAGGAAGCATCAGAGAGACCAGTCCACAGCTAATGATTCAAAAAAAAAAATTATTTGTTTATTTATTTTATATTTTATTTTTCGGAGAACTTGTAGCAAGCTGTCTCTGCTGTAGACCTGCCAACTATAGCTTTCCCTCTTCTGGAAATTTCCATAACCATGCTGGAAACTTCCAAACTCCATAACTGTATAGCCAACCAAATCCTAGCATCTCTTTGCCCATGATATCAGAGATAGAAAATCAATTAGACAGGCCTAAGCAAGAACCTACCCCTTCCTTATACATAATACACATGACCCTCTCTTGCCTAGTGGAGAGGAGATGAGACCTCCAGTCATATCATGCATGGACTAAAAGGAGTGAGCCCTTTTGTTAAGAGAATTTGTTCAATGAAGTTTGGATTCAGTCAAGGGGCTGCACTCGAGGACCTAGAGGGCCACATGTGGCCTGGAGGCTATATTCCCCACCCCTGTTCAAGGGCAACCTCTCTACAGTGTGATTGCTGCCCTACTCCCCAACTCCTTACTCTTTCTTCCATGGTCTAAAGACCATCCTGAAGTCCTGAGGTCCAGAAATATCCTTGGTAATTCCCTTCCTTTGTTGCTGCTGACCATCTCTGCTCTTTCCCCTCAGGCTCTTACTCTGTCCCATGTACATTAGAACATAGGATACTATATCTACTGTAATATAAACATATCTACTATACATTCTATGCATACTATAATATAAACATACTAAAATAAAACCCTGTTGCTTTATAGCCTTGTTGGCCTGTCTCATTGTTCTATGGAATCTGATTTTTCTTTGAAAATGCTAGAGCAGATTGGGACACCACATAAAAAGAGGTCAAGGACTTTTTAAAATCTGGTACCAGAAAGAGGAAAGATAATGATATGTGAGAAATTAATATTTCTATCTTATATTTAACAATTCATTATTGTATTAGGGCCACGGTTTTTCCCCATTCCTACTTCCTTATCCAGAAACCAGTGTGGGAAATCTCTCTTAAAGATTTATACAGGTCAAGATCTAAAAAGAAAGGAAAAGAAATTCTAAATTTGGGCTCATGGGTATATTCCTGCTCGTTGTGTTTGCTCAGACAGGTCTGAGAAAATGTGATCCTCTCTTTTGTCTTAACAGGCGATTATGGAAATTGAGGTCTCTTTGACCAAAATTTGGGTGATGGAAGTCCTTACCCCAAGACCCACATTTTAATATAGTTCACCTCCTATGGGGTTGTCTAATCAGAGTTGATTACCTCCTTTCAGGAACACCTACACTTTGAAGGGTATACAAACTGTGAGCCCACCACCATGAAAGTCTGAGAGAGATGGCCAAATAACCTTTATTAATAATGTGCTGGCCTTATTAATAAAATGGCTAAATTACCCAGAAACTATATCTCTTGGAATTTTTTTTTTTGCTTTTTATGGAGGGGAGAAGGTAGGGCAATTGGGATTAAGTGACTTGTCCAAGGTCACACAGCTAGTTTTTTTGTGTTAAGTGTCTGAGGCTGGATTTGAACTCAGGTTCTCCTGACTCCAGGGCCAGTTCTCTATTTATTATGCCGCCTAGCCGCCCCTTCTTAGAATTTTTTTTAATCATCACAGATAGCAGTAAGGGAAGCCAAGGAAATGAAGCAGTAAAATATTACAGAGGGAGGTTTAGGGTTCTATCACACCTTTTCTCTCTCAGCTAACTTAACAAATCAACCTAATGTTCCTCCATCTTCCATACAAGCTTGGGTCACATTATTCAAAGGATCCCGGTGAGATTCATGGATCTTTGGAGAAATGACCTTTCTGGGACTACAGTACCCTCAAAAGAGGAGTGAGGCCCAATACCACCTACATTACCAGGACTTTCAAGTCTGGTCTAGGAAATACAGAGCACTAGATTGGAAATAAGATCCAAATTCTAATCCTGACTTTCTCTGCACAGAGAAATCACTTCCTCTCTTGGGATCAGTTTCCTCATCTTATAAAAACTGATTGGGTTTGTAGTACCCTCATGGTTTCCAAGGCCCCTTTCCTAATCCAACAATCTATGACCTCTATGAAATACTTTTCACTTCCCTATCACTACTCCCACCTCTCCATGCTTTCTTATCCTGGGCAGGATCAATTGTAACTCAGCACCAAAGGGTTTGATTGAAATTGAATAGCATCAGTTCTATACCAATCCTTTGTTTAGTCGCCGGAGCCCAGGCCACTCCTAGATCAGGTCCTTCTCCCTGTGTGTCTGAAGACTCAGATGCTCTTCATTTTCCCCATTCCTAACCATTGTAGTGTTAATGAAAATGAGTTTCTGTGGCCATGAGTAGCTTTGGGTCATCAAAACAAACTTCTGTGAAGTTTCTCAGACATCATCCAGCCTGTACTTCTATTCTTGCTCAAATCTGGGCTCAGTGTATTGTCCACCTGTCACATCTGTCCAAGATATATAGGTAGTGATAGACGAATTCAGTGGGCTGCCCATCCAACTGCACGTTATGATTCCTGCAATATGACCAGAAAGAGAAGTGTATGGACACAGAGCAAGAGTAAGGGGTAACAATTAGCCTGAATGTCGCACTGGGATGGGTACAAGGCATTAAAAGAATAAGAGGAAGGCACCCAGAACACAGATCTTCCATAGAGGACTTATGGAAAGACATTAACAAGAATCACACCTAGGGAGGTTTCTGTGGACGGGCTATGATATGCAGCAATTGAGGGAGTGCCCATGCTAAAGGGGCAACACCTGGATCTCCTGATGTATTATTTTTCTTTAAATCACATCTCAGGAACATAAAAATTGGGGAAGGCATTTGAATCAGGAAGACCTGGGTTCAAATGGGACCTCAAGATTCTTTTTTTTTTTTAAATCTTATTTATTTACTTTTGGTTTACAACATTCAGTCCATAGTCCCTTGAATTTCAAATTTTCTCCCCCTTCCCCCCCTACCCCCACCATGATGGCATGGCAGCATCAGTCAAATACAGAATCTACAAATACCTTCACATTAAACATTAGTCAAGTTGTAAAAAAGGATTATAACCAGTGGAGTGAACAATGAGAAAGAAGAAACAAAACAAAATAACAGAAAAAAAGAGCAAGTAGTTTGCTACAATCTGCATTCAGGCTCTGTAGTTCTTTCTCTGGATGAGGATATCCCTTTCTCTCACGAGTCTTTTGAAGCTATCTTATAACCTTGCATTGCTGCAAGGAGCCCAGTTTATACAAGTTAGGCATCACAATATGATGTGTCTGTAATTGTGTACAAAGTTCTCCTGTGACCTCAGATTCTTACTATCTTACCCTGGCTAAGTCACTTAACTTCTGTCTGCTTCAGTTTCCTTAACTATAAATGTGGATAATAATAGCACCTATCTTCCAGGCTTGTTCTGAGGATCAAATGAAATAATACTTGTAAAGCTCTTAGCTCGGTGCCTGACACATAATAGGGGCTTAATAATAATCCCTCCTGTCCAACCTGCTGAGGACAAAGGCTGTTTCATTTTATCTTTGTAGCCCCAACACCAAGCATAGTACCTGATACATAGTAGGTGATTAATAAATGCTTGCAATTTGATTCATTGATTAGGGACCAAGTTAGGAGAAATATGGACTGGATCATGATATAATTAGATGTATTTATAAGGGATTAAATAATTAGACCTAAAGGGTGTCCATTAATGGATTGAAGTCAACCTGGACAGTAGTATATAGAGGAGTACTTCCAAGCCCTGCCCTGTTCATAATTTTTATAAGTGTCTTAGATGAAGACATATATAGTATGATTATTAAATTTGTGAATGACATGAAAATGAAAGGACTGAAATGAAATGAAATATTCTGGATGACAGTATCAAGATCCATAAAGATTTTCAGTCTGTACAAATAGGCCAAAACTAATAAGATGAAACTTACTAGAAGTAAATTTGGAATCCTGCACTTAGATTTTTTTTAAAGCCTTAACTAAACAGAAGCAGAATGTAGAAGATGTGGCTTAATAGTAATTCATGTGGAAAAGATTTAGAACTTTCAGTTGACTGTTAGCTCAATATGAGTCAGCAGTATGATGTCTGCCCCCAAAAAGGCTAATTCCATTTTGTTGTTGTTGTTGAGTTGTTTTTCATTGATTTTATTGATTTTTCATGTTATCATTTAGGATTTTCTTGACACAGATACTGGAGCAGTTTGCTTTTTACTTTTCCAACTCATTTTATAGATGAAGAACTGAGGCAAACAAGGTTAAGTGATTTTCCCAGGGTCACCCAACTAGTAAATGTCTGAGGTCAAATTTGAACTCAAGATGATGAGTCTTCCTGACTACAGGCCTGGCACCTACAACCCCACCTCTTGTTATTTTAGGTCACATTAATAGAAATATAGTATCCAGAACAAAGGAGTTAACACCACCCTGGGGCTTGTCACAGAACTTATAGAATATTTCTCTGGACACCACATTTTAAGGAGTAATTGACAAACTGTAGCATAGCCAGA
This sequence comes from Gymnobelideus leadbeateri, assembly GCA_011680675.1. NCBI lineage: Eukaryota > Metazoa > Chordata > Mammalia > Diprotodontia > Petauridae > Gymnobelideus > Gymnobelideus leadbeateri. The sequence continues at coordinate 383,565 of WOXC01008156.1, read as the reverse complement.
GAAGGATGTCCAGGGTGAGAAGATGAAAAGTACTTGACACGTGTGATCTTGAAGTCTGACTCTGGGTCTTCTTGTATCCTCTTCAATACTTTTCCCCCCATACAAAGACTTCTGGAGGTTCTGAATTATGTCAGTAAAATATCATGAATATGCCAGGGCCTTGTTATTGTGTTTTTCCAATATAGGGTGTCCCCAAAGTCTTGGTGCCCTTTAGCTTAAAAGGCTACAAGACTTTGGGAATACTTTGTATGGATATAATGTATGGAAGTTGGTACTCAGGACTTCTAAATGTTGATATTCTGTGGGAGGTTGGCACTAGGAAGCAAAACCACACAAAAATCACATAACCTCTTCAGTCATCTATAAAGTCAAGGGCCTTCAATCCTATCTTCCCTTAATTCATTCTACCCACATACCCATAACTCACTCCCTCTGAATGCAAGGTTGTCTCTAGGGGTCCACACCAGAACACACACTTAGCTGATCTTTCTTTAGTTCATACTACAAATCCCCTACCCCAATGTTATCTATAACTCTGCTTCTGCATAATCATGTCACTAATTTCTGACTTCAAACATTCACTCAAATCAAACACTAACATTCTTGGTCCTCTGTATACTCAAACTCCACAATGTATTTCATCACAAACATCTAGGGCATGGCTTTCTAACACAGGTATTACATCTGTTAACCAGCATTGGAAAATATCTTGACATTTTCTTCTAGACCCAAAGGATAATTCAGAAAGCCATGAAGCTTTATAATTCCAAAAGGCTATGAGTCTTTTCAATTCAAAGGAAACCTGCTATATTTTCAAAAATCAATCAAAAAAGGATGAAGGAACTAAAATGAGCTAGTTTGGAAAAGAGAATTAAAGAATAATTGATACCAGTACCCAAATACCTAAAGAGTTATTTCAGACATGGGATCAGATTTCTGTGTAACTCTAAAGAACAGAATTGGGACCAGTTAGTGGAAGTGATAGCACATCAGATTTTGCCTGAATACGTTGGAATATTTTCCTTTTCAAAAAAAAATGAAAGGGTCGTAGATTTATGGAAACTTAGAACTGAACCATATCCAACCTTTTCATTTAGCAGTTGAACAGCCTAAGCCACAGAGAGGCTAAGTGGTTTCTTTCCTAGGGCCACATAGCCAGTAAGAGTCTGAGGCAGGATTTAAAGCCAGGTGTCCTAATCCTCTGTCCAATGCTCTTTTCATGACATCAACAACCTATCTGAAAGTATATTGCTGCTAACACTCTATTGTTGAGGAGTAACATAGGGAAATAGGAAGAATAAGAGGCAAGGGTATTTTCCCAAGGAATAGAACAAAGGGAAGTAAGTTCAAGTCCTTTGCAGCTGGTAGTAGAAGCGATAACAAAGATAGAAAGCCTGAAGTTTTGCAACAGACCTAAGGACTAGCCTGACCTGCCCAGGTGGACTTGGCTACTTGGGAGTTCCTTACACTTATCCATCCGCTCCTCCCCTGAATTCATGTGGGGTGTCAAGAAAAGGTCAGTTTTCAGTGTGGCCCAGATTCCTGCGTTGCACCAAGCACAGCAACAGTGGGGATCTAAATCAGAGATTAACTGGGAATTTACCTTCAATCCCAGAAGGAATTGCATATCTCTGGGGACTGTGGCATTCCTCTTTGTACAACACAAAACCAAGCCAAGTTCTTGTTCCCTGTAGGGAAAGGAGAGAAGCCCTGGTCCATGTCCTAGTCATGCTGGTTAAGTGAGTGGCTATTGTTGTTCAGTCATGTCTGATTCTTTGTGACCCCATTTGGGGTTTTCTTAGCAAAGATACTGGAGTGGTTTTTCATCTCCTTCTCCAGCTCATTTTATACATGAGGAAACTGAGGCAAAAAGAGTTAGGTGACTTGCCCAGGGTCACACAGCTAGTAAATGTCTGAGGCCAGATTTGAACTCAGGAAGATGAGTCTTCCAGGCCATTGTGCCACTATACCAATTCTGGGAGATTCAATAGATTTAGAAGATCTCTTGGAAAAGAAAAAAAAAACTACTGGGATAATTACAGTCCCTGAGAGACCAAGCATCCAATTACCATGGAGACCTCTATCTATCCCATTTATTCCAGAAGCTCAAGTTACTTTATGTACTTCTATAATAGGGGAACTGAGCTTACAGCAATTCTTTCTTTGCCCTCCATAGTGAAGAGAGAGCTCTTCCGTTGGTTCAAACCTTTTGCATGCACACTCAGTTCCAGCTTAGCAGCCATTCAAAGATGTTTTTACCCCCAGGCAGTAAGCCCACAGGGAGCAGTCATACTGCAAATGCCCTGACTTGGGGAAAGGGGCCTGTCTAATAGCAAGCTCACCAAGCATCCATGTGGGTTGATAGCAGGCACAGCATATCATGGATGCTTTAATGTCTGTGCTCTTATTGGCCAGTCCTCTGTTTACAATGCATCATCTCTATTAGCTCTTTTCACAACTTTCTTGCAAGTAATAATGTAGTTATGTTGAAGAGAAAGGAGTTAAAGCACTGTGAGGGGAGGGGAATTCCCCACTGATTGCTCAGCAAGTTTGTGATAGAATCCAGACTAGGGCCTTGATCTCCTTCCTCCCACTTCTTCATGTTTCTCTTTTCTCTGCACCTGGCCCCAAGTCCCACCATTGACAAGCTGTGCCTTCATCCACATTTGCACAAAAGAGCTTGCTTTCTTATAAGATTTTTCTGCTGCAGTCTTCACCTTTCTTGTGCCAGTCATCTCCCCTGGCATTGACTCCAACCTTCACTGGCCTCTATTTCCTGAGAGCCACAGGAAGTTCCGATCCAATTCCTGTACCCTCTTTCCACAAGATTGTGTTTCCATCACCATGTTCCAAGAAGGGCAGATGTTTCTGCAATTTAATGCTGGCCCCTTCCTTTGGGTTAGGAAGCTGGGCTCTCCTCCCTAGCCCCAAGTAGCAGTCTAATGCTTTCTGCAGACTGACTCAGTCTAGTTTCCACCACCTCAAAGGTGGGGAAGCAATTTCTTTTCTTGAAAAAAATGTGCATCAGGGAGGAGGCTAGATTGGCTGGGGGAGAAGGGAGAGAGACAGCGAGAGAGAGATGAGAGAGAGAGGGAGAAAGTGAGGCAGAGAGACAGAGAGGCAGAGAGAGACAGAGAGGAGAGAGAGACAGGAGAGGGAGATAGAGAGGAGAGGGAGAAGGAGAGGAGGGAGAAGGACAGACAGAGACAGACAGAGACAGAGAGACAAACAGAGACAGAGAATGGGAGAGAGATGGAATGAGAGAGAGAGAATAGGAGAGAGATAGGGAATGGGAGAGAGAGAATGGAAGAGTGAGAGAGAGTGGGAAAGAGAGAGAGAATGGGAGAGAGAGAAAGAGAGAGAGAGAGAATGGGAGAGAGACAGGGAATGGGAGAGAGACAGAGAGAGAAAGAGACAGAGAGAAGGGGAGGGAGGTGGGAGACGAGGAGGAAGATTGAAAAGCATGTGCTAAGGCCCTGCCATGTTGTTGTTGGCTGGTGATCTCTTGCCTCATTGTAATTCTCAGTCCCCAAGAGGGGAAACCAGACACTTAACTGACTTCCCCAATTTGATGATAGTTTTCAATGTCAATCTACCACAGACAAGCTATTTTCATGCATGATCTCAGACTGGAGCAGAAATCCAGAACTTACAGCACATGGCTGCTATGTCGCCTTGGATGATGAGATGGCTCAAATCAGCAAGCTAAGCAGCACTGGTTGTGGTCAAGTGGTTGAATGGGAGACCTCCCAGAAGAAGCTAGGAAGTGGTGTGGTTAGCAAATGATGAGACAGGTCTTGATCTAGGGCCTGCCTGCCAGGCAACTGGAGAATCAGACTGGTAGTCAGGAGACATAGTCAAGTTTAGGTTAGTGCTTCCAGTAATTATCCTTGGCTGGGCAAGTCACGGGACATCTCAGGGGCTTGCTCTCCTCTACAAGATGAAAGGAGAGGACTAGGGAATCCTGAAGGTCCCTTACAACTTGAAGGCTCTAGGGTTCTTTAGAGTGAACTGGAATGCCACCCTGAGCTCATTGGTCATTAAAGACTGTACCTCTCTGATGCACATCCTGTGTAATATTGTATATTACAGGAGACTCAATGTGTGTTTGTGGTACAGTGGATATCAAGCTAGCCCAGGAGTCAGGGAGACCTGGGTTCAAGTCTACTGTTGATGCTTACTGTGTGACCCTGAGTAAGTCTCTTACCTTCTCAGTATCCCAGGCAACTCTTTAGGAATATAAGCTGCAAAATACTTGCTTATCTGTATTGGTGGAAGAGCTCCCCCTTGGGAGTTCCCAATACCCATAAAGTCAGTAGAAAAAAAATTCTGCATTATTGCTATCTGTGTTAGTGTTTTTTTCCTTACTAAATTATCTATTTATTTTCAGTTTTCAACATTCATTTTTGTAAGATTTTGAGTTCTAAATTTCCCCCTCCTTTCCCTTCCCCCCCAAGATGGTATGTAATCTGATATAGGCCATATATGTACAATAATATCAAACATATTTCCACATTAGTCAGGTTGTACAAGAAGAATCAGAACAAAAGGGGAAAACCACAAGATAAGGAAAAAAAAAAATTGTGTGCTTTAATCTGCATTCAGACTCCATAATTCTTTCTCTGGACATAGATAGCTTTTTCCATCATGGGACTTGTCTCAGATCATTGCATTGCTGAGAAGAGCTAAGTCTATTAAAGTTGGTCATCACATAATGTTGCTGTTACTGTACAATGTTCTCCTTGTTCTGCTCACTTCACTCAGCATCAATTTAGGTAAGTCCAGGTTTTTCTGAAGTCTGTCTGCTCACCATTTCTTATAGCACAAAAGTATTCCATTACATTCATATACCACAACTTGTTCAGACCTTCCCCAATTGATGGGAATTCCCTCAGTTTCCAGTTCTTTCTCACCACAGAAAGAGCTGCTCTAAACATTGTTGTATGTATGGGTCCTTTTCCTTTTTAATGATCTGTTTGGGGTACAGACCTAGCAATGCTATTGCTGCATCAAAGGGTATACACAGTTTTATAGCCTGAAATGTTCATTTCTTAAGAGGAGTTGGATGTTCTGTAAGGCTTTATATTTGATTTTGGTCCCTTCCATTTGGTTAGGAAGATGACCTGACCTAAGTTAACCATTTACCTGTAGTTAGGTGCTTAATAAATGGTTGGTGTCTTAGATGCATTGCTTTCCTTGGAACTAAAATCCCAGGTCCACTAGTGTTCTTAGGTTGCAAATCACTGGCCTGGTAATACAGGGCCTACAGCCATTTTCTTTGTAGTTTCCTCACGAAGGCAATCTCTATAGATTCTCTTTCACCCTCTGTTTTCATTTTCCCACTGAAAGAGGAGAATCTGCCTTTTGTGTGGGGTGGGGTGAGAATGCTGTATTTGTGCTTTGAGTTCCTTAGAGGGAGATGCTTCCCCAAATACATAGTGTCAAGGACAGGAATAAGCTTTAGAAATGTTTTCTTTTTCTTCTCTTTCAAACCAAGGAGGTGAGAAAGGTAGGGAGGAGGGATTGTCTTGTGCTGGATCGGATATCATCTGTGGTTTGAACTTGTTAAAAAAGCTCAATTGTTATCAAGAATCTTAAGAAGGTTTCAGGAGCAGGCTTCTTTTGAAGGAAATCATAAAATCATGGAAAGATAAATTTAGAAAGGACACTTAAGATTAGCTAGTTCTACCATCACCTGTCATTTTAGAGATGAAGAAACTGAGGCCCAGGGAGGGAAAGTCACTTGCCCAAGGTCAAACAACTAATTGGTACAGAGCCAGAATTAAAATTCAAGTTTTTTGACTTTCTATCTAGAGCTCTTTTTACTCCATTATGCTCCTATTTGGGGGTGCTTGTGGGGGTGGGATAGGATGCAAAATTTCCTTACTTTTTCACTTTTGAGAGACCTAAAGGTTAATGGTTGGTTTTAGGGGGAGAGTATAGTAGGAGGAAGGTAAGAGAATGGATGAAGTAGAGGCAAAGTCAGTACTAAACAGACAACTTTTAAAAATTGAAAACTCTGGCCTTTGTTAAGGACCAGGATTGCCATTTAGTGTGGCAATGAAGCATTTACAGATTAAGCAGACAATAGACCAACTACCAGAAGAAAATCCATCCCACTGGACAGGGCCAAATGGAATTATGGAACCGTGGCCATAGGATTTGGTAAACCCCTAGGCTTTCTACTTGTTCATTTTGGGGCTGTGGTTCCTAGCTGTTTCCTATAGCGGAGGCTCTGCTGAATACATGTTTTCTGTTTTTTCCTTAAAACAGAAACAGGAGACAAAAGGTAAAATCCAATGCCACTGGGGATTGCCAAGAAACCTGCATTCAGGAAAGGTGCAGATGAAGAGGTTCAGAAGGGGCCTAGAGGTAAGAAACCTCGGAGAAATGCAGAGTCTGAGAATCCAGCATTGATCCTTCTCCTTGGCACAGAGGCATTCTGCAGAAGAGCTGTTTCCAAGGGTTTGGGTAGTGTAGGTTCAGGAGTGACCTGCACAGTTACTATACTGGGAGAAATAGAGATAATGTGAGATGAAGGAGGGTGCAGAAGAGAAGCTTCAAGGTGGATTATCTTGGGAGTCAGTATTGACTGACTGGGAGAACAGAACTGTACTGATACTCTAAACAGAGAAGTAACTGCTCACATGGCATTGTTGTTGTTGTTGGTACTTCATTCTCAAATAGGACCAATGGCATCACAAAGATGATGTCTTTACTTGAGTGTGAATTGGATTTAAGTGAGGCAGAGCTGTGCAAAACCATCAGCCCCACTCTCTCTTTTGCAAATGTACCTAAATATCTATCCCCACTGTTCTGCCTTGATGCCTGAAATTCCCATCATTAGAGTCATTCTTTTACTTTATGCAAAGCCATAACTAGGGTAGAATGATAAGACCTTTGCCCCAGGGAAGGAAATTTAAAGGGTGCTAACAATACTATTCCCAGATGTGCTTCCTCCCCCTGGTGATTATACCCCGGGTAAATCCAACCCCAACCCCAACCCCACCACTTTCCTCAGGTGCAAAAATGTGTACTTAAAGCTTTTCTCTTAACACATGGTTTCCAGAAGGCTAGTATTAAATGCAGATATGACACTTAGGAGAGATAGGAAGTTAGAAAATGTCATGGTTGTTTGGGAGGTTTCCCTGTTCTTACCCACCTCTTGCCAAATAAAGCTGAAGTCTCAGACTATTCTTTCTCAGGCAAGAATTCATAAAACAAGCCTCATCACAGACCAGTGGCCTGGCTTTGATAACACTAGATCAACATCTGGTGCCAGTCCACCTGCTGAGACTTGTGAGGTCCCCTGTTCTCTGAGGGACAGAGATAATAAAACCACTGCCCTGTCCTGAGTAAGCAGCCAAATCCCCCAACCCTGGTAAAGCACGGGGAATTTGTAATACTAGGGGAGACAGGGAAAGACGCTGCCACCCCCATGTTGCAGGCTCTCGTCATCTGGACTACTGCAATAGCCTTCTGGTTGTTCTCCCTGTCTCAAGTCTCCCCACTCCATGATCTTCCTAAAGCAGAGGTCTGACCACGTAACTCTTCTATTCAATAAACACTAGTAGATCCCTATAATTACCAGGATCAAATGTAAAATATTTTTGGGGGGGAGAACTTTAAAATCCTTTGTGATCATACTCCTCCCTACTTTGCCAGTCTTTTCCCACAGTACTCTTCTCTGTCGTCCAGGGACGCTCACATCCTTGCTGTTACCTATTCATATTGCAGCTCCTGAATGTGGTTCTGTTTACTGGCTATTCCCCATACTTTGAATGCTCTCCCATCTCAACTCTGCTTCCTGCCTGTAATGATGATTATAACATAATTATATGTAATGACTATATTATAATATAACATATTATTATATTATTAACAATAATGCTGACGCTTGAAAACCTTTTACTTATATTAACTCACACTTCAGCTAAAATCCTGCCTTCTGCAAGAAGCCTTTCCCAGTCCCCCTTAATGTCAGTGCTATCCCTCTGACAATACTTCTGACTTATGCTGTATGTGCCTTGCTTGTATGTAACTCTTCCTAATGTGTCCCCTCCATTACAAGGTGAGATCTTGGAGGTAGGTAATGAATGTGCTTTATTTGTGTCCTTGGCACTTAGCACAGTTCCTGACATAGGAGTGATTAATAAATGTATGTTGACTGGTGAGTGACCTACGATGAAAAGTGGGGGCACATGTGGGTATAGGACACATGAGGGCAGTGTAGTATGGCACTGCGCTGGAAATAGGCAATACCAAAGAAGGCTTTGCTCATCTCTGACTTTTTGCTAGGGCTTGCCGGCTCATTGCATAATAATAAAGTAAGTCAATAAACATTTATTAGATGCTTATGATGTGGGAGGCATTGTGCTGAGTATTGAGGATCCACAGAAAAGGACAAAGGAAGTTTTCTTGATTTATCCCTGACATCACTTGTCCCACCCCCACATACCTTACCACTCAACTCCACTATACAGATGCTTCTAACACCCTACCTAGCAGCTAGATGGCACAGTGCTGGGCCTCAGACACTTACTAGCTGTGTGACTTTGGGCAAGTCACTTAACTTGTGTTTGCCTCAGTTTCCTCATCTGTAAAATGGGGATAACAATGGCCCCTACCTTCTGGGTTGTTGTGAGAATCAAATAGGATAATTATTGTAAAGTGCTTAGAACAAGGCCTGGCCCATAGTAGGTACCATATAAATGTTAGCTATTGTTAAAATCCAGCTATCTCATTTACTTCTTGTGGGCTTTACATTTGTTTATCTGTGCGCCTGTTGTATCCTTTAAGCAGAGTGCTGACAGGGCCCCTGAGGACTGTTTTGCTCTGATCTTTGTGTCTTCAGTACCCATTACAGTGCCTCAAATGCCATAGGCATTTAATAAATGTGAACTGAATTGCACTGAAATACTTGAGCACAGGTTGGGGTGGAGTAGAAACCAGACTTCCACAGGGCTCCGGCTTCCACCTCCTCCAATTCACTTAAAAGGTGACTATGCACAAACTTTGGAGCTACAGAACCCACAAAATGACACAGAGAAGCTAACTTCCCACTGAGACAGTCCAGCAGGCCAGCATGGTGCTCTGGGAGCCTACCCCAGACCTGCGCTAGCCGGAGGTTTTAGCCTCAGGGCAGCCTGACCAGCTGCCGGCTGGAGGGACTTTAGATCACCAGCAGCTGTGGTGGTTTCCAGAATTTTCAACCCATAGATGCTAAGGACAAAGTGAGAGGTCAGTGCAGTGTGCACTTTGGGATCCAGTAGTTTGGGAGTGTGGTCAGCCTTTGCCCCCAGGGTGAGAAGTGGCTGAGGGGCAGCAGCTGTGCAGCACCCCCCGCCATGTGGCAGCTTCAGCTCCTGGCCTGCAGATTGTAGGGGGACCAAGCCACCAGTCTGAGGGGTAATTGCTTTTGCTTTAACCTGCTTGGATGTGGATTGTGGTCTAGGGAGGAGGTCCTGGGGTGTGTGACCAGCTTGCCAAAGCATGTGGAGTCTTCAGAGAGGGCACTCAACTAATACCTTCAGCAGCAGAGAAAACCCCAGTATTTGGGACAAAGCTCCCCCGTCTGGTGGCAGAGTCCTACGGTGGCAACAAGCCCAAAAGTCAAGTAATTGAGTGGCAACATGAGCAGGCAAAGGAAGCAAAGCAAACAGAGCAGCCCAACTTTACACTCCTATTTGGGGAACAAAAAGGATCAAAGCATGGAACAGGAAGAAGACAAGTGAAGTCAGAATTCCTGCACCAAAAGATTCCAAGAAAAATATGGGCTCATTATAGGCCCTAGAGGAGCTTAAGAAGGATTTTGAAAACCAAATAAGAGAAGTGGAGGAAAAATTGGGAAGAGAAATGAGAACGATGTAAGAAAATTATGAAATGAGAGTCAACTACCTGACTGAAGAAAATAACACCTTAAAAAATAGACTAACTCAAATGGCAAAAGAGGCCCAAAAAGCCAATGAGGAGAAGAATGCCTTCAAAAGCCAAATTTGCCAGATGGAAAAAGAATCCCAAAAGCTCACTGAAGAGAATCATTCCTTCAGAATTAGATTGGAGCAAATGGAAGCTAGTGACTTTATGAGAAATCAAGATACTATAAAACAGATCCAAACAAATGAAAAAATAGAAGGCAATGTGAAATATTTCATTGGGAAAACCACTGACCTGGAAAATAGAGCCAGGAGATATAATTTTAAAATTATTGGACTACCTGAGAGCCATGATCAAAAAAAGAACCTAGAAATCATCCTTCAAGAAATTCTCAAGGAAAATTGCCCTGATGTTTTAGAACCAGAGGGCAAAATAGAGGTTGGAAGAATCCACTGATCATCTCCTGAAAAAGATCCCAAAAAGAAAACTCCCAGGAATATTATAGCCAGGTCCCAGAATTCCCAGATCAAGGAGAAAATATTACATGCAGCCAGGAAGAAACAATTTGAATATTGTGGAAACACAGGCTTAGAATATGATATTCTGGAGATCAAAGGAGATGGGAATAAAACCAAGAATCACCTACTCAGCAAAATTAAGCATCATGTTTCAGGGGAAAATATGGTCATTCAGTGGAATAGAGGACTTTCAAGCATTCTTGATGAAAAAAACAGAGTTTAATAAAAAATTTGACATTGAGATACAAGAAACAAGAGAAGCATGAGAAGATAAACAGGGAAAAGAAATCATAAGGAACTTAACAAAGTTGAACTATTTACATCCCTACATGGAAAAATGATCATTGTAACTGATGAAACTTTTCTCAGTATGAGAATAGTTGAAGGGAATAGAAATGTATATATATATATATATATATATATATATATATATATATATATATATATACACACACACACACACACACACATACATACATACATATGTCTATATAGGAGGGTATATGGGCATATGAATACATATGTGAATGTGTACAGGTATACATAGATAGAGGACATAGGACAAATTTAATAGGAAGGGATGACACTTAAAAGGTGAAATTAAGAGGTGAGAGAGGAATATAATGAGAGGAGATGGGGAGAGACAGAATGGGGTAAACTATCTCATATAGAAGAGGCAAGGGAAAATGGTTATAATGGAGGGGAAGAACAGGAAGGCAAAAGGGAATGGGTCAACTTTATTCTCATTGAATTTGGCTTAGGGAGGGAATGACATGTACACTGAATAGGGGATCTCACCCTACAGGAGAGTAGGGGGGAAGGGGATGAGAGCGGGGATGATAGAAGGGAGGGCAGACTGGGGGAGAGGGAAGTTGGAAACATACACTTATGAAAAGGGACAGGATCAAAGTAGAGAATAGAACAAGTGGGAGGTAGGATAGGAGGGAGGGAAATATAGTCAGTCTTTTACAATATATCCACTATGGAAATGTTTTGCATAGTTACACATGTACAACCTATACTGAATTGCTTATCTTTCCAGTAAGGGTGGGTGACAAGGGAGGAAGGGAATGAATCTGGAATTCAAAGTTTTAAAATCAAATGTTTAAAATATATGTATATATACTATTATTAATATTATTTTACATGTAACTGGGAAATAAGATATACAGGCACTGGGGCAATAGAGTTCCACCATGCCGTACTGGAAAGTTGGAGGGGGTATGGGAGAAGATATGGGAGAGAGCAGATTGGAGGAGATATCCAGTGGAATCATTATTTTGGGGTGGTGGGTAGGGGAAAAACGGGGAGAAAATTTGTAACTCAAAATTTTGTGGAAATGAATGGTGTAAACTAGAAGTTAATAAAGCTTTTGATTAAAAAAAGCAAAAAGGGAAAAAATAAAATAAATTTCATTTTGTGCCAGTAGGTTAAAAAAAGAAGGAATACTTGAGCACAGCACAAAAGAGCGACCAAGCAAGATTGGGTGACAACTATCTCATGTGCATCTCACCTCTTTGGAAGCTTAATTTTCTCCTCCTTACATGAGTAAGTCTTGGTTTGCCAAGTTACTGGAGAAGGAACTTCAAAAGTGCTTGTTCTAATATTTATTTCAATTTTTTTTTCAGCATTCACTGCAGTAACCCCGAGCAAGGGCACAGATATTATGGAAGTCCTTTGGGGAGCTAAGTTAACACCTGCTTGCCTAACCAACTGTGATACTGCAGGCCCTTGCTGTCCATAGTTATTATGTTTCCTGGTACATGATTTGACCTATGGTATCTTCAAATCTTTATATTAATAAAGTGGATTGTAATAGGGTCTTATGGTATTGGGCTGGCAATATTCTAGCTGTCACCATGACTGGCTACAGGGAAACCACAAGGTCAACTGGGGGCCATTGGTGTCAAGGGTAAGGTAAGTTATTTAGGATTAAGGTCTTTTCCCTTCCATAGTCTTTCTCCTCAGTTTCCCAAAGTGGCCCTTGGAACCATTAACATCAAGTTCTGTATGAGCTATATTTGCCAACCAAACAAGGCCAATACCACTGGAGGCCCCCAGGAGTATTTACAGAATCTCTTCCATGCACTCTAATTTCCAGGATAAATTTCAGAAGGCTAAGAAGAAGTCACATCTCCCCCTCTCTGGACTTTGCTCAGGTGGGAGGGAGCCAGGGCAAACCTCTAGCCCTTCTAGCTACAAGCCCCAGTAGAAAACACCCTTCAGCACTCAAACTCTCTATTTTCTTTTGCTCCATGTTGTTATTTCTTTTTGACAAGTTGCTCTCTCTGAAGGGCCATTCAGGAGAGTGGTCAGCAAAGCTAAGAACACCCACAGGCTTTGGGAATTAGTCCAGCCCCGCATACTCCATTACTGACAGTACAGAGAAAAAGTCATGCCAGATGTCAACTTGTCTTTCAAGATCTTGGAAGAAGGAGTACAGTGACTTGCTTCTGTTTGCCTAATTTGTCTAATCTGGGCAAATCTATGACATAGGTGATGCTGTGAAGCACTTAGAATTAGAAACACAGGAGATCATTCATTCATTCAAACAATCAATAGATGTTAACTACATATCATACAGGAGAGATAAACAGTTTAGATAGCACCATTTCCTTTCCTTATAATACTAACAGTATAGTTAGGGAGGCTAAAATGCACCTGTGGATAGCTATGGTGCATAATATTCTATGATCCCTGATTACATTAGAAAGTTACAAAACAAAGTGCTTTTTGAGATCAGAAGGGCAAGTTCATTACTGACTGGGGGATTAAGAAAGACTTCATGGAGAATCTAACATTCAATTTAGGCATTAAAGAAAAGCAGAGATTAAACATCTAAAGAGAAAGTGGAGAATATTAAAGACAGGAAAAGCATAAACAAAGACCGGTATGTTGGCAGAGGGGTAGAGGAAGGTGTCAAAAGTCATATGGTTTGTCAAAAGAGTAGAGTGCACAAAGAGGAATGATATGAGGTAAGTTTGGAAAGACAAGGCAGCACAAGGTCATATATTGCCTTGAATGCCAGGCAGAGGAGTTTGAACTTTACTTTAGTAGACAGTAGGAGGCCCCTTGAGATCTGAGACTTTAGAGCAGATCCATGCATAAAATGGCTTTTCTGGCAGTGGAATAAATATTGTATGGAAGAAGAAGAAGAGTGGAATTGGGAAGATATTTGAAGACATTACTACTCCAGATGAGTGGTAATGAAGGTCTATGTTAGGGTGGTAATAATGGGAATAGAGAGAAGAGGATGGATTCAGGATACGTTGTAGAGGGTAAATCAACAGGACTTGGTAAGAAATTTGATATTTAAAAAAAAGTGAGGGAAAGGGGAAAAGTGAAGTATAACGCTGTGGAGGAGTTAGATAAATCCGTGTCCTGTGAATCTAGAGGAAACATCTTTTCCCCAGAAAAAAGTAATCTTAGAGGCCAAAGAAAAAGAGCTATGGAGGTATGTAAATAGAGAGCCTCAGGCTAAGAACAGGATGAATCTGACTTGATTTTATCTTGACCAAACAGGATATTCTAACAAGAGCCACAGATAAAATGTTGGGACATTGCATCTCATTGGAACAAATCTGATCTTTGGCAGGTCCTTAGGTCCCTAGGTTAAAAAATTCTGCAGTAAACAGAGCACCTGCCCTGGAGTCAGGAAGACCTGAGTTCAAATCCAACCTCAGCATTTAACACTTACCAGACATGTGACCTTGGGAAAGTCACTTAACCCCAATTTCCCTGCCTTCCCCCCTCCAAAAAGCAAAAACAAACAAAAATTCTGTCCTCAAAGCTAATCCATTCTCCCTACTTTCAAACTGCCACAGAACTGATTGTGTAAATGTGGGGGGGGGGCCCTTGGGGCAAGGCCATTGCTATTTACCTGGCAGCACAAAACTGGTGATAAGAAAAATCTTTTTTTTTTAATCTATCTTGCATCCTGAATTATTGACCTCTGGGCAAATGGACCAAATTGGGAGGATCTTAAGATCTCTGGGTTGAGGAATTCCCCCAATAATTTTATCTCAAAAGATTGAATTCCTGGTGGGGAAAATGAGGCTTTTGTACTCCAGGGCTCCTGAAGCAGGTAAAATTTCTTATCCACATCTTTTTTTTTTGGAGGGGAAGGCAGTACAATTGGGGTTAAGTGACGTGCCCAAGGTCACACAGCTAGTAAGTATTAAGTGTCTGAAGCTGGATTTGAACTCAGGTCTTCCTGATTCCAGGGGTGGTGCTCTATTCACTGTACCACCTAGGCCCCCTTCACCCCCTTACCATTTTATCCCACTTCTGGGACCTGACTTTCTCCAGTGTTCCTTGGGTAAGAGTCATTTTCCTCAAATTCTTTATGCCACATGAGATCACCTGTAATATAACTTGAGGGTGACTATTATGGATAGATAAACTGTGTAAAGGATAATCAATTTGTTAGCAGTTATCTGCCTCAGGATAATCTGGTTGTTGGCAGGAATTACAATTCTCTTGTCCATTCTCTGTCTCTTCTTATTTTTATTTTCATAATTCTCTTGTGCCTGATGTCTTCTTAGTCATAAATTGTTGTCCAGACTTGAGCTTACCTGGTTTGGTAGTCACCCTAACTCCTTGATGAGTAGCTTTTAGAGACTCCCAAACAGAATACAAGAACTGAACTGGGAAACCTGTGCTCCAAAGGGAGGAATTCTTTTTTCCTTTAAGTGACTACCTGGGCTAAGAATGAGAGAAATCTAAATACTGTATCCAGCCACCAGGTATTTCCTAGGATAATAAGCAAAATGTCTGATTGTCCTGTTTTCTCTGGGAATTTTGTGTATTATCTGGTGTTGAGATGTGAGGAAGAGCCTGAGGATAGATTTTTCTACACAGGAGGATAAAATCCTCTTTGGGAATAACCTCTGAGGATAAGGGTTTTGATTCAGACTGAAGATAGACTGAATTATGGGTATCCAACAAAGCAAATCAAATTCTTTGTCTCCTCCAGTCTATATGGTGAAAATTTACTCTCAGCCTGGGATATTGCTGAAAGGTCCATGTCTAAAGTGTTTAGTGGTGCTTTGTCACATCCATAATGGATATACTGATAAAAATCCTAGTCAGCTTTGGTCAAATGTTGAGAACCTTGATCCTGACATATTAATCTATTTGCAAGGATTTATAGAAGTTCTCTCTCCTAGATAAGACTATTTAGGAAGCAGAAATTGAAAAGAGAAAGCAAAAGAGTATTATTGCTAGCTTAAAAGATTCTTTGGAGAAGGAAAAACTTAAGACACGAAAAGAAATGCACAAGATATTAAAGGAACCTAAAAATCTCTTCTTTTCCCTGGCATATGTTCCTATCTATCACCAAAATCCTTCACCATACCCATCAGAAGATCTTTGGTCTCATCCTCTTACTGTCCCCCACTGATCCTGTGCCTTTTCCTCCGCCATAGAGTATATGTTGTTAACTTTGGTTGTATTCCATATAAATTCAGCTGACTTGTTTTTCTCATGGTCTGATTAGCCAAAGGAAAAGGATGAAAAATACAAGAACTTCTCTGCTGAAAGTTTAAAGCTTTCAAAGGCTGTAATTCATATCAGGTAGCTGACTTTTCAAGTAAAAAAAGGATTAAAAATGGCCATCAGAATGAATGTGGCAAATCTCTTGTCCTGAAGCTGCATATATAACTGGACAAACTGAACTGCTCTCCAGGAGGTTTGAATCTAAGCTTCTGGATTTGGTTTTTTGAACACTGGTTTTATCTTCATTTTGAGGCTTTCCCTAAAGAGGAGGTTTGAACCTGAGCACCTAAACTGTTACTGGAACTCTTTGATTTTGGCTTACCTACAAACCAAATGGAGATTTAAAGTTGCTAAGTCTGGGAAGGGGATTAGTGACATCCTGCAGGCATAGAACATTTTAATATATTTAGCTTTGTTCATTTTCTTACTATTATGATTAAGAATTATATACAGTTATACCATGTTGATGTGACTGAAATTTAAATGCAGAAGAAATGGGAAGCAGATTTTTGGTTCTCCATTGGTGGGTACTGAGCCAGTCTGATTGGTTAGATCCACACATACACATTTAAACTTTTACACTAATTAGACTAGCATTACCACATTCAATGAGTGAATAAATGAAAAATTATTTATTAAGCACATAAAAATAGGAGTAATGGAAAAAAGGCATCCAGCTCTCTGAGAGCCATAAAGATCTTTGAGTTACCCCAGAGAGCTATTTGATAATGGTTAAAGCATATAGCCACTAAGATGAACATGTGAACATATGACTTGCCCAGTCCTCCTCATTTTCTAAGTATAGTCAGGCACTTAAAAAAACATTTCTGAGTATTGTCAGGCACTTAATCATCAATATCTCGTTATAGTCAAAAAGGCAGTTGAACTTGTTAAGTTTAGAACTCAAAAGAGAAATTTTGACTATGTAAATTTGTATAAAAGTGGTTAGTTGAAGTTGTGGAAGTGAGATTCCTAGGAGAGAGTAAAGAGAGACAAAAAATTAAATAAATGATAGATGTAGATAGATAAATAATAGAACACAATTTGAGGTGATAGGGAAAAAAAGTAACCAGTGAAGGAGACAGAGAAGATTTTTGAAGAGATATGAAGATAGAGAGAAGACTATGGTATCTTGGAAGCCAAGGTAGGAAAGCATATTCAATAGGAAGGAATGGTCCATAGGATCAAAAACCGTGTTGCTCTATTCCCAAAAGGCTATGAAACTGTGCATACCCTTTGACTTAGCAATACCACTGCTAGGTCTATACCCCCAAGTGATCACATAAAATGGGAAAGGACCCATATGTACAAAAATATTTATAGCAGTCCTTTTTGTGGTGGCTAAGAATTGGAAATTGAGGGAATGCCCCTCAATTGGGGAATGGTAAAACAAGTTGTGGTATATGAATGTAATCATGCTATATGTGGTATATGAATGTAATCATGCTATATGTGGTATATGAATGTAATCATGCTATAAGAATGATGAACAGGCAGATTTCAGAAAAACCTGGAAAGACTTGGATGAACTGATGCTGAGTGAAGTGTGCAGAACCAGGAGAACAGAATACACAGTAATAGCCACATTGTTCAATAACCAACTTGATAGAAGGCTCTTCTGAGCAATACAATGATCTAAAATTCCCAAAGACTCATGATGGAAAATGCTATCCACATCCAGAGAAAGAACTACAGATTCTGAATACAGATCAAAGAATACTATTTTCTCCTTTGTTTTTTCTTTCTCATGGTTTTTCCCTTTTGTTCTGATTCTTCTTTCACAACCTGACTAATGTGGAAATATGTCTAATATGATTGTTACATGTATAGCCTGTATTAGATTACTCATCGTCTTTGGGATGGGGGAAAATTGGAACTTATAATCTTATAAAAGTGAATGTTGAAAACCATCTTTACATGTAATTGGAAAAAAAAAAACTATTAAATGGGAAGACAAAAACAATAAACACCAAAAACAAGAATTATTTAGTCCATGTCAGTGCCTCTTAGAGCTTAAAAATGTTTAATCACCCCATAATTCAAATTCCTTTTTAATGACTCAGGTTTGGTTCAGGAAGGGAATAATGGTTGGAAAGAAAGAAAAAGGGAAGAGGTCTGACTTAACAGTCTGGAAAGTAGACATAAACACATGGAGGGAAAAACTAGAAGATCCAAGATGATAGCATTCAAGAGACAATTGTGGTGCTAAGGGGGGTTGCACTGGATCTAGAATTAGATGACTAAGAAGTACAGGTTCTCTTACAAACTGGCTATGTGACTTTACACAAATGATTCCATTTCTCTGAGCCCACCTTTATCTATCTTTGGGGGATAATAATACTTGGGTAATAGGCAGCGTTAAGGTAGGAAAAGGACCCCATTTTCCAACATGTTTAAGCCCACAGCACATTCATTGGGAGAACAAAGTCTCCAATTTCTTCTGTGCCCACAGTTCATATCAAATGTATTCTGGGAATAAGGAAGGAGTACAGCCATGAAATGGAAGGATGGAAGTCTCAATGAGGATTTATGACCTCAAAGAGGAAGAAGAGAGCCAAAGTGGCATGAAGATGATGACCACAATTGGGAGCTATTAGTTTAAATCAATCTGGTAGCTTCATCAATGACCTCTAGTAATCAGACAAGCAACAGGCAGTGGAGAAAAGTTCCTAGAAGAACCAGTTTTCCTTTATTTTTTTTTAAAATTAATCTTTTTTAATTAATAGCAATCCATCTTATCTCCCCTCCCACCTCCCACAGAATCAATTTTCAAGTTGCAATTTGGAAGCTGTCCACACTGAAGAGTTTAACCCTTTCACTTTAGTTGCAGAAAACGAGAGAGACTTGGTCCTATTAATGTTCTGAGTATATCATAATCTAGAAATTAGTCTTATGGAGATACAGATTGTTGATGAAAGTATGCAATGTAGTTTGAGAGTGGAAGTTATTCATTCATTATTCAATCAACAAGTATTTATTAAAAAACTCCCTATGTGTAAAACCCTGTGCTTAGCACTAAGGGAGATAATGAAGATTCATTCAACACACTTTTATTTTTTTTTTTAAAGCAATTGGGGTTAAGTAACTTGCCCAGGGTTACACGGCTAGGTTTTTGTTTGTGTGGATTAAGTGTCGGAGGCCAGCTCCGAACTCAGGTCCTTCTGACTCCAGGGCCGGCGCTCTATTCACTGCGCTACCTAGCCGCCCCTCAACACACTTTTCTTAAGTACCTACTATGTGTCAAACACTGTACTAGGCAAGTAGATCACAAAGATAAAAATGAAACATTCCTTGACCTCAAGAACCTTGCATGCTATTGAGGAAAGATAATATGAAGTAAATACAAAAATACATACAAAGGCACAGTGGATAGGTTCTGGGCCTAAAGTTGGGAAGACTCATTTTCCTGCATTCAAATCCAGTCTCAGACACTTACTAGCAGTGTGACCCTTGACAAGTCACTTAACCCTGTTTGCCTCAGTTTCCTCATCTGTAAAATGAGTTAGAGGACTCCAGTATCTTTGCCAAGAAAACCCCAAATGTGATCATGAACAGTCAGACATGACTGAAAATGACTGAATAATAACAATAAATACAAAATAATTTGAAGGGAGAGAGGACCAGCAACTGGAAGGATGACTTTTGAACTAAGCCTTAAGGAAAATCAGAAATTCTAACAAAGGGGAAGAAAGAGCACATTCCAGGCAAAGGTGTCAATTAGCACAAAGAGAAAGAAGATGGATTATCTCAAAGGTCAATTTAACTAGAAAGTATAATGCTGGAAAGGAAGAGTAAGGTATGATAAACCTGGAATGCAATCTATTTGTGTCATCTTACTTGTGCTACTCCTATCCATATCCTATCAAAATCCTCCACAGAGGGTCCACACAACATCCTGGGGGCCTTTTTCTGAGTGTGAACACTCAGGTTTTCTACCCATTATCTTCAAGTGACTGATTCCCAGGTCTATATTTAGCTATCCCTAGGTTCCCTGAGTATTAATTTTGTGTCTTCCCCTCCCAGATAGATTTTTCTTTTCTACTAGGCAAAGAGACCATTCTCTGCCTTGATCACTGAATGGGTGTTGCCTCAGTCAAACTAAGACCTGTTAAAGACCTTAGCTTAAAAAGGCCAAGGTCTCCCACTGCCTCAAGGAG
This sequence comes from Gymnobelideus leadbeateri, assembly GCA_011680675.1. Lineage (NCBI taxonomy): Eukaryota > Metazoa > Chordata > Mammalia > Diprotodontia > Petauridae > Gymnobelideus > Gymnobelideus leadbeateri. The sequence goes on along the minus strand of WOXC01008156.1, from coordinate 363,518 downwards.
CCATCTTCAGTTGTCCTAATCTCTATCTGGCCACTGGACCCAGATGGCTCTGGAGTAGAAAGTGAGGCTGGTGATTTTGAACAGCCCTCTCTTACTTAAATCCAATTCACTGGCATGTCATGGCATCTTGGTCCATATCTCCCTAATATCTTGGTCCCCTTCAAGAACAAAGGACAAACAACAACAGTTTCATGTTATCAAATAACTATTGGCCATTTTGAGTTGCTTTTTTCCATAGGTATCTTCTACTCAACTTTTCTAAAACTGAACTCCATCTTTTCCCTAATACCTACCCTTCTTCCAAACCCTTTTCTCTTCTCTTCTAGTTCTCAGATTTACAATTTGGTGCCATCCATGACTCATCTTTCCTTTACCTCCTTTTTGATCAGTTGCCAAGTCTTGTGACTTCTGACTCCACAGTATTTCTCAGATTTGTCTCATTTTCTCTACACACACACACACACACACACACACACACACACACACACACACACACACACACACACACCACCCTACTTCAAGTCTTCAGCACCTCTTTAGAATAGCTACCTCATTGGTTTCCTTGCTTGACCTCTCTCCCCTCTTAGGCAGTTAGGTTGAATAGTCCTGGGCTTGGAGGCTGGAATTCCTGAATTCATCTCATGCCACAGACACCCATTAGCTGGCTGGTCCTGAGTAAATTGCTTAATCTCTCCGATTCAGTTCTCACATCTGTAAAATGAAGGAGTTGGACTCAGTGGCCTCCAAAGTCTTTTCTAGCTCTAAATCTATGATCCAACCCACGTTCCACAGAGGCAGCCAAGGCAATTGTCCTTAAGAACCATCCGACCATATCATCCTCAACTCTTTCTCCACCCCCTTTCCCCTTCTACACCCCCCCCCCCCATTCAATGAACTCCAATGGCTGCCTATCACCTCCAGGATTAAATATAAAATTATGTTAGACTTTTAAAGTCCTTCACAACCTGGCCCTTTCCTAACTTTCCAGTCTTGTTACACTTTACTCCCCCCCCCCCCACTAATTCTATGATCCAGTGACACTGACCTTCTTGCTATTCCTCACATAAGACACTCTATCTCTCGGCTCTTTGCCTTTTCTTTGGCTTCCCCCAATGTCTGGAATGTTTTCCCTCCTTAACTTTGCCTCTTGGCTTCCTTCATGATTCAGACCAAATATTACCTTATACAGGAGGCCTTTCCAGATCCCTACAGTCCCTCCCACCCCACCACCTTCCCCCGACACTACCTCCCATTCACATTGTATATGTCTTGATGTACACAGGTACATACACGTTTTATATGTTGTCTGCCCCATTAGGATACGAGCTCCTTAAGGGTAGTGACTGCTTTTGCCTTTCTTTGTATCTCTAGTGCTTAGTACAGTATCTGACATGGTAAGTTCTTAATAAATATTTGTTGACTGACTGATTTCCAATTCCTGGGCATTTTTTGAGGCACCTAATATGTACAAAGCCCTGTGGGGTTTCAACATGAACATAGATAAGTAATCAATATCTCCTTTCCTCCCTTCATATGGGCCTGCTTAGAAAATAAATGAGATAAAACCATCATCTGCAGGGTACTCTGAGACTTGGGAGGAAAGTTGCAAGACACAGGGAACATATTCTTCATTGTGCTTTTCACTATTAACCATCATGATCATTAATTGATCACTGAGTACAATTGTTAAGGGCCTTATGAAAAACCACAGAGGCATGGGTGGAATTTGATAGGAAGCATGTAGAGCCTCATAGAACGCTTTAAAGACATGAGCGGAATTTGATAGGGAAGACATAAACAAAGAGATAAACATTATTCTAGGCAAAGTGGGGTGGGAGGATCTGTGTCTGAGAGCAAGAGAGGCAGTATTCTGGGTCCAGGGACCACGCTGCTCAGTTTCACATTTCCAGCAACGTGTTTTGCTGCAGTCAAGAGTGGCAATATTTGTCCAGTTTGTGGGTGGCCCTTGTTTCAAACATCCCAAGCATTCTCCTCATTCTCTTGTGTACTCAGTGACATCAAAATAATTTAATTTTAAATATCCATAATTGGCCCAAACACATCCTTCTAGGAGGGACTAGACTGAACCAATTTTCAGAAAGACAGAAAAAATAATAACCCATAGAGCCAAAAAAAGACAGGCATAGATGGCCCAAGGGGTGGTGGCAGAGGTTATTTGGGGGTCATTTGTAGAAATAAAGTCATTACTCAATGAGAAGTCCAGATGAGTGGCTGCATGGTCTTGTACCCACACTCAGAAATAAATATACCTGCATTTATTTCTGTGCATGGGTCTTTAAATAAATCCAAGGAGTGTACCTATTTAAATGTGAGATGAGGTGGCCATGTAAATAAATGTACTTAGGCTGTTTTATTTGACTCTGGTATTAGCTGCCTTCAATGGGCTGTTTGTTTGGGTAGGAACATGGCAAAGATTCCAATCAGCCCTTCAGCTACTGCTACTTTTTCTTTAAAAATTTTTTAAAATAAAAACACAGAAGAGGCAGGAGAATAAAACCAATCATTGTACAAGCCATGTTCGTTCCATTTGAGGTACAGGTGAAAGTGACAAAATGCCAAATGCCATGTGCTGCTGTTTGTAGATCATAGCCTTAGAACCTTACAGGCCACTTAATCTTTCCTTTCATTTTATAGATGAGGAAATCAAGACCCAGAGAGTTTGACTTTTCTAAGTTTTAAGTGACAGATAGATTGGAATTGGAACCTAGGTCCTCTAACTACAAATCCCACATACTTTCCAAAGTACCTGGCTGTCTCTCATTTTTTAAAAAATGGTTTGGGGGCTGGGGTGTTTCCTCTCTGGTGTATGTTCTGAGCTATGAAAACCTTTGCTTCTTTATTTTCCTTCATCCTCTGTCCTCAGAAGTAGGTCATGTTCATCCAGTCAATGAGAAGACACTGATATAACTATATCAAGAAGAATCAGAGTTTATTAGAATTGTAAAGGAGTTTAGAGATCTTCTATTCCAACTCCTTAATTTTATAGACAAGAAAAGTTAAGATTAGCTGTTCAATCAGTTCTGAACCCATTTAATTTAGCTATCATTCAATCTATACCTCCCCTTCCTTTTCTGCAAGGTTATCATGAGACTTTATGAAATTCCTTGTTGAAATCCATATACTTTGCCTACAGCATGTCCCCTAATTTACTAATCAGTGCAGTAACCCTATGAAATACAGAAATGAGGTTAGTCTGGCATAGTTTGTTTTTTTTTTTTAGATAGTGCCTGTCATTCCCTAGTCATCATGGCTTCTCAAAGTTCTCACAAATCACCCATTTAATAATTCCACCTGTAATTTTGCAAGGAATAGATATCTAGCTCATAAGTCTACAGTTTTCAGAATTCACCATCTTCCTCTTTAAAAAAAAGTCAGGACATTTGCTTCTCTGTGTTTGTGGTACTCCCTGATTCATAAAAATATCACTGAACAGTCTAGCAATCACATCTTATAATTTTTTCAACGTCCTGGGATGCAATTCAACTAACTGTAGTGGCAGCCACACTGGCATACCCAGGATGGCTGCTAGCACAGGTTCTTAGATCTGCTTTACTAGGAAAGATAGCTGTTTAAGGGGTCAACAATCTTTTAAAATTACATTTACTAGTTTAGGGGGGAAAGGCAGCACCCTGAACATCAGAGAAAATACAAACAGAGAAAATACAAGCAGAGAAATAAAGACCAACAGACTACCTGACTGCTTAAACTCTGACTGCCTGAATCCATGCCCAGATTGAGAGAGCCTTTACATCTGAGCAGTCAAGGGGCTCTGAACATGTGGCCATTCAGAATCTCGACCAGGGAAACACAAGATCCTTCTCATAAGCAAGCCCCCAAAGCAAAGTACCAACTCAGAGTAAATACATACTTCTCAGAGCCAGAAGGCATCAGAACCCTTGTGCCTCTGCCTAATTAGAAATTAGCAAAAGGTGTGAAAGCCTTCCTACAAGCAAGCCTCCCCTAAGCAAGCTTCCCTTAATGGGCTCCATGTGAGGCCTATTTTTAATGGGTTGGGAAGATCTTATATCCCACTAACATTACACTAACTGATCCAGGCATGTTGAACTCATTTTAAAGCAGCTAATCAGTCTAGCTCCTGGAATCAGAAAGACCTGAGTTCAAATCCAGCCTCAAAATTTTACCAACTATGTGACCTTGGGCAAGTCACTTAACCTCAGTTTCCTCATCTGTAAAATGAGCTGGAGAAGGAAATAGCAAACCACTCCAGTATCTTTGCCAAGAAAACCCCAAATGGAGTTACAAAGTGTTGGACACAACTGAAAAAAAAAACGACTGAACAAAACTTCATCTATAAAATGGGGAAAATAATAGCATTCACCTCCCAGGGTTTTGTGAAGATAAAATGAGATAATATTTGTATGTACTTAGCATAGTACGTGGCACTTAGTAAATGCTATATAAAGGCTAACTGTTATTTTTAATTATTAAATTTAATTATATCATTAATTATTTTAATTCTCTCTTAACCATATTTGCTCTACCACTTACAGTCTGAAAGTCATTCTCAACTGTCTCAAAGACAGAAGGAAAGCTGGAGATCAATAGTCGAACCATCAATATCAGTTACTACTGCACCATCTTCACGGAGCTGTAGAATAGACCTTTCCTTGTTCTTCTTCTTGCCCAGAACACCACCAGAATAAACACTTGTGGCCATTAAGATTTTTTTAAAGCTTCAGGTCATTTTGGACTTGAGACTTCCCAGTTCAATTCTTTCAGTTGTAGTTTCCATCAAAGCATATTTCAGATGTTCTCTCCCTCAAAATATCCATTCCTGATCCATCCCCACACATCCAACACCATTTAGTTGGTAATATTCTCTCCCTTTTGAAATTATTTTGCATTTGCTCTTATTTTCTGTGTATCTGTTTTATCAGTAAAATATTAACTCCTTGCACATAAAGTCTCTTTTGTTCTTGAGTCTCTGACACCTGATATTTTGTTGTTCAGTCATTTCAGGTGTGCCCGATTCTTTATGACCCCTTTTGGGGTTTTCTTGGCAAAGGTACTGGAGTGGTTTGCCATTTTCCTTCTTTTGTTCATTTTACAGATGAGGGAAATGAAGCAAAGAGGATTAAGTGACTTGCCCAGGGTCACACAGCTGTACGTGTTAAGTGTCTGAGGTCACATTTGAACTCAGGTCCTCTTGACTCCTATTCACTGAGCCACCTAGCCGCCCCTGACTCATTTTCTTTCTTTCTTTTTTTTTTTTTAAAGCAATTGGGGTTAAGTAACTTGCTCAAGGTTACACGGCTAGTCATTAGGGTGCTCATTTTCTGAGGCCGGATCTGATCTCGGGTCATCCCAACTCCGAGGCCGGGGCTCTTACTCACTGCGCCACCTAGCCGCCCCTTTAGGGCAATTGGGGTTAAGTAACTTGCCCAAGGTTACACGGCTAGGTTTTTTTTGTTGTTGTTGTTTGTGTGGATTAAGTGTCAGAGGCCAGCTCCGAACTCAGGTCCTTCTGACTCCAGGGCCGGCGCTCTATTCACTGCGCCACCTAGCCACCCCACTCATTTTCTTATGATCTCTATTGACCAAGCAAAGAAAAAAAGTCTTGAGTTGATGTTTCCTGACAACTCTTAAAATTGTCATCAGGCAAGGTTTTGTGGGTGTTATCAGTTTTTAATAAGATCCAAACTGAAAGCTGAAGTGGTTGTTTTGTGAATGGTCTACACACAAACAAAGATTGTGTACTGGTCCCTGAGGTCCCCTACAGCTCTCAGATTTTGTGATTCTTGGCTCCTTCTGAGGCCAGACATCCTCTGGACTTCCTTTGTAGCAGGCCATGGAGGCCAAGTTAGGCAGGTGACATTTTAGACATGGACACCAGAGCATATTTCCCCAATTTGGGTTTCTATTTCACCCTTTACCCCACCACTTCTTCTTCCTTCAATCCAAAGATCATACATTGAGAGCCAGAAGGTCATCAAGTCTTTATTTTACAGATAAGGAAATTGATACCCAAGGGACTTAGATAAATTGCCCAAGGTCACACAGTGAATGGCAGAGCCAGAATTTGAGCCCAGGTGTTCCAAATCCAGATAAAGGCTTTTCTCCCTGAATTAGCATAGCACCTCCACTGATTTATTGGGCCTACCTCTGATGATCTGCTCAGAACTGAGCTACTAGGAAAATTCCAGTTTGGTTGATGGGATGACCTGTACTCTTTTCTACTTTAGAGAGACCATAGAACTAAAAAAAAAGTCTCACAGTTGTAAGGTACATTAGAGAAGTAATCAGTTGGGGCAGTGATGTGGTATAGTGTTTTTTTGATAGTGGTCAGAGGAATTCAGTTCGAAATCATGGTACCCCTTGGACTTTAGTAGCTGTACCTGAAAAATGAAGGTATTAGATTATATGAATTCCAAGCTTGCTTTCTGCTTTAAATTAATTCTATCAATCCTCTCATTTTATATATGAGAAGACCGAGGCCTAGGAAGATACTGTGACTTGTCCAAGTTTACATGGCTCCTTAAGTGTGAGAAACCTGGACTCTAGTCCTTCCCTACACTAACTAGCTATGTGACCTTTGGCAATTTACTTCCTGTGAGGCATTTCATGAAGGATTGCATGGCATAGTGGGATGTGACATCACAAAGACCCAGGCTAGAATCCTGCTTGTGTGAGCCAGGACAAGTTACAGCCTCAATTTTCTCAGCTATAAAATGGGGATTATCACACCTACCTCCCAAGGTTTGTTGTGAGGATTAAATGAGATAAAATACATTAAGCATTTTGAAAAACCTGTTGTTGTTCAGTTGTGTCTGACTCTTCATAACCCTATTTGGGTTTTTTTTGGCAAAAACACTGGAGTGACTTACCATTTCCTTCTCCAGCTCATTTGACAGATGAGGAAATTGAGGCAAACAGAGTTAAGTGACTTGCCCAAGGTCACACAGCTAATAAGTGTCTGGGGTCAGATTTGAACTCAGGTCTTCCTGACTCCAGGACTAGTACTCTATCTACTGCACCACCTAGCTGCCCCTGAAAAACCTTAAGGCCTTACATAAATTTGAACAAGTATTGTTATTATGCCTGACCCTCAGTTTCTTTGTCTATAAGATGAAAGGGTCAGATTAGGCAGTTTCCCTTCCAGTTCTCAAATTCTAGTATCCTACATCTGGAACTCAAGCATCTGGGCACCCAGTCCAGTGCTCTTTCCACTACATCATGGAGAGGAACCACAGCAGCCACTGAGAATTTGTTCCAACCCTATGTTTGTTTCTCTGCATGAACTCCATTATTGTATAGGTATTATTCCAAACCTTTCTTTCCACTGTCATAAGGTGAAGAGAAGGGCAACAAACAGGAAAGTTTACTTACTCTTAAAGCCTGGTACCTACCCACTGTCCCTTCCAGGATGAGTGCCCCTGACTCATCCAAACTCCACCTTGAGCAAACCACCCAGGCTAGGACAGGGGTCTGCCCTTTCCAAAGGTACATTTCCATGAGACCCAAATCTGATTCCCAGAACAGCAATAAATGAAGGAACAGAAAATTCCCTCAGCCCACCTTGCTCAGCTCCAGATAGAACACCAATGTTTACCAAAGGGAGAAAATAAAAACAGAGGATGAGGTTAGGCAGGGGCCCAGAGGAGAGGGCAGAGAGGAAGGAAGGAGGAGGGGGAGGAGGGGTCTCTCTTAGCTGACCTTTGGAAATGACAAGGCATGACTCAGTCTACAAACTCCTCCCTTAGGGGACAATTCCTTGGGGCTCAGTTTTTCAAACCTGAGGCTACTTGCTTGTCCTGTTACTTTTGAAGTCACAGGATTTGGGGTATAATAATTACCCCCCCCTCCCTCTTCCCCCACTGCCTCAGGGTCTAGGCCCCTAAGAAAACAACTCCTGCTTAATTCAGCTCAGGAGCTTCCAGGCAAAAGGTTCAGTGCCCTGAGCATCTTCCTTCCCCCTCATCCCCATTCCACTTAGTCCCACCAGAGAGAGGCTGTCTAGGTCTGGAATCTTACAGCTCCACTTCTCCCTTTGCAATGCATATTTTTCTTGGCTGTTTTCACCTGGTCTTTTTTTATTTAAACAGATTTTCTTTCCTTTGCTTTCCATACACCAGCTGGCTCCAGAGCCTAGTGCACACACAGGACAAGACTTGTTTGACTGGCCATAGAACACTGAGTTACAGAACATTCAGTGTCTGAAAGGAGGACACCAGAGAAGGAGACAGAGAGACAAACAGAAACAGAGACAGAAAGAGAAAAAGATGCAGAGACCAAAAGAAAGAAGGTCGAAAGATAGACACTGAGACAGAAAGCTGGGCTCAAATCTTTCCTCTGGCACTTATCTGTGCGACCTTGGGGAAAACATTTACCTTTCCTGGGCCTCAGTTTCCCCATATGTAAAATAAGAAGTTAAATGACCTCTGAGATACCTTTCAGCTCTAGATCTGTGAGCCTATGATCCTCTAAAGGAAAAATAATAAGATGGATGTAGAGAAACCATGGAAAACAAGAAGGGAGAATGAGGGCAAGGACAGAGGCAGAAAGAAACCCGGGATATTATTCGATGAAACAAAGATACCTTCCATCAGTAAAGGAGCATTTATTAAGCACAAGTTTTTATTAAGCATTTATTATTAAGCATTACATAAGCATTTATTAAGTAGCAAGTTGTGTCACAGGTAAGGAAATAAATGCCCATGAGAGTTCAATCCTAGACCCAGATAAAGGAAGGAGAGAAAGAAAGGAGGGTGAGAGAGGGCTATGTAAATGAACTAGGAGGCAAGAGGACTGGATTGCAGTTCTCCTTTGGCTACTTACTTGCTCCATGATGCTGGGAAAATCATCTAACATCCCTAGGCCTCAGCTATTTCAGCTGTTTATACCTATATAGCATCTTAAGATTTTCAAAATGTTTTTGTTTTTTTTTAAGCAATTGGGGTTAAGTAACTTGCTCAAGGTTACACGGCTAGTCATTATTTATGCGTGGGTGCTCATTTTCTGAGGCCGGATTCGATCTCGGGTCATCCCAACTCCGAGGCCGGTGCTCTTACTCACTGCGCCACCTAGCCGCCCCTTTTAGGGCAACTGGGGTTAAGTAACTTGCCCAAGATCACACGGCTAGGTTTTTGTTTGTGTGAATTAAGTGTCTGAGGCCAGATCTGAACTCAGGTTCTTCTGACTCCAGGGCTGGCGCTCTACTCACTGCGCCACCTAGCCGCCCCGGATTTTCAAAATGTTTTACATTAATTTACTTTAATTTTTTAATTTTAATTTACTTAATCCTCACCACAAACCTATAAGGTAGGGGCTATTATTTTCCCTATTTCACAGATGAGAAAACTGAGACTAAGCAAAAATAAGTGACTTGTCCAGGGTCATTTAGCTGGTGTCTAAGGAAGGAATCAAACTCTGGTCACCCTAATTCTTAAGTGCAGTAGATTGTCTATCATCCCATCTACTTTGAAGGCATAATAATCACAATTTTCGATGTCTAGAGGTTGGTTCAGATAGTTTTGATTATTTGGTTCAGATCCAAGATACATGAAAAATGAACAACTTTCCTATTAACCAGTTGTTTATTGATGCAATCTTGTGGAATAACAAGATGTGCTTTGGGTGGTCATTTTATTCCTGGCTATTTCCTGAGGTTTCCAGAATGGTAGAGAAAATGGGAGAAGTGGTTGTGTTTGTGAGGTGAAGGTGTTAGATTGTGTGTGTGTGTGTGTGTGTGTGTGTGTGTGTGTGTGTGTGTGTGTGTTAGGGAGGGGGAACCAGGGGAGCCTGTACTTGGGCCCTAGAACAAAGGATAAGAGTATTTGGGGCTTGTTGTAGTACTCCTCCCAGAAAAATCTGGATTTTTAAAAGGGAACCTAGAGAAGGCTGATTTAATACTGTACAAAACCAGCACTTCATCTCAACCATCATATAATCTGGGGTTCCCTCTTCACTGAAACCACTCCCTGTCAACACACCCTCTTAATAAGAGCTAACATTTATATAACACCTGCTATGTACTCGGCACTATACTGAGCATTTCACAGACATTATCTCATTTTATATTCACATCAACTTGGCAAGGTAATTGCTTACATTATCTCTATCAGCCAGCACAGGTTAAGTGACTTGCCCAGAGTCACTGGGCTAGTAAGAGTCTAAGATGAGATTTGAGTTCTTTCTTATTTTTTTTCCTGACTCCAAACCAAATATTCTACTCACTAGCTGACTGCATCAAACCAGCAACTATCAGGCAGTCTTGTAGTTTTGTGAGAGTGCTGAGAGGTTAAATTATTTCCCCCAAGGTCAGTATGTTTCAGAGGCAGATCTTGAACCCTAGTCTCCCTGACTCCGAGGTTGGCTCTTACATCTACTATATCTCACTTCTCTCTGCTGCATTATTTTAAAGACATTATTTCACTGCATTCGTGAGGCCCATTGTCTCATGTGGCTTCCTTAAATCCACAATCACTTTTTATAATAATTAATAATAACAATTAGCATTTATGTAATGCTTTGAGGTTAGCAAATCACTTTACAGATATTATCTTGTTTGATTCTCCCTTATCTTTGTGGTAGGTGCTATTATTGTCCCCATTTCAGAGATGAGGAAACTGAGGCAGGCAGTGATTAAGTAACTTGCCCATGATCATACAGCTAGCAAATGTTTGAGGCAGGATTCCAAGTTAAGACTGTCTGACTCTAGGCCCATCGCTCTATCCATTGTGCCACCTAGCTGTCTAGGGGATGCCTTTTTAGGGGAGAAGGTACATTTTCACAAGCAAAAAATTAATCAACCGCTAATGGTAGAATTTCAGACTGAAGAGGAAAAAGCAAGATATCCTCCAGCCTCCTTTATTATGCCATATAAACTACATTGTCTTTTTCATGGCTAAGACCAATCCTGATTCTGAGGCCTTCTCATGGCCCTGACCTGGGTATAACGTGTGTACGTGTATAGTTGCATGCAGAGGCGGATGATGGGTATGTGCAAAACGTGCTAGACATGGTCTGGAGGAATGAATCTAGAAATGGTTTACATTTTCTTCTCCAGGAATTATGTGACACCTCTCTATAAAGTCCCTGCCCAAGAAGGAAAGTTTGAGCTAACCTGGAGTATTTCTCCAGGATACTCAGCCTTGAACTCAGAGTTTGGGGGAGACTACTGTAGGGTGGTGTGAGGCTGAGTCACCTCTTGCAGTTGCCCATGAAGTGTTGGCATTTCTGTGCTAAAACTCAGCCTCACAACATACCAAGAGGTTGGCGTGGCCACCCCATAGTACTCAGGAAGAATACATCAGTGAAAATAATGCTGGATTTGAAATGAAAGGGCCTGTATTTGAACCCTAGCTTTGTTATTTATGGCCTATGTGGTCTTGGGCAAGTCACTTAATTTTCTAGGTCTCAGTGTCCCCATCTACAAATTAAGGAGATTGGGCGAGGTCTCCTCTACCTTTAAAACTATGATCCCAAGGCCCAAAGGCTCCCTAAGGAAATTTGTCCAAAGTTCTTCAGTGATTTAGGTGCCCTTCAGGGAAAAAAGTTGCATAATGAATCTTGTGCAACAAAACAAATGATTGGTTCATGGCACCTCAGGGACCCCAATTTGAGTAGGGAGGGCAAGGGAAGGTCTCGTTATTAACCAGACTAGAGATGATTCAAGAGGATTCAAAATAATCCTATGCTAACCCTTGCCTGGAGGATGCCCAGTAGGCCAGGATGACTATCAGTTTGAGAATAGATTTTATAATATGCTTGAAGATGGTTGCATTTATTTTATATGAAAAATCAATTGTGTCACCATAAAGAGTTGAATGCTTTGTACACCTATAAGGGAAAGAGGTCAATGAATTTAAAGGGTCATTGCTTCCATTCTTCTTAGTTATTAAAAAGGTAACCTAGCATAATAGAGAGTGCTAAACTTGGAGTCAGGACACCTGGGTTCGAATCCTACTTCAGCTGCTTATTAACTGTGTGACTATGGGAAATTTACTCTGACATGGAGATTCTGTGATTCACAGGCCAAGCAAGTAGGAAAAGGGACTTAGAGCATATGTGAAGATCAGAGAGAATCAAGAATGAATCTCCAATTCTGATTATCAGGAAGACCTGGGCCCCAGATAAAATGAAGGGGATCATTAGGTTAACAATGTTTGGTTTTTATTATAACTCCACCACTACTGAACCAAGTGGACCTATTTCCAGGGGATGGTGTACATTGGAGAAACTTCAAACCAACTTGTGAGATCTAATTGTTAAATTTTCACTGTGAACATTTACCTCTTGGAAATGAGTAAATGCTATAAACCATGGCTTGATTTATGGTTTTAACTGTCTAGACTTGTGATGGAGAAAAATGGGAAGAATACAGATTTTAAAGTGTGAAAAGTATGTCATGCATGCATTTTTTTCAGAGGGTCAGTTGTTAAACATTTACCAGTATACCACTGCCTATTCTACAATTTCTGTTAGGTAGAGCATCTTACTAGGATGAGAAACAAAGGTAAGATTTTGGTGTATGGGAAGTGAATATGTACCATCATTTTGAAACCCTCAGGGAAAGGAAATATACATGTCCTGAAAAATAACTATGAACTGGTGAACCCTGGAACAAATGCAATTGAAGAACAGTTAAGTTCAACATCCTGGTGGATGAGGGGAAACAAACAAACAAACAAAACATATCATTCAATTACCCTGTCTTGGAAAAGGGAAGTGCAACAAAATGTGGGTGTTTGGAGAAATGGAAAGGATTTTTTAAAAAATAAATAAATCCCAGGAAGCCTGGAGATTATTTAAAATATCACTTTGAAAATAACACTTAGGGGAAAATGTGTGATTAAAAAGACCAAGTGCTTAGAGGAGGGGAAAAAAACATGCTTAACTAATGGAAAAAATTAAAGAATCTATCATAGGAGAAAAAGTATTCATGTGGAGCAATTTTTTCTCTAGGTCTCTCGTTTACATTGACTTCATTTTCCTTTGTGTTATTCTTATTTGAACACATCTTATAAACTCTATTAGACTGTAAGGTCTCTCAGGGACCAAGACTCTCTCTCCTTCATCTTTGTATGCCTCAGTGCTTAGCATTGGTGCCTTGTATAGAATATATGCTTAATGTTTGTTGGATTGAAGAGGGAAAAAAATCCAAATAGCATTGCAGAACAGATACAAATTAGAAATTAGATGAGGAGGAGCTAGTTCAAAGAACACCTTTTAAGAGATTTTATAGACTGCAGAAAGAGACTAGTTCAGTCTTTATAAGCAGAAAGGTCATCCGAAGAATCAGTGGATCCATTCAAATACCATGTCAAAAAGAAAGGAGGATTCAGGAGTAAAGAGAGCAGATACTGGAGTGAATGCTGGTAACGAAGTTGATGAGGAAATAGGAAACTCCCATATAAGAATGGGCAGAGGACCTGAGGATTGTTCCAAAACCAAGTGGCCAAGTCTTATTGATTTCACCTTTGCAATATCTCTCCAATATGGCTCTTTCTCTCCTCTGACACTGACACTACTCTTTATGCCTGAACCTTCACAATAGCCTGCTGGTGGGTTTGCCTGCCTCAAGTCTCTCCCCATTCCATTCCACCCTCCCTTCAGTTATGAAAATGATTTTCCTAAAATACAGATCTGATTATGCCACCTTCCCTACCCTACAAACTTCAGTGTATTCCTATGGCCTCCAAGAGCAAAGAGAAAAATGTTTTGTTTGGCATTCAGAGACCTTCATAGCCTAGTCCCCTTTGACCTTTCCAGTCTTCTTACACCTTGCTCCCTGACACTTACTCGTCATTACAGTGACACTGGTCTGACTGTTCCATGAACAAGACATTCCATATCTCAGTTCTAAGCATTTTTTTCTGCCTGGACCCCAGGCCTGAAAGACTCTCCCTTCCTTTGCTCTGACTATAGGCATATCTTGGAGATATCTTCGGTTTGGTTCCAGACCACTGCAATAAAGTGAATATCACAATAAAGTGTCACACAATTTTTTTGTTTTCTCAGGGCATATAAAAGTTATATTTATAATTTACTGTAGTCTATTAAGCATGCAATAATATTACAACTTAAACAATGTACACACCTTAATTTAAAATACTTCATTGCTAAAAAAAGTGCTAACCATCCTCTGGGCTTTAGCAAATTCTAATCTTTTTGCTGGTTGAGGGTCTTGCCTCAGTATTGATGGCTACTGATCACTGAGGTAGATGGGTCAATTTCTTAAAATAAGACAACAATGAAGTTTGCCACATCAATCAACCCTTCCTTTCATTTGAACACTTTAGAGGCCACTGTAGGATTATTAATTGGCCTAATTTCAATATTTTTGTGTTTCAGGGAATAAGGAGACCCAAGGAGAAGGAGAGGATGGAAGAATAAAAGGTCAGTAGAGTAATCAGAATATATAATATATTGATTAGGTTTGCCATCTCATACGGGCATCGTTCATGTCACCCCCAAACAATCACAATAGTAACATTTGAATAGTAACATTGAAGGCTATAGATTACCAAAATTGATAAAATAATCATGAAAAGATTTAAAATATTGCAAGGATTACCAAAATGTGACACAGAGACACGATGTGATCACATGATGTGGGGAAAATACGGCATGAATAGACTTGATCAATGCAGGTTCCAACAAACCTTCAATTTGTAAAAAACAAACAAAAACAGTATCTGCAAAGCACAATAAAAAAGCACATATACTTATATATGCACATATATAAAGATTTATAATTTATTGTAAATCTTTTTAAATATTTAATAACATCTCAAGTTGACCCTTCCAAGTTTCACCCTTATTTCTTTTGCTCATTTCCTCACCAAACCTGTCACCAAGTCAGTATCAGCTGCTTCTAGTTCTTCACTCCCTATTCCTACAACTCTCTTCAGTGTTACCTCTAGCTCTATTATTCCATTGAGATTGCTTTCCCTAAGGTCACTAGTTAAGACCAATGACCTTTTCTCAGCCTTCACAACCTCTCTGCTCCACCAGTCACTGTTTGCTACTTAAACCTTTACAGTATCTGGCTTCTGTAAGCAATGTGGCATAGTATAAAGAATACAGGACTCAGTCCTGGGTTCAAATTTGACCTCTGATATTTACTAGGACTATGACTGTCATTCACTTACCCTAAGTTTCAATTTCTACACCTATAAAATGGGAATAATAAAACTTGTCATGAATCTTGTACTTACCAAATCTAATGGCCTTTTCTCAGTTCTTGGTCACCCTATCATACTTGGCATCTTTTATCATCTTTTCCTCCTGGATGTTCTCTCCTCTTTAGGTTTTTGTGACATCTCTCCTGATTCTCCTCCCACCTGTCTGATCATTCCTCTTCAGTCTCTTCTTCCATGTCATCCCTAGTAACTGGTGATGTTCCCCCAAGACTCTATCTTGGACCATCTTCTCATTCACTCTATACTATCTTACTTGGTGATCCACATTGGTTCCTATGGGTTTAATGACCATTTTTAATTCAGATGACTCCCAGATATTTTAAGACCTAATCTTCCTCTTGAGCTACAATCCTACATCATTAACATTTCAGATTGGATGTCCTGTAGACATCTTTAACTCAAAATGTCTAAAATAAAACTTATTATTATTCCTTGCAAACCATCCCTTCTTTCAAAAAATCCTTATTACTACTGAGGTTGCTACAATCCTACCTGTCACCCAGGTTCACAACCTCAGTGTCACCTTCACTTTCTCACTCTTACTCCACGTATGCAAGTTGTCTCAAAATCTTGCTATTCTTACTTTCACAGCTTCTCTTAGGTCCTCTTCTCTACTTTTACAAAGTCACCACACTCTGGTTTGGGTCCTCATCACCTCTTAAGTGGACCATTGCAATAGCTTTCTAATTTGCCTCCCTACCTCAACTCTCCATGATCTAATTCATCTTCCACTCAGTTTCCCAGGGTGAGTTTTCTAGAGTATAGGTCACCCTCTCTCTCAGTGAGCTCTGGTAGCTCCCTGTTAACTCCCAGATCCAATTTAACTCCTTTGTTTGGTTTTTAAAGCTCTTCATAACCTGATTCTTTCCTACACTTTTTCTTTCTTAAACTTTGTTCTCCTCTATACACTCTAGATTAAGCAGCACTGACCTACTGGAAGTTCCTGGAATAAGACACTCCATCTCATGTCCCCTGTGCCTGGAATGCTCCACCCCATCACCTCCACGTTTTGGTTTTCCTGATTTCCTTTAAAACTCAGCTTGGATTCCAACAAGTCTTTCCCATTTTGTCCAGATGTTAATACCTTCACCTCTTAAAGTGCCTTCCATCTACTCTGTATATATCTTGTATATACCTAGCTGTTCATATGTTGGCTTCCCCATTAGAATGTAAATTCCTTAAGGGCAAGGACTATCCTTTATATCTCCAGCACTTAGCATGGTACTTGGCACCATTATGATGTGAGAAAATGAGGATAGTCTCCAACATGTTAGGGACCATTTCTGGTCAACTTTTCAGAGAACATGGATGAAAGTCACACAAAATGGGCATATATGGATGGATTGGAATTTATATCTTGGGTGGGGGACTCTCAAATTAACAAGATCACAAACCCATTTAAATTTATGAGGAGAGACTGAGGTTTTCATTGTTACAAGTACAGAATTACTGCTGTATTTTTGGTGAATGAAAACATTAGTAATACTCAATTTGTTTAGATATTTATGAACAAAAAAAGGGGACCTATAGAAGTTGGCAATTGTGATAGACAACCTAAGTCAACTATAAACTAAAGATTTAGAGTGAAGCTTAGTAAGTGTGAGGACGCTGTCAGGCAACTTGGGGCAGAGGTGGTCTCTTTTCTTTTCTAATATTCCAATTATGGGAACACAATAAATAAAGATTTCCCAGGGAGCCTAGAAATATTGATAGTCAATTAACATTTATTAAGTGTCTACTAAATGTCAGTCATTATGCTAAGCACAGGGAATACAAAGAAAGGCAAAAGGAAGCTCCTGACCTTGTGGAGTTTCTGGTCTAATGGAACCTGAACCCATTACAAGCTCAAGACTGGAACTGCAGGCAAATCAATCTGAAGATGCTGAAGGGAAGGTAGAGCTAGTTACAAACTCAGGATGTAATTGTAGAAGTGCCAGGTTTATTGGGTCAGTGATAAACTCACCTGTTATGCTCTGGGGAAATTAAAGAAGTGGCTATTTTGTATGTAGTCAAATAACACTATTTCTCATATGGTAGAAAATGCATACATTAATGTTTCCTTTGTATTGCTGATTTAAGTATCATTTCTATATGTGCTTTTATGCAATGTTATACTGTATTTTTGCTATGGTACATGTATGTTTTTTTCATACATGCTGTATATTTCTTCATATAATCTTTTCTGGTTTTCTTGTACTCCATCCCTGAATGCAACCCTGTAATGTGGTACTATGTGTTTTGCCCTACATTGAGTTTTGCATCCTTAGCTTCATAATGCTATGTTATCATATGTGCTATTAGTTATATGCTATGAATTCTATTCTTCACATGTATTAATGCCAGCTACATGCAATTCTACTCTGAAGTCCATACATTTGGTACCTGTATGTGTATTATGCTATGTAGTGGGATGTCATTCTCAATCTATGCTGCTTATGAGACCTGTTCATAAATGTTTATGTGTTCTTGGGAAGTTTGTTGGAACTGCAAATTCTTAACTCTGGGGAGAATGAACATAGGAAGATTGAATGGTTTGCTGGCTAAGAGACAACATTAAAACACTCAGTTTTTGCTGCTGACCAAATCCATAATAAAGGCAGGAGTTTGGGCTAAGTGGGTAAAGGACCCTGTTTCCAGCATATAGATGTTGTAACAAAAGCAAAATTGCGAAAGCTTTCTTTGCTGCCAAGACATTACTCACAAGCCATAATTTTAATCCAACTAGTTGCTATCAGCTCCATTGCTATCCCTGGCCATGGTGCTGATATAAATTCTAACTGAAGCACGATCATTCGATCATAGATTTGGGAGGGATTAAAGGCTATCAAAGTCCAATCTGTAGCCAAGTAGAAAGTTACTTCATGATACCACTGACAAGTGGTCACCTAGCTTTTTCTTGATAGGAATTCCCTTTCCATTTGAGACAGCCAGTTACACTTTTATTTTATTTTATCTTGAGTAAGCTTACAACTATCTCTTCTAGGCAGCTTCCACCCAGTGCTCCTAGTTCTGCCCTCTGGGATGAGGCAAAGCAAATATTCCACATTATAATCCTTCCTCCAACAGATAATTTTCCAAAAAAGGAAAAATTTAGCAACCATATGAAAAAGCGATAGAGATAATTAATAACTAAAATATAGGAATATAATAAGTAACAAGTAGCATTGCTGATATTCGGAATTCAGGCCTTCTTAAATAGTCTTTCATTCTTATATGAACAGGGAAATAAGGACTGTTATTTCATTGATAAAGCGAATTCTTGGATGAGGATCTCTGTCTACCAATACAGGTTAGGACCTTTCCTGCCACAATAGTCTTAGAGAGTGTTGCCTAGAAAGCACTGAGGGGCTAATTGATCAGCACAGGATCACCTTCAAGAAGTGCTGTGCCTCTAGTGTTGTTATGTAACCTTCAGTTTGTGAATTTCTTGTCTTCTAGTTATGCCATAAGCTTCTCCAGGGCAGAGATTGTCTCATTCATCTTTGTGTCTATCATGCTCTGTACATTTAACATATATTTGACAGATAAAGCAATAGTAGAATCAGAGCAGTGGTAAATTTTGTTTCCAACCCCACGACTATATCCCAACAGGGGATATGCTTTCCAGTCCCTTCACTCTTTGAGATCATAGCAGTTTTTATCTTATAGTCATCCCTGGAGCCTGATAGAATAGTTCTCCATGTAGGAAGCATATGCAATCACCTACAATTATGGTTCTCCATATAGGAAGCATATGCAATCACCTACAGTTATGTTTCTCTGCTTCCCATCACTCCTTTTTCATAAGTTACTCTTGACATAGTTGCCAAATTAATATTAATGTGTTGGGATATAGTAAACACAGTTTCTGTAATGGAAAGTTATCAATATTTTGTACATAGTTCTGAAATTATTTCAAAAATACATTTAAATTCTGCTTAGTTATAGACTTACTATAATGGCAATGTAATTTTGAATTTGAAGATCCCTTTGTGTTGGCAAAAATAGCTGATACTTGACACTTAGTAATTGATCAAGCCTCTGACTGGGGGAACAAAATATATGAACCCCTGTCTCCTGTTAACTGATGTAACAGAAAGGGGTTGGCTGAAGGAAGTAGGTAATACTGTGTATATAAGAAAAGCTCCAGAGAGGCACAGTCAGAATTTCCTTGAGAAATTTCCAAGATCTGGTGGCAGAACAACTACAGAAGAATGGAGAACTGAGTCCTGAAAACTTGTGGTGGGGGAGCTTCTTCTGAACAGGAGCCCAGGAGACTAGAGCCAGGATGCCAGGAGCCAGGAGGCCAGAGCCAGGAGCTGGATCCAGAAGCCCAGGAGTCCAGGAGCCCAGGAATCTAGAGCCAGGATCCCTGGAGCCCAGGAACCAGGAGCCCAGGTGACTGAAGCATGACTGGGAAGCTGAGACTTTCTTTGTTTGCAGCTTGGTTGAACCTTGAATTCCTTGGAGTGGAAATGGTGAAGGATCTGACATGGACCAGACCCTGTGAACTTCAGGGTGGAGTAGGACCTACCCAGAGATCTGGTCAAGGAACTGGGAGCTGTCTGCCATTGAACCCAGGTGACAGACTGGTGAATCCAGGTAGAAGGGGATGGAAGGGGATCCAGGGAATCTGAGAACAGGCCCCAAGTCAAGATGAAGAAAAAGACCTCTCCTTGGGTACTGAGTAATTATTGAATTATAGTTTATTAGTGATATAAGGGGTGGAAGGTTTTGTGTATGATACTTAATAAGACTTTGCTGAATAAGTGACTGATTCTGCTTTGAGTACTTTGAGATATTGTTACTGATAAGTGACTGATTGAGTTAATCAAGACTTTGCTCCATGAGCGGAAGACTTTGACTATTATACTTTGAGACTACTGATAAGTGATTGATTGAGTTAACCTAGTTGCCCCCATGAGTGGAAGACTTTGACTATTTTGCTTTAAGACTTTGTTGTGAATATTATATTATGATTTTCTGTGATAAGATGTAATATTGTGAATGCTGTACCTTGATTTTCTGTGGATGTTTTGCTTTTGTTATGGAATAAATAGAGTGATCACATAATCAGAACCTTAAAAGCTGTTCATGGTAGCATTCTTCTGGAAAGCTGCTTGTGCATGGCATTACACTTACCTATACAAGTAAATGCTAATAATGATATCTTGGGAAGGCAAAAACAGGTTCCTTCTAGTTTGTAGGGATGAACTCCATTACTTCAGTGTTCAACAGTAAGTCCCATGATAGCTGGAAATTTGAGAGAAGAGATATACAAAATGGGCTTAGTACAGCCTTAGGATTATTGGATCATAGATTTAGTAAGAACATTAGTGGCCTTAAAAGAGGACTTTTATGATGGTCCACCAAAATTACTTTCTGCTGTCACCATTCAGTGGAATATCTCGGTGTATGGGGAAGTAGGGAGAATTTCTTCTTCAAAGACCTTTGGATCATGGCTTTTCTTTTCATTTTTCTTCTTCTTCACTCTCCTCCCACCCACTTATGACCATAAGGACCATAGCATTACATATTTAATTGTCCATTTAAAGAGATCTTAAAAGTGAAGACTAAATGTACCTAATTAATATACAATCTCTTGTTATTTAATTCAGCTTTACTTGGCTTAATTCTTAAAGTTAACCTTGGGTCCTTAGGCACTGGGATAGACACTGGCCTTGTGATTTAATTGACATAATAACTCCCAGAAGAAGAAGCTACCAATGTAGGTAAGCATGTTCAATTTATAGCGTTAGAGAATCGCCTGGGCCACTGAGATGTTAGTATATTTGTCTGAGATCACATAGTATGTCTCAAAGTCAGGAACTGAACCCAGCTCTCTCTGGATCTAAGGCCAGATCTCTGTTCATAGTCCATCAGTCAATCAAAAAATATTTATAGAATCTTGTGTGCCTATTGTAATAATAACTAACATTTATATATATTGTGTGCCTATTGTAATAATAATAACTAATAATATATGTATAGTGTGCCTATTGTAATAATAACTAACATTTATATAATGTTTTAAGGCTTGCAAAACATTTTACAAATATTATCTCGTTTGTGCCTCACAATACCTCTATGAAACAGACATTATTATTGTTGTTGTTATTTCACAAATGAAGGAACAGAGGCCAAGAAGTTAAATAATTTACCTAAAGTCAAACAGCTTGTAAACCTCTGAGGCAAAATTTTAACTAAGGTCTTCTTGACTCCAAGTACAACACCCTATCCACTGTGCCATGTGGCTGTGCCAGAAATTATGCAGAATACAAAAGAAAACATAATCATGACTTCAACAAGCTTGAGAAGACAAGATTGACATGTATGATGTAGTATCAAACAACATAAGATACTAAAGCACTCCCTAAGTTATAAAAACGTACATACGGATGCCAGAATATACTTTGCCCCCTCCTTTAATCACTCCTTCCCCCTAATCTGGAAAATAATCAAGCTGTCCTGAATCAATAGCATCACCTGATGGCTACAATGGGAACTATTCCAAAGTTTTCTCCTTCCTTTCTTTCCATTCAAGGGAATCACTCACTTGCCATGCTACCTACCCTCCTCCTCCTTCTTATATCTTTTATAGCTCAGTTAATTCCACCTCAGGTAATCTTTCATCTATAATGAAGGAGAATTTAAATATATGCATTCATATTCTCTTTACCCTTTTTTCTTCCCCCTCTCTCTTCTAACTCTTTCCCAGTTACCTCAGAAAAATCTCTCTCCCTTTTTTGTTCTATCTGTGATACCCTAATTATTACTGTTCTATCTGCGTACCCTAATTATTACTGATAGGTATAAGATTAGTGTTAATGATACATCTGCATCAAAGAAAAGGAGAGCATACTTTTAAAAATGAAATTAGACATAAAAAAGAATCAGTTCCATCAGCCCCTTGAAGACCTTCAAAGTCCCCTTTAGAATCTCCACAATAAGTTTCCATCTACCTCCTTGTCTTCTTCTAATTAAACCTGCTTTTCCTACAGCAGCCACATTAAAGATAAATGTCTGCCATAATGCTTGTACAGACTAACTCATGTGGTTGTTGAGATTAAATGAGATAATGTTCAGAAAGCACTTTGTAGCCTTAAAGTGTTATAGAAATGTAAATTATTATTGTAAAAACCTGCACAGTCAATTTTCTTGTGTTTCCATTTAATTATTAATACTGCAACAATATTGTTCTCTACTATTTCTCATCTTAAATGTACAGTATTTCAGCTACATTATGTGTTAAATGAGACTCTGTGGGCTAGACTTGAAAAGTAATCATCATTTGTAACTTTGTTCCATTGGAAAAAAAATTAGTACTGAGTCCCAAACAAACGACTTACAAATCAACTTGGGCAACCCAATTGTAGATTGGGGCTTTCTTGTATGTAATGAAGTGGTATACTGTGTGGTTCACACTATATGTACTGGAGAAGTTTGGAGAAGAAGGGAATGAGAGAAAAGTGAACTTAAACTGGGCTTTGAAGATTGAAAACCTGGCTGGAAAGGGAGAATATAGAAGTACGATCACTCTAGACAAGTAGTGCAGTAGGAGTCAAGGTATGGAGGCAACAATAAGTGTGTTGTGTTTGCGGAACAAGCAGAGAGTGCCTTGGCTACAGCAGAGGGTAAATATTGAAACCTAGTGGTATGAGAGATCAGCTGGGTTAAGACAGGGCCAGTTTAGGGAGGGTCTTAAAAACTACACCGAGAAGTTTTGACTTGGCACAGTAGGACATGGAGAGCCATTGAATATTCCTTAGGAAAAGGGTAAAACAATTAAAGTAATTTTTGAAGAAAGACTAATCTGGCAATAATAAGCAAGGTACATTAGAATAGGAAGAGGTTAGGGGAAGAGAGATCAAATAGAAAGCTGCTTACACAGTCATTTAGTCAATACTTAACAGAAGTAGTTTAACAGACTATATGTTGGGACAGCTAAGTGGATAGGGGCCAGCTAAGTGGAGAGGGGGCAGCTAGGTGATGCAGCCCATAGAATACTGAGCCTAGAGTCAGGAAGATTCACCTTTCTAATTCAAATCTGGCCTCAGACACTTATTAGCAGTGTGACCCTAGGCAAGTCACTTAGCCTTGTTTGTCTCAGTTGGCTCATCTGTAAAATGAGCTGGGAGAAGGAAATGACAAACCACTCCAGTATCTTTGCCAAAAAAATCAAACAAACCCAAATGGGGAAAGAAAGATTGAAAATGCCTGAACAACACACTATTACTCTAGTTTTCATTCTTGGATTTTGTGTCTCACTTCCTTAGCCCTGACCTTTGGGTTATTCAGTCCTTTACTTTTTAAAATAAGTTTCAGGCCCATCCCATGTGTCCAATGTGAAAATACTTTTTAGTCCCCCTAACTTCACTTTATTGCTTTGATTCTTACCCTGGATTCCTGAGGAAGCAAGGTTATTATATAGATTCTCTAAGCCTTATTCTCATGTTTAGACAGGATCTGTCTGTACTGCCTCAAAGAATCATAAGACTTTGGAATTGGGAGGGACCTTAGTTATTACATACAAACTCAGAACCAGGATTTGAAGAATAAACTCAGAACTAAGTCTTTTGATTCCAAAGTTCTTTCTTCTACACCATGCTGCTTGAAAGCATCAAAACAATGAGGAGACAAGATCTTTCCTTGACTCATGGAAAGGCAAGATTAGTTCAGTGACATTTCTATGCATGAAGTTCAGGAGAACTTTAAAGCAGTGTAGTGTTATTTTTTGTAAGTTTCTGTTTACATTCATCATTTTATTTCCTCCCAACTTCACTATTTACACTTCCAGCCATTCTTTCTAGTTTACTAGCCTTCCTTTATGTCACTCATTCATTCATTCAAAATTTATTAATGCAAAGCAAAGCCTTTCCTAAGGATTTCAAGGATACAGCATTAGATCTCAATCAATCAACAAGAAATTATTAAATGCCTACCTTGTGACAGCATTGAATTCATTACCTGGGATACAAATATAAAGAATAAAACAACCCTTATTCTCAAGATTACATTCTAATGGGGTAACAACATAGTCGCTATCTCCAGGAGTTTGCAGGGGTGAGGGTCTGCATACAAATGACTGCTGTTGAATGAGAATGAGATTTTCAAAAAGTAAAGTGTAAAGAGAGTGTTATGAGATATTTGAAGTGGAGATTATTTTCATTTGGTGTGGTCCAGGGAAGGCCTCATGAAAAAGGCTGGACAGAGTTGGGCCAGAGCAGGATGAGAAAGAAAGAGACAGAGGAAACCAATTTGGCCCAAACATAGTGTTTGAGGAAACAACTAACATGAGATGGGGATGGAAAAGTAGTAGCCTAGAATCACATTGTGGGGGATTTTGGACCAAGAGTAGCCTTTATTAAGCACTTCCTCTTTGCCGGCAGATGCTGTGCTAAGTACTGGGGATACAAAGAAAAACAATAATAAAATTTGGGGTGCATCCTCTATTCAGAAGGTAATATATTAGGAACCACTAAAGATATTTGACCAGAAGGGTAGCATTTTCAGAGTAGTGCATAAGGAAGATTGCTTGCATAGTAATGTGGACACTAGAAGCAGGAAGATCACTTAGGAGGTTATTACAAACATCTTGATGAGAAAAATAGCTGAAATGTATAGAATATGTTAAAGTTTGTAAGAACCACATATACTTTTCACCTTCCTTTATTGCCACAACGGCCCTGTGAGGGAGGTATGATGGGTACTATTACTGTTCCCATTTTATAGGTGAGTAGACTGAATTTCATAGAGCACTCCTTACTTGCTTGTGGTCACATAGCTACTAAGCATTGGAGGTGAGATTTGAACCTAGGTATCCGTTAATTCCAGATCCAAGACTCTTTCCACTATACCATACTGCCCCAAATTGCTGAGGGTCCCAATGGGATTAAGGAGCAAGACCTGGATAGGAGAATGATAGGAGAGGAGAATAATCAAGGTTTGGTTGCTTCTACTTCATCACGACCCTTTTCCTCCTCAACCACTTGCACACCAGCTTCTGACTGGCACCACTCTACTAATCCTCACTCTCAAAGGTTACCAATAATGTCTTATTTCCTGAATCTGATTATCTTTTTTCAGTCCTTGACCTCTTTACAGCTTTTGAAACTTGTCTCACCTTCCCTCGACCAAGTAGGGAAAGACTGAAGGTTGTTTTGTACTCTGGGTAGAAAGTAAGCTCCTCCAAGGCAAGAATTGTCCTGTTTTTGTCTTAGAACCATACCTTACATATAAAGAGTACTTAATAAAGAAATACTTGTTGAATTAAATTGGAGATGAAAGAGAACAGGGAAGAAGTAGGGTAAGGTCCTGGGGGAAAGAGAAAGGAGTAGAATCACAGGAAAAGTAGAGTTCATCTTGCCAAGGGAAAGGCTACTTTCCCTTACCCCACTCCCTTAAATAAATAAGTAAAGGTGGTATGAAGAAAAGAGGGGTTTTGAAATGTGAGGCAAGGGTAATAGGAGAGGTTGTGATAGATGACCTCAGTTTTCTCAGTGTAAAAGTTATATTCCATAGCTTTACCTCAATAATATGAAAGTCTGGCCATATGATAATCAATGAATCATAGGTATGAACTAAATGTGAATGAGACCTGGTATCTCTGTTCAATTAAACAATCAAAGACATTAAGTGGGAAAGACTGAATTAGTTGAGTTTGGAAGGAGTAAAGACATTGGATAAAATGCATTGGGACTAGTTGAGAAGACTCAGTCATATAAAACAGCAAGATAGTTTTGAACCTGAGTTTTCCTATGTCTCTCTAGGCTAGAAAAAGAGCTAAAAGAGCTATTCCAGGCAAGCCCCTGAAAGTTTCTTTGGAGATGGTGAGAGACAGAAGAAGAGCCTCTGTATCCTGCTCCCTTCCTCTTGACCAGAGGAAGGCCTAATGAAAGGTCTGGAAGATTTTACTTTTTCCAGTGGCATTCTAGCAGTGTCCCAGAACCACTGACAATAGTGTCTGCATTGGGAATGAGGATAAGCTAGACATATGAAGAAAAGGCAGCTTCAGGACCTTCAAAAGAACCAACAGAAAGTGACATTATTCTTATGAGCAATTTCAGAAAAGGACTCCCAGTTACCCTGAGTTACCGTTCTTTTCCACATGTATTCTAAGCCAGAGCCCACTCTCCCCTGGACTCTCTATATACTTACAGCAGAGTGTGCCCAAGGTTTAAGGAAATATTTGTGCCGATGCTTCTTACTATGCAACTATGCCACCTGAATAACCTGTTTCTAAAATCTAATTAAATGGAAGTTGGAAAAGCAAATTTGGGTTCAATTTAAAATAGATTCCTCCAGAGGCAATGAGAACATCTTCACCTGAAGTCTGGATGACCATTTTTCAGAGGTGTTGTAGAGAGGATTCATAGTAGCATACATGATCCCATAGTTAAGTTGTATCAAATAATTTCTGAGGTGTCTTTCAGTTCTGAGATTTCTTTGATCCTATGATTATAGGGTCAGAGTTTTAGAGCTAGAAGGAACTTTAGACCATCCAGGCCAAATGAGGAAACTGAAGTTAAAGGATATATCCAAGGTCGCCCAGGGAGTAAACACATGAGCCAGAATTTGACAATAGGTGCTCAAATTCAGTGTTCTTGATCCTTTGAAGGACTCAGTTTCACCATCTATAAAACAGATCACTGTTCTTCCCAAGGTCAGAGCAGATTATAAGAGTATAGAAAACACACTGAAAATGCCATTAGAAATCAACTAGTCCAGTTCTTTCAGAAGTGCAAAATGACTAGTTTTCTGTGAAAAAAAAGCTAGAGAGAAATTAGCAGGAGTTAGTTATCAGCCACTGTTAGTCTTAACAAGGGACAGTGAAGTTCAGCAATTAAGGAGTTTGGTTTGAGTCTTTAGATGTGATCCAATGGGAATATTTGAGTTGATCCCTGGAGGTCAGATCCCTCTGAAGTGCTGAGTTTATCCAAATCCTGTGAAATTCCTCTAGGACTCAGGAAGATCTTAGGAAATAACATCTGGACTCCAGGAGAGTAGTCTGGGCATGTTCCAGACCCCACTCCAGGTGTTAAGATGAAAAAGTACTTGAAACAAGCCAAAGGCAGTAAGAAACTATTCCTCTGGAGGAGGGGAAGGGAGGTAGACAGTCTTGCCTTTGAGTCTCTATGACTACTAACAACCCATCCCAATCCTTCCCATCATCTCTCTTTCTTAGCAGTATGGTGAAGCTTCCAGTAAGAAGAGAAAGTACCAGGGATTCAGGTCCTCCCATTAATTCAAGAAAAATGAATTCCAAGTTGCCCTTGATATTTTCCTTCTTGCCAAGCTCTAGGGGAAATCCAGTCCTGGGATTTGGTAGATAGGGATTAGACCTGTGATTGCATTACTAGAGGGAACTCCTAAGTGAGAAAATTCTCTCCACCAATGCAGATCAGAACTTCTCTGAAGCTTACATTCTTAGAGAAAGAATTGTCTGGACCATTGAGAAGTTAGAAGGTTTGCCCAAGGTTAAACAATCAATATATATATTGGAGGCAAGACTTGAACCTAGGTCATCCTGGCTCTTGGTCCATCTCTTTATGCACTATACTATATGGACTTGTGGGAACAGAGAGCTTTATCAGTGAGAGAGAGAACAGTTAGATGGTGAAGTAGATAAAGTAACTGTCCGAAGATAGGAAGACTCATCTTCCTTAGTTCAAATCTGGTTTCAGGAACTTACTAGCTATGAGACCCTGGGTAAGTGGCTTAAACTAATTTGTCTCAGTTTCCTCACCTTTAAAATGAACTGGGAAAGGAAATGGTAAACCATTCCAGGGTCTTTGCCAAGAACACCCCACATGGGCTCACAAAGAGTCAGACATAATTGAAAATAATTCAATAACAACAACAAATCATTGGGAGGGAGGAAGGGTTGAGGGAAGGAGGTGGAGGGGAGAGGGAGGGACAAAGCACAAAGCAATGATATAGGAGATGATCCAGAGAGCAAGGAAACATCCTCAGATCAGAAGTTATAATTCTTGTTTTTATTCTTTCCTGTTTTTATTAGTTGTCAAAGACTGAGAGCTAGACTTATCATCAAGAATCTGAAGAGAATTCAAGAATCATCAAGAATTCCTCTAGGACTCAGGAAGATTTTAGGATATAGCATCTGGACTCTAGGAGAGATTCTGACACTAGCAGTAGAACATTGAATATCTTCCTTAACTTCTCTGGGCCTCAGTTTCCTCATCTATAAAATGAGAATAATAATTTTGGCACCACCTACTTTGGGGGGTTGGTGGGAGGAAAGCCCTCCATGAGCTTGAAAGTGCTATATAAGTGTGAATTGTCACTGACATCCTTATAATTAGTACCGCCATTCTCTGATACAATATATTCATACTGACATAGTTGACAGGCAGTATGATTTATTGGAGAGACCCTTTATTCTGGTGATGGCACTCAAGGAGAATCATTGATCTGTCACTTACTAGCCCTGTGACCTTGGATAAGGCACCTAACCCCTACTCATTCAGGCTTTTCAGCTAAGGAGTTGGACCATCTAAGTCTCTTCCAGTTCCACATGTATTACCTGATGATCTTTGGTTCTATCCTTATGAACTCTTCATATAAAATTACTTTTCTGGTGAGGACAGCTTTTGATGTGGCTATGAAAGTGACTCTGTGGTAATGAGACAGCTTTTAAAAATAGTAGCTAACATTTATTTAGCACTTTCAAGTTTGCAAAGCACTTTGCATATATTATTTAATATAACCCTGGGAAGTAAATGCTATTATTATCCCCACTTTACAGATGAGGAAACTGAGGCAAACACAGGCCAAATGATTCATTCAGGGTCACACAATTAAGTGTCCAAGGCAGAATTCCAACTTGTGTCTTCCTGGCTCCAAGTTCAACACTCTATCCATTGCACCAATTGACTGACTAGACACACCAGAACCTATATATGAAAATTAATTAGGATGTATAACTTCTCGTGTGTCCTTTAAGGAGATGACCTTTCAAAGTCATTCTGCTTAAAAGCTTATTTCAATAATTGTTTTGTCACTTTGGTAATTTTTAGAGTTCTTTCTAGGAGCTACATATGGCATCCCGATCAAAAGTATAGATGATGCATTCGACCAACAAGCACAATTAAGTGCCTTCTATGTACAAGAAGGCACTGTGCTAGGAACTAGAGACGCAAAGACAAAATGAAAAATTGTTCCTTTCTTCCTTCACTCACTCACTCACTCATTCATTCATTCATTCATTCACTCATTCATTCATCCAACTGAGTGTGAGTAGAGGGAAGATATAATATTTAATCAGATAAATACACATAATATAATTTGATCTGAGAGATAGCACTAACCACTATACCAGCCTGCTTTATGGGAATGGGGAGTTACAACAGGGGAGAAGAGATAACACAGGAATCATCAAACCCAGCTCTTTAGAGGTGGTACCTGAATTGAGCCTTGAAGGAACCTAAAGATTATATAGGCAGGAAAGCAGGAGATATAGTTAATAATCGCATAACATAATCCCAAAGTATCTCTACAAGCTATGATGATGGAGCACAAACTAACAAGGTGATATTGAATTGTAAGGGATAAATGTAAGGTCTTTAAATGAGGTTCAAAAAAAGGGACTGTTCATTCTATAATAGAAGAGGCCTGGCCAGAAAGTGATTCATGTGAAAAAGCTAAAGGTTTTAGTTAGTAAAAGTTAAAAGTGGCTCCCCAGAAAGCTAATACAACATCAGGCTGCATTAATGGAAATGTAGTGTCTAGAAAAAGGAAGATGACAGTATCAAACCATAGCACTTTTAGAAGAGGTCCTGACAAGCTAATCACATACAACAAATTGTAAAATGACTTGAAACTATAAGAATGTGAAAATTAAGGATATCTAGCTTGGAGAAAGGAAGATATTCTCCCAATGTTATTGTTGTTCAGTTATTTGGTAGTATCTGACTCTTTGTGACCCAATGGACATAGCCATCCATGGGGTTTTCTTGGCAAGGATACTGGAGTGATTTAGCCATTTCCTTCTTCAGTGAATCCTTTTTCCAGGCAATCAGAGGTTAAATGACTTGCCTAGGGTCACCCAGGTAGGAAGAATCTGAGGCTGGATTTGAATTTTGGTCTTCCTGACTCCAGGCCCAGTACTCTAAGCACTGAACCTCAGCTTCCTTGATTCTCCCAACAGGTATTACTTATTCTACTTGATTCCAAAGAGGAGAACTAGAAGCAAGAAAGCTAATGCAACCTTAGGCTGTATTGAATGAATGAATAACATTTATTAAGCAATTGCTCTGGGCCAGGTACTGTGTTAAGCACTGAGGACACAAATTAAAAAAGCAAGATAGTCCTTGCCCTCAAGGAGCTTATATTCTAGAAGAGGAAGATACCACATGTAGGGAACTGGTCACCAGAGAGGGGTGCTTTAGTCAGGCAAGTCACAGGCATGGTGAGTGGGACTATGGAGCAATTGATTGGCATTTCCTGTGATGGTAGAGTTTATTTCATTATTGTTCCAAGACCTAAAGGTAGAAAGAGGGTGGGGCCAGGAAACTGCAGTATGGTGGGTGAGAATTGGACTAAGAACAGTGAAGTCACACTAGTCAGAAACTCAGGGCTCTAAGATGGTAATTCAGATTGCATATGAAGGGGCATAGCATCTGGTATGAAAGCTATGAAGGTCCTGCTGTGCTAAGCCCTGGTCAGAACATGTTTGGGGCATCATGTTTGGTTCTGGAGGTCCCATTTTGGAAGGACACCAATAAGTTGCATAATATCCAGTGAGGGCCACCAGGATAGTGAAGGAATTGGAGCTGATACCATATGAGAGTTCATTAAAGGACCTTATTTCATGAAAAGACTTATGGTTGACATGACAGCAATCTGCAAGTATATGAAAGGCTAAATAGTGTAGGAGTGAACTGACTTGATATCTTTGTCCCCAAAGGGTAGCTCTAAGAGAAATGGTTAGAAATTGCCAAGGGGAAAATTTGAACTTTGGGTAAGGAAAAAATTCCCTGCAATTGGAGATATCAAAAAGTGGAATGTTTTGCTTCTCTTCTCACTGGATGTCTTCTCATTCTTAACTTGTAAAATATGCTGTGGACTTGCTGGGCTCTGAAATCCAATTAATTATATCAAATTATTCAAAGGCACTGTAGCTGAAAACTGCGGATTTTTGTCAAAGAATTTCTCTACCTTTAGTTTTGTGATTACTATAAAAATGTGGATTTGAAAGTGATTATTTCTTTTTTTTTAAACAAATGCTTTATTAACTTCTGTTTTACATCATTCATTTCCACCAGCTTTTGAGTTACAATCATTTTCCCCCTGTTATTCCCCTACCCAACCTCCCAGAATAGCAGTCCCACAAGATATCGTTTCCTCCAATCTGCTCTCTCCCATACCTTCTCCCATACCCCCTTCGACTTTTCCATTAGAGGAAGGTGAATCTTTGTGTCCCAATGCCTGCACATCTTATCTCCCAATTATAAGCAAAAGAGTATTAATAATAGTATTTATACATATTTGAAACATTTAATGTTAGGACCTCGAATTTCAGATCCATTTCCTTCCTCCCTTGTCACTCATTCCCTCAGGGGAGATAAGTAATTCAGTATATGTTGTACATGTCTAGCTATACAAAACATTATCATACTAGATATATTGTACAAGGCTGCTTATAATTCCCTCCCACTCATCCCACCCCCCACCTGGTCCATTCCCTACATGATCCTGTCCCTCTTCTATAGTGGGTACTTCCAACCTCCCCTCACCCCAAGGATGCCCTCCCATCCATCATCTCTCCTCTCATCCCCTTTCCCCCTATCCTGCTGCAGGTTGAGATATCCCATTTAGTATGTATGTCATTCTCTCCCTGAACCTAATTCAATGAGAATGTGGTTTTGCCTTTTTTGCCTTCCTATTCTCCTCCTCCCTTGCAACCACTTCCCCTTGCTTCTTCTGCATGAGATAGTTTACCCTACCCTGTCTCTCCCCATCTCCTCTTGCCACTTTCCTCTCTCACCTCATAATTTCATCCCTTGAGTATTCTCCCTTCCCAACAAATTCAACCTATGCCCTCTTTCCATATATAACTGTAATAACCATCTACACACACATTCACATATGTATTCATATGACCACACACCCTTCTTCCATTGTTTTCATAGTGAGAAAGATATCATCAGTCACAGTTATTGCTTTTCCATATAGGAATGTAAATAGTTCAACTTTGATAAGTTCCTTTTGATTTCTTTTTCTTGATCACCTTCTCAGGCATCTCTTCCTTCTTGTGTCTGGATGTCAAATTTTCTATTCAATTCTGGTTTTTTCCTCAAGAATGCTTGAAAGTCCTCTATTCCACTGAATGACCATATTTTCCCCTGAAACAAAATACTCAGTTTTGCTGGGTAGGTGACCCTTGGGTTCATTCCCAGTTCTTTTGCCCTCTGTAATATCATATTCCATGCCCTTCGATCCCTCAGTGTAGAAGCTGCCAGGTCCTGGGCTATTCTGATTGTGTTTCCACAATATTGAAATTGTTTCTTCCTGGCTGCTTGTAGTATTTTCTCCTTGATCTGGGGATTCTGGAACCTGGCTATAATATTCCTGGGAGTTTTCTTTTTGGGATCTTTTTCAGGAGGTGATCTGTGGATTCTTTCAACCTCTATTTTGCCCTCTGGATCTAAAACATCAGGGCAATTTTCCTTGAGAATTTCTTGAAGGGTGATTTCTAGGTTCTTTCTTTGATCATGGCTTTCAGGTAGTCCAATAATTTTTAAATTGTGTCTCCTGGATCTATTTTCCAGGTCAGTGGTTTTTCCCATGAGATATTTCACATTGCCTTCTAATCTTTCATTTGTTTGGATCTGCTTAACAGCATCTTGATTTCTCATAAAGTCATTAGCTTCCATTTGCTCCAGTCTAACTCTGAAGGAATGAATCTCCTCAGTGAACTTTTGAGATTCTTTTTCCATCTGGCAAATTCGACTTTTTAAGGCATTCTTCTCCTCATTGCCCTTTTGGGCCTCCTTTGCCATTTGAGTTAGTCTATTTTTTAAGGTGTTGTTTTCCTCAGTCAGGCTGTTGACCCTCATTTCATCCTTTTCCTGCATCCTTCTCATTTCTCTTTCCAATTTTTCCTCCACTTCTCTTATTTGATTTTTAAAGTCCTTCTTAAGGTCCTCTATGGCCTGCAACCCGCTCATGTTTTCTCCTGGGGCTTTTGGAGCAGGACTTCTGACCTCACAGTCCTTTTCCCGCTCTATGCCCCCAAAATAGGAGTCTAGGGTTGCATTTTTCTGTTTCCTTTGCCTTGGCATGTTGCCACTTAATTACTTGACTTTTGTGCTTGTTGCCACACCATGGCTTTAAGGCCAGCTAGAGGAATTTTCGTCCTGAACGTGTGGGGGGCAACTTCCGTTGCTGGCAAGCTGTAAACCCACCCATGACTTCCACCCTAGATCACAATCCAGATCCAGGGAGGTTAAAGCAAGAGCGATTACCCCCCAAGACTGATTGCTGGATCTCCCTACAATTCGCAGGCCAAGAGCTGGAGCTGCCTCTGAAAACTGCAAAATGGCCTGTCTCCTCAGCGGCTTCTAGCCCCCAGGGGAGGGAGCCGACGCATTCCCCAAATACAGGTCCCAAAGTCCACAGGACACTAACCTCTTACTTTGTCCTAGGCATGTCTATGTTGATAATTCTGGAGTCGCCACAGATGCTGGTGTTCTGGGGTTCCTCCAGCCAGCTGTTGGCCCTGCCGCCCTGGGGCTAAAACCGTGGCTCACAGGGACCTCGGCTCTAGCTCCGCTCGGCTTCCCGCATGCTGCCGGCTCCCAGACCGCTGCGCTGGTCCTTCCTGAAGGGCTGCTGGGCTGTCCTCAGTGGGAGGTTAGCTTCTCTGTGTCGTTCTGTGGGTGCTGGGGCTCCAGAAGTTGTTCAGAGTCCCCTTTTACATAGTTTGGGGGGAATCTGGGGGCAGAGTGGCTTGGATGAGCTGTTTCTACTCCGCCATCTTGGCTCCGCCCTGAAAGTGATTATTTCAGATAACTTTTCTGATTAGCAGGAGAAAGTCTGCTGGTCTTCACCTCTCTCCACACGAAGCACTGTGAGTTAACAAAATAGGTCTGACAGAATTAACTAAAATGAAGAGCATCATTTTCTTTTGTTTTTTAAATTTTATTTTATCTTAAGTATTGTATTTATTTATACATAAAAACAGTCGTCAACATTTGTGTTTAAAACTTTGAGTTCCAAATTCCATCCCTTTCCATCCCCCTCATTAAGAAAGCAAGCAATTCAATATAGGTTATACATGTGTAGTAATGCAAAATATATCCATAATAGTCATGTTGTGAAAGAAACATAAACAAAAAAAAAAAAAACAAGAAAAAGTAAAGTTGAAAAAAAGTAGAGAATCATTTTTCTTGGACAACATCAAACAAGTCTGATATTACATGAAGCGTTCATTGCCCATAATCCGCCACTACAGAAAAGAATGGAGGAAGGTACATTTTCTCATATCTTCTCTGTGGGAAAGCTTAGTCATTATAATTATACATCACTCAATTTTTCTGTTGTTGATCTTTCCATTTATATAGTGATAGTCATTGTATATACTGTTTGCCTGGTTCTGCTGACTTCATTCTGCATCAGTTCATACAAATCTTTGCATTTTTGTTTGCTTCTTCATAGTCATCATTTCTTAGAGAGAAGGAAGATTCCATTATATTTATGGGATACTATTTGTTTAATCATTCCTCAGCAAATGAGAATCAACTTTGTTTCCAGTTTTTTACTATTATAAAAGTGCTGCTATTAATATTGTTCTTACATGGGTCCAAAAGTATGTTATCTATCTTGAAAACCCACTTTACTCATTGTAGGTAGATCTGAATTTTGGTTATACTCAAAACATAGTTTCTAAAAACAAAGCTTTTCCATTGTTGAGAGCATTCAAAGAATGTGCTAAATACTTTGAAGGCAACTCTAGAAAGAATCACTCCCTGAAAATGTTTGGAGTAATAGCAGCATCATTGGGACAACTTGCAGCCTATCAAACTGATTACTGTAGAAGGAACAAAACTCAAATAGATAAGTTTTTATGTTTATTATTTATTTATATTTTTTCCTACTTCCCTTTCTTTCCTTTGAGGCAGCCAGTTGGTAGAGTGCTGAGCCTGGAGTCAGGAAGACCTGAGTTCAAATTTAGCCTTAAATAATTACTAGTTGTGTGATCCTGGGCAAGTCACTTAACCTCTACCTACAGTTTCCTTAGCTGTAAAATAAGAATAATAGTGCCTGCCTCCATTTCAGAACAAATGAGACAATAATTGTAAAGTATTTAGCATAGGGCTGGCACATAGAAAGTGCTTAAGAAATTCTTGTTCTCTTCCTTCTCTTCTGACTGTGCCATAGGCATTGTGCTAAGTTCTAGGGATAAAAATACAAGCAAGACAGTCTTTATCTCCAAGGAGTGTACATTCTAAAGGGGGAAGACATAAGAGTCAGAAAACGAGAAGGCAACGTGGAGAGGAGATACCTGAAAAGTAGGGTGGAGGTCTGGTTCTGGGCAAAATAGGGTAAAAACTCTCCTGTGCTGGTGGGAGGAGACCAAAGGGTAAAAGTGAAGGATGTGATGGGAGAGAGATGAAAATGTTGGTTAGTGGGGACACCACGGTAAGGAGATGGGCAGAAAGGGCCAGACTGATACCCCTAAATCTAATGCTGTTTTCAAGAAATTATTCTGCCATTTAACCCAAAAGGTGGATGCTTACACAGGTATACACAGTGTAGATCTTTTCTTCATAGGTCTTTCTTCCACACTAGGGGACTTAAGTATACTTTCAAATCATTAGACTTGCCTTAGCCACTTTGAAGTGTTACAGTAAAGAATATCACCTGAGGGGTGATAAGAAACAACACGGGAATAAAAAATTTAAAAATTATTAGGCAACTATGAACTGAAAGGGACCTTAGCAATAATGAGCATAGATTGAGACCTAAAAAACAATCTTAATAGGTAATGGAACATAGATTTAGATACGCAAGAGACCTTCAACATCATCTAATCTAAACCCTTTGCTTTAGAGATGGAAAACCTAGACTGGGGGAGGGGAGGGGATTTGCCCAGGATCACAAAGATGACAAATAGCCAAGGCTGGGCTTGTTAGGGGATCCAGATCATTTCCAGGATATCAAAACAAAACACCAGCCTCTCCAGTCTCTGCCTATTCCCTACCCCATCTCCCCCATAAAAGAGTTCTCCTTGTAAACAGTCATTATCCTCCCTTATTAGTCATTATTTTCCTCCTCTCTGCTCTCTGAATGTGAATGTAGAATCTTGCTCCCCTTTGCTAGAGTAAAAAATAACAAGAATTAGCAAGAAATAACAGATCTAAATTTATTTCTCTTTGGTTCCTGCTCTCATCTGAGGACCTAACTCTCAGAATTAGCTTCTCTCACCTCACTGGGGCATTTTTATATTCCTCTGCAAAGCTCTTTGTCATCTTAGTCATGTTCTTTTTTTTTTTCTAATTTATTTATTTATTTTTTGTTTTCAACATTCATTTCTATAAGATCTTGAGTTACAAATTTTTCTCTCCCCATCTTTCCCCTTCTCCCTACCCCAAAATACATAGCCTACTGAATACCCCCTTCCCCAATCTGTTCTCTCTTATATCCTCCCCATCCCCACCCCCCACTTTCTAGTAAGGCAAGATGGATTTCTATGCCCTGGTGCCTATATATCTTATTTTTCAGTTGCACATAAAAAACCAATTTTTTAAATACACATGTGTTTGCCCAATTGCATGTAAAATAATAATAATATTTTTCAACATTTTATTTTTAAACTTTGAATTCCAGATTCTTTCCCTTCTTACCTCCTCATCCACCCCCAATGGGAAGATAAGCAATTCAATATAAGTTGTACATGTGTAGTTACGCAAAACATTTCCAAAGCAGGTAGATTGTGAAAGACTAACAATATTTCCCTCCATCCTATCTTGCCCCTCACTTATTCTATTTTCTACTTTGACACTGTCCCATTTTTTTCTTTTTGGAAGTGGGAAGGTAGGGCAATTGGGGTTAAGTGACTTGCCCAAGGTCACATGACTAGTTTTGTGTTAAGTGTCTGAGGCCAGATTTGAACTCAGGTCCTCCTGACTCTAGGGCCAGTGCTCTATTCACTGTGCCACCTAGCCACCCCTAACACTGTCCCTTTTCAAAAGTGTTTGCTTCTAACTACCCTCTCCCCCAATCTGCCCTCCCTTCTATCATCCCCCCTCTTATCCCCTACCCCCCTATTTTCCAGTAGGGTAAGATACCCAATTGAGTGTGTATGTTATTCCCTCCTTAAGCCAAATTCAATGAGAGTAAGGTTGTCCCATTCCCTTTCACCTTCCTGCTCTTCCCCTCCATTGTAACAGTTTTCTTTTGCCTCTTTTATATGAGATAATTTACCCTAATCTATCTCTCCCTTTCTTCTTCTCCCAATATATTCCTCTCTCACCTCTTAATTTTATTTTTTAGATATCATCCCTTCATATTCAACTCATCCTGTGCCCTCTGTCTATGTATATATGTCTATGTGTGTATATATATATGTATATGTATATATATATATATATATGCATACCCTCAAATATATATTTATACACACGTATACTCTCCTATACATACATACATACATATACATATATATTCCCTTCAATTGTCCTCATACTGAGAAAAGTCTTAAGAGTTACAATTATCATTTTTCCATCTAGGAATGTAAATAGTTCAATTTTAATAAGTTCCTTATGATTTCTTTTCCCTGTTTACCTTCTCATGCTTCTTTTGCTTCTTGTATTTGAAAGTCAAATTTTCTATTCAGCTCTGGTTTTTTCAAGAATGCTTGAAAATCCTCTATTTCCTTGAATGACAATATTTTCCCCTGAAGCATTATACTCAGTTTTGCTGGGTAGGTGATTCTTGGTTTTAGTCCTAGGCTCCTTTGACCTCCAGAATATCATATTCCAAGCCCTTAGATCCCTTACTGTAGAAGCTGCTAGGTCTCGTGTTATCTTGATTGTGTTTCCACAATACTCAAATTGTTTCTTCCTGACTGCTTGCAGCATTTTCTCCTTGACCTGGGAACTCTAGAATTTGGCTATAATATTCCTAGGAGTTTTCTCTTTGGGATCTTTTTCAAGAGGTGATCAGTGGATTCTTTCAACCTCTATTTTGCCCTCTGGTTCTAGAATATCAGGGCAAAATTTTGCTTGATAATTTCTTGAAAGATGGTGTCGAGGCTCTTTTTTTGATCATGACTTTCTAGTCCAATAATTTTAAAATTATCTCTCCTGGATCTATTTTCCAGTTCAGTGCTTTTTCCAATGAGATATTTCACATTGCCTTCTATTCTTTCATTTGTTTGGATCTGTTTTATAGTATCTTGATTTCTCATAAAGTCATTAGCTTCCAATTGCTCCAATCTAATTTTGAAGGAATTATTCTCTTCAGTGAATTTTTGAAATTCCTTTTCCGTCTGGCAAATTTGGCTTTTTAAGGCATTCTCCTCCTCATTGGCTTTTTGGTCCTCTTTTGCCATTTGAGTCTATTTTTTAAGGTTTTATTTTCTTCAGTCAGTCTGTTGACTCACTTTTCTTGATTTTCTTGCATCATTCTCATTTCTCTTCCCAATTTTTGTTCTACTTCTCTTATTTGGTTTTCAAAATCCTTCTTGAGCTCCTCCATGGCCTGTAATCAGTTCATATTTTTCTTGAGAGCTTTTGATGCAGGAGTTTTGACTTCATTGTTTTCCTCCCATCCCATGCTTTGATCCTTTTTGTCC
Organism: Gymnobelideus leadbeateri; assembly: GCA_011680675.1. NCBI lineage: Eukaryota > Metazoa > Chordata > Mammalia > Diprotodontia > Petauridae > Gymnobelideus > Gymnobelideus leadbeateri. The sequence continues at coordinate 324,536 of WOXC01008156.1, read as the reverse complement.
CCAAAAAAGGAATCTATGGTAGGATTGCACTTCCTATGCTTGCTCATGTTGCCAGTCAATTACTTGACTTTTGAACTCTTTGCCATGGTAGAACTCTGCTTTCTGAATGGAGAGAGCTTTGTCCCAAATCACTGGGGTTTTTGCAGCTGCTGGAGCAATTAGGAGGGCACCTTCTCTGTAGCCCCCACAGGTTCTGGCACCTTGCCACACACCCCAGGACCTCCACCCAAGACTGTGACCCAGATCCAAGCAATTTAAAGCAAGAGTGTTTACCTTCTGAATGGTTGCTTGGTCCCCCTACAATTTACAGGCCAGGAGCTCCTGAGGCAGCCATGCAGCACAGCTGCCGCATCTCCCCCACTTCTCACCTGGGGGGCAGGGACAGGACTGTGCTTTTCCATCCACCCCTGTTCCAACAGAGTTCTACACTGACCTTTTACTTTGTCTTTGGCATTTATTGGTTGAGAAGTTTGGAACTGCCATAGCTGCTGATGTTTCACTCTCCTGAAGTCTGCTCTGGCCACTGCTTATTGGTTGGGGCTGCCCTGGGGCCAAAATCACATGGCTCATGCAGGGCTGGCCTCAGCTCCCAGCTCAGTGCAATAGACCCTTCCTGCCAGCCTGTCTTCAGTGGGAGATTTGTTTCTCTCTGTCACTTTGTGGGTTCTGTAGCTCTAAAATTTGTTTAGAGTCATTTTTTACATGTATTAGAGGTGGAAGCCAGAGCCACAGGGAAGTCTTGTTTCTACTCTGCCATATTGGCTCTGCCCCAAAAATGTTCTAATCAGAAGGTGAGGGACTGGCCGACACAGTTCCTTTAGGTCTCTTTCAATTCTGAGTTCTGTGATCACTCTATGAATGATTCCTTAGCAAAAAGCTAAGGAGTGACAGCAGTCTCATTACCATCCCCATTGTGCAAAATGGAAAAACCCCTTGGTCCTAGTTCTGTTCTCTTTGTTTAGGATGAAATTTTGATTATCTTGGCTACCTTGCTCCCTGTATTCCATGATAATGAGAGACTGAGAGACAATTTCATGTTTAGATTCAAGAGAGAATTTAATTCACAGTTTTTGGCACTTGTTCTACATATCTAGTCTCAGACAGGAGAAGAGATAGAGAGATAGAATTCCTGGGGGCAGGAATCATACCTTATACTTCTCTTGTGTTCAATTTAATAAGCATGCCATTTCTGTCATGCCAATAACACAAAGCTCCCCATCACTGTGCCCCCTTCTACTCTCATCCCAATCTCACCACTGTCTTCCTCAAGAATTCCAGATGTCATCTATAATCTTTAGTAGACAGACTGGTAGAATAGAAGATGAACAGGATATGGTGGTGGCTTTTCTCCACTTACACAAGAGTCAACAGTCTGAGTGCCTACTATGTCTATCCCCGTACTAGGCACTATGGGGGACTTAATCTCTTAATAGTCTTAATCTTAATAGGACTTAATCTTAATAGTCTCATTGTGGGGTTTGGGGTTTTTGTTTTTTTTTTTGCATTTTACTTCCTTACTAGATTGCAAATTCATGAGGACAGGGGACTTATTTATTCAAGTATTTCCCTCATCATCCAATGTAGTGCTTGATATAAATGAATACTTAAAATAAACGTTTGTCAAATTAAATACAAGAAAAGTAGAAAATACAGTACCTCCCCCTAGGAGCTTACAATCTTGTTGAGAAAAGGTAGTATAACAATGAACCAAATAATATATATCCAAATCTCATTTTAAGTAACATATATTAAATGACAAAGGCAATGGAAAAGAGAAAAATCACCATGCCATTGCAGTGGTCAGAGAAGGCTTTGTAGAGGAGAGGCAGGAGCTATGCAAGGTTTTAGATGACAGATAAGCAAGAGGGTATTCTGGGAAAAGGAAACAGAGTAAGTGTGGATTTTCACCATAAAGGAATATGGGTCCTTGACTCTTGCCTAAAAAGTGTTGAAATGACATGCCCATTTATAAGATGCCTGGTTTATCTAAGTGGTAACATTTCCCTCACTGACTTTTTACAAAAGGCAGACCTAAATTTAAATAATAGCTATCTGCAAAGATAGAGGAATAATCTGAGTATCATAACTGTTTAGCTTTGGAACAGAGACAGCTGTACAAGTACTCCTTCATTCTTTACCTAAAATATAACCCCCTCCTAACTATAAGTCCCAGCAAACTACCTTAAGGAGAGAAGGCTCCAAAGTCCATGAAAAATCTACAAATAAACTCTGGGTTGACTACATTGGCTTTTGATACAGTGATCTTTGGTAAACATTAGTAATGTCATTACCTTTGCATTGAGGCTCCATTGGACAAACCAATTGTAAGAATTGATCTGTGATGCACTAGGTATTGTTGAGAAGTGGTATCAGAAGAAAGGTCACATCATATCATAAAAGCAGCATTGGGCCTCTTGGTTTCCAGCCCCCAGGCCTGCATCATCTCTGTGTAATGTTCTGGAAAAATAAACTCTTATTTTCTTATTTTCCCTATCTGTAAAATGGATTGGGGGGGAGGGATATTAATGTATATCCCATAGACTTCTCAAAGTCACTGAAATCCAAATATTTGCTAAAGTATCTAAGAAAGAATAAACAGGAGAGAAAAAGCATGTTGGTGGCCCCCTCAGGTTGGGTAAGGAAGTAGAACAGGGCAATTTAGCTAGACAATCAGAAGAATGCATCCCACAAAATATCAGCACTGTTTGTCAAAGATCCAGGCATCCCATGCTAGTTACATCTCTGTAAGGATATATACATTTTAATCCACTCTACCATCAACTGGGTCTTCATCTTCATCTGGCCCAAGAAAATAAAGTTACATATATAATTGCTCTTAGGTTGGCTCTCTCCAGATACTAGTATCTCAACAGATTTTTTAGGGTTATGTGGTTTTAAACTGAGATAGATGTAATGCCCCCTCTAGCTTAATCTTCCCAACTTGCATTCCCATTTGGATGTTGGGTTCCCAGAAGGGTGATTGCCATCTCAGGTTCTAGATGTAACACCATGTGGGTCCATAATCCTAACACTATAGCTCATGAGCATCCTTCCACTATTAAGCTTCCCATCTAGAATTAGCAACTAGACATAACTAATTCTTAGCAAAGGCATGTATTAAGATGGCATTGTAACAATAGTAGGCAAAAACATTTCCTCTATAAACTTGGGGTGCAGTATACTATAAATATACACAATGACCTTAGAAGACTTAGAATATAATAGTAGTGTAGCAAAGGCAATTCAACTCACTGGTATTGCAGGAATCCCGAGAAAAGCCCTTTCTCTATAGAATCCTCACACAACTTCCATTGGGTACAATATTTCTCCTGGGCAGGTTGCTCAGCTAAGTTGAATGGATCTGTCCCTCTTATAAACCCTATTACAAAAGGTGACAGTCCTTCAACCTAAGGTTTCCTCAGGTGACTACCCTGAACCCATGTCTGCTCAAAGTATGTATCTCTGCTCCCCTATGGATACAGTGTCTCTTACTGGTCCATTAGCTTCCCTTCTAAGCTCCATCCCATTCTTGACTCAAGTTCCATTCCCAACTCAAGCAAAGAAGTGTTCACCCCTCACATAAAGGGATCATGATTATATTCTGGCTCTTTCATAATTATATCAACTTGGGGGTGGAGATGGGGAGAGAACCATGCCTCCTCCACATAGACAAAAGGAACAGGAGCCTTTTGCAAGCACAGCAATCATTGGTTAATCAGTATTTGTTGAGTGCCTACTTAATGCTGGGCACCATACTAAGGTGGAGTGAGGAGAGAAGGAAAGGCAAAAGATAGTCTCTGCTCTCAAAGAACTCACATTCTAATGGGGAGAGGGGACAATATACAAGCATCTATGTACACAACAGGTATCAACAGGATAAATTAGAAATAATCAACAGAGGGAAGACACAAGAATTAAGGGCAATTAAGCAAGCAGAGGCCCCAGGCATCTTTGAATGCACCATTCATTAGTTGTTCAGATAAGGTTAAACATAGGTGTTAGAAGAATTCCTTTGGGGCCAGGAGCTGTCCACATGGATATATAACAGTTGCCCTAGGTGTCATTATATATATGGCCCCCTTCCCTCTGGGCAAATAGACCTAATCTAATATTGCTTTATTATCTTGTTTTCATCTTGTGAAATGTGAAGTGCTTCTGGGTGTCTCTGTGGAGTCACGTGCTTACAAGGCTTCAGAGTTCAGACATAGAATAGTTCAGATCAGAAGAAAGGGGTGCTGATGAAGCTCTGTTCTAGATTCAGCCTAGATCAGATTCTATCTGTGCCAGCTGAACTCAAGAGAGTATATGATAGAAGTCATAAGACATCCTAGTTGATAAACAAAGGTCTCTTCTAGCTCCAAAATTCTCCAGGCATCCTAGAATGTTTGGGCTATAAGGGCCTTTAAAGATCATCTAGCCCTACCCTCTTATTTTGCAGAGAATGAAATGGATGCCCAAAGAGACAAAGTAGATGAAGCTAAAACGCAGTTGTCCTGAATCCCAATGCAATGCTTTTTCCATTTTACTGTTGCTATCCTTCTCTGGGCTGTCTTTCCTGAGATGGACATATAGGGATTGGTGCCATCTACATCTAAGAAATTCATTGGATTTGCTTTACTGATTAGAAGGCTTTTGGATTATTTATAATTACACATAGTTAGTTGTCTTTGTGCTTCTACAAGAAGTAAAGGCAATTCAAAAACTATTCTTACACAAATATACAGACACACACACAGACACACACACACACACACACACACACACACACACAGCAGATAATCAAAGAACAGAAAACTAGGGACCAGCCAACTTGCTGCTCAAAGCTAGGGACACAGGTTAGATTAGGTCTTATTCCTCAAGTTCACTATTAACTGTGCTCTATTTGCCCCAATACAAATTTCATTGTTCACCCCTTTATCTCTGCTTTTTTGCTTTCAAATGACAAACTGGTTTATTACAGTTATGATATGGAAGGGATGAGGAGCTATTAAGTTTAAATAGAAGACAACTCTGGCAAATGCATGGGAGACTGACTAGCTTCATTAATTTCTCAAAAGAGCTTCTGTCCTCCAATGGAAAGTTCTTTGGGATCATCTATCCACTCCTTGACTCGGGGTTCTATCATATATTTTGTCAGCAACTCAACTCTGCCAGGCTCTGCCAAGGATGCTTAGCTTATTAAAGAGGTAGCTGGTCCTTTTTTCCAAAATCCCAGGGCAGTCATATAAATAAGCAAGTTACCAAACTGCTATACAGCTTGTCTGAGCTTGTGATCATAAGACGCATAGGCAATTTCCTTCAATGGGACCCAGTGGAATTGTGCATTGCCTTTGTAATACACACCTTTAATATTCCAACAAATATTAATACTATCACAATGCTGCTCATTATTATATAAATATGCACATCCATTCAGTAAACAAGTGTTCTCCAAAATATAACTCCATGTACTTAAAGCCTCACTTAACATATTTAGCCTATAATATAGATGTATTCATTATATGTGCAAGGTACTGTGCTAAATACCAGAGAAGATATATAAACAAATAATGAAGGATTCCCCTCCCCTCATAGAAACAATGAATCAATCAAAAATATTTATTAAGCACCTACTATATGCAAGGCACTGGGGATACAAAAAGAAACAAAAGGCATTCCCTGCCCCCAAGGAGCTTACAATGTAATGGGGGATGCAACATGAACACAAATATATACAAATAAGCTATAGATAGGATACGTAGGAAATGATTGATAGTGGGAAGGCATTAGAATTAAGGGAGAGGATGGGGAAAGGCTTCCTGTAAAAGATAAGATTTTAATTGAAAGTTAAAGGAAGTCAGGGAAGTTAATAGTCAGAGTTGAAGGAGAGTATTCCAGACATGGAGGTTGGCCAGAGAAAATGACCATAGCCAAGAGATGAATGTGGAACAGCCAGAAGGCCACTGTCACTGATTAAAGAGTACGCGGTGGGGAGTAAGGCGTAAGAAGACTAGAAAGGCTGGAAGGGGATGGGTTATGAAGGGCTTTGAATGTCAAACAGAGATTTTTGTATTGCATTTGGGAGATGATAGGGAACCCAGAACTTCTGATTTCAAAGGCAGGGAAGGAGTCTTTCTACTATACATACCACACTATCTCCTCTCTATATATTAATCCTGTCTTCCTTAAATTTGTCATATATTCCCGATATTAGCATTATAAAAATGCTTCCCAATGTGTTCTTTATTCCTATTCATTAAGAGTTTTCCTTAAATGAGGGATTCAACTTATTTGAATGAATTAAATGTCTACAATGACTGGTACAAGGAGAAAGAAATGGGAAACTACTTCAATATCTTCTCCAAGGAAACCCCAAATGTGGTCACAAAATCAGACACAATTGAAACAACTGAACAGCAACAACGGTTGTTACATATTACATAGACTTAAGATTGGGGTGAGACAGGTGAGTTGGGAAGTATCTAAGTTTTGCTACATTTGGGGAAACCCTTTGTAAAGATAGAGGCATTATAACACAGTGAATGCCCATTTGGCTTTGAAATGAGCAAGACCAGGGGTTCAGACCCTTCTTGTAACACAGCCTAGGAGCTTTCTAAGGTAGTAAATTGTAGGGGAAAGTGCTGACCTGCACTAGTAGAAGAATCTCCATATAGCAATGAAGTCATAGGGGTCTAGTCCCTACTCCTCTTTTTAAGTCCATGATGTCATCTGCTCTTCAGTAGAAATAAAATTCGGAATATTATATCTTGAAAAAAAGGTGGAGAAAAAAGAAATGATAGTATAAAAGTTTGATCTAAGAATACACTAAGGATACCAACCTAAGAAGCCTGAAATAGGGGATGCTTTATTGGCTGTGTATTATAATAATAATTCATATTTATGTAGTGCTTTAGGCTTACACAGCACTTACTTCTAACACTTGTGTGGTAGGTAGTACAGCTCATATTATCCCCATTTTAAAGATGTGAAAACTGAAGTTCAGCGAGGTTATAACTTTGCTGTAGTCACATAGCTGGGATTTGAACCTAAAATATTCTGACACCAAGTTCAGGGTTATTTTCAACTATGCCACATGGCTTCTCTAGAAGAGTTCAAGCCAGCATTTTGGGAGGTGGGGTTAGGGTACAGGAAAAGAAGATTCCTGCCACTGACCTAACAAACCTCTTAGCTCTGCCTGCTTCATATAAGACACAGTGATACCAGTACATTCACTGACTTTGGTGAGCAGTTAATTCCCACAACCCACAGTCAGATAAACCCATCTCCTCCTGTCCAAGAAAGCAGGGGCTTGAACACAGTCCAGCAAATGTCTTCTAGACCTTGGCTCTATCCCTGATTAAAGCCAGATACGTCTGGCTTTGCCATCTCTCTGGAAGCTTTGCACAGAGTGTCTCCTCTTAGGAGGAAAGGCCGAGCAAGGAGGCACGTCCCACTCTGGGAGTGGTGAGGACACATAGACCCTCTGCTCAGCTTGGAGTGTACACTGGGAGGTCCAGGGCCCAAAGTACACGTCTGAAGGCAATTTAACAAGAGCTCACTTTATGCAGGGAACTTCAGGACTTCCAGTTCTTTCCCCCAAAGTCAGTGTCCCAGAGTCCCTGCCCATGCCACATTCCTGTGGTAACCCATATCTTGGCATGGTAGCTGAGATGAGGTGTCCATTGCCATCTCTCCCCTCCACCTAGGCATGCTGCCCTGCCAACACCCCACCAAAAAAAATTGGAATGCTACTGAACCTCAGATTATGCAAATTTTTGAACAACTTAACAAATTGCTTTAATTTTGAGACAAGTATGTTTTTCATTTGGAGCAAAAAACATACACAAAAGTAAACGTGGACACACATTTATCTCTCTTTTCCTTGACTAAAGGAGCTGAATGTACCTTTAGTCTGTGTGGGCAGTACTCTATGCTACAAGTCCTAAATGACTCAGTGAATATCCCCACATATTTATCCAGCAGGACCCCCTGAAGCCAAGCCCTGAGCCAAGGGTACCCATTAGCTTTCTTTTTTTGTTTTTGTTTTTATTGGAGGGGGGAGGGGAGGGCAATTGGGGTTAAGTGACTTGCTCAAGGCCACATGACTAGTTTTTGTGTTAAGTGTCTGAGGCTGGATTTGAACTCAGATCCTCTTGACTCTAGGACCAGTGCTCTATTCACTGTGCCACCTAGCTGCCTCCCACCCATCAGTGTCCCTTTCTAAGGGACATTGCTATTGCCAGTTTTTTCATGGCTATCTGAATTCTCGGGCAATGGCATTTAGTTATACCAGACCCAGCTAGAGATGCCACCCAGACTCTGCTGTATTTCCTCCTCCTCCCCTTCCTTCCCCTCCTTTTCTTCCTCCTCCTCTTCTTCTCTCTGATAGCTAGCATTTCTATAGTGCTTTAAATTTTATAAAGCACTTTACGTACACTATCTTATTTGATCCTCACAACAACCCTCTGAAGTAGGGGCTACTGTTGTCTCCATTATATAAATGAGGAAATAGGCATCAATAAACACAATCATTTCAACATATAAAAAACAAAGTAGAAATAGATACATATTGCCACATTATATGAAACTATGCCCTTTTGCTACATTCAGCTTTTAAAATTTTGAATTCATTCTTAAATAATTTTCCTCCCCTCCCACTTCCCCTTCTCTTACTGAAAAGGAAAAATAAATAAAACAAAAACCCTTGACAAATCTGCATAGCCAAGGAAAACAAATTTCCACATTGCTATCTCCAAAAAGTATGTCATTTTGTACCTGGAATCTATCACTTCTCTGTCCAGAGGGGGGTCACAGGCATCAGTCCTCATCTTCAGCCTCTGAAATCATCACTGTCATTGCATTGACTAGAATTCTTAAATCTTTTGAGATGTTAAGTCTTTACAATGTTATCATTATTATATACATTGTTCTCTTGGGTCTGCTTGCTTTACTCCGCATCCATTCATATAAGTCTTTCCAGGTTCTTCTGAAGCCATTTCTTTTCATTTCTTGCATTTAGCTTGTATTTTTAAAGTTATATATTGAATTGATCAAAGTAGTAACAAAGTTGCCCTGTTTACATCTCCTCAACCCCCCTTTATTTTCCTCTGTTTTTAATGTTTTATTAATGTTCTTTTCAACAAGAATCTCAAGGAGTGTATATTCAATTCAATGGTTCAGCCATATACCCCACCAAACTCTCTCAGCCACAGTTAGCATAATGACAGCCAAAGGTATTCAGCTTACAATTTCTGGTCCCTCTATTCCCCAGAAATCTTGAGGATTTGGGGAAGATCAATTACCATAGATTTTCACATTTGAAAACTTTGGACTTGACCAAAGGACTCTTCCAAAACCATGAGACTGTCTGAGCCTTCCTGATCTCATTTTAGCAAAGTAGAGGGCCCCATTCCAGGGACAGTGATAAATAGAAAAGAGTATTCTTCACTGCCCTTTATTACTGAACATCATTAGGCATTCTTAGGGAAGGTTGGAGGAGGAGGGGAGGGAAGAGAGAATGAGTTTATTTTATTAATCTAAAAATACTAATTGTTGTTTCTTTCTTAGTATTCAACTTCTAGAAAGCAACTATCCTACCAGTCTTACAGCAGCCATTATTACTAAGACCTGTTTTGTTTGCAGGATGGGCAGATAAGGCTCCCAGGGATAGGCTACTGGAAAGAACAATTATTTCAGGATATGACATGCATTAGATCTTTATTAAATGTCACTAATCTGACTCCCCTAGGTTGTGAATGGTACTGGAAATATTGGATCAGAGATTTTATTTTTTTAGTGAATCAGATTACAGTTGGAACTCAAATTACAAGAGAGTGATACTGTGTTCCTGAAAGTTGCATGTAAACTGAATTCCCCAAAGCAAAAATCTTTATGGAATTTTTGAAAGTGGGATTTCTAAGATGCTTTGTCTATGTTTCTGTCAGAATCAGCACAAGAGCTGGGAAATTAGCTGCCTAACACCTTCACTTTGTAGATTCTGAAACTGAAGCATGGAGGGGCTAAATGTGCTCAAGTCACTGGACTAGTACCCAGGTCTGACTCCCAGGCAAGGGTTTTCCCACTCTCTGTCATCTTCCACTATTAGTAGATCCCAACACCTATAGTTTTTATACCATCCTATATTCTTCCCCTCTTTCAATTAACAACTTTCCAGGTATTAGGAAAAAATCTATTAAATCCATCTTTCTACAATGTGTCATCCCTTAAAATGTATTTTTTTGAGGGGGTACGGCAAGGCAATTGGGATTAAATGACTTGTCCAAGGTCACACAGCTAGGTAAGTATGTCAAGTGTCTGAGGCTGGATTTGAACTCAGGTCCTCCTGACTCTAGGGTCAGTGCTCTATTCACTGTACCACCTAGCTGCTCCTTAAAATGTATTTTTAAATCAAATTTCTACATATTATGCTGTATGTGTTTTATTGCAAGGTATATTAGCATATAATAAAAATAGGAAGGGTAGCAGGAGGAAATCAAGTCACAAAAATAAAAAGAAAGAGAAAAAAGGAGCAAGGTCTGACAATCCAGGACAAATGAGATCTTAGGCTGTGGGCCTAAGGACTAACCTCTTTAAAAAATTCTAATGTAAGGGAATCATAGAATTTGAGAGCTGAAAGAAACCCGAGAGAGTCATTAAGCCAGTAACTCATTTTTCAGCTGAGAAAACAGACCCAGAGAAGAAAGGTGACTTTCCTAAGGTCCCACATTGAGATAGACAAAAGAAAGGTTTTCTGAGTCCTTTCCCACCTAACTCATAGCCCCCCCACTTAAGTTTGTGCCTCGAATTTCCCTTGTGTCAGAGTTAGGTTCAATTATACAATTGAATAAGCTTTCTCTGCCAGACTTCAGCAGAAAGGTATGAATAAAAAGCCACTATTTAGCAATTATTATAGACCAAGTGCCACGCTCAGCATTGGGTATACAAATACATAAGCAAGATGGTCCCTGCCTTTAAAGAGCTCACATTCTAATGGGGAAATTGCACATATAGGGGAGGGGTGACTAAGAAATGAGAGTTATTGTCTGTCTGGGATAAGAGTGGGGAACCTGAGGCCTGGTGACCACATGTGACCTTCTAGGTCCTTGGTGTGACCTTTTTGATTGAATCCAAGTTTTACAGAACAAATCCTCTTATTAAGGGGATTTTTTCTATAAAGTTTGGATTTAATCAAAGGATCACACTTAAGGGCCTAGAGGGCCACATGTGCCCTCGAGGCTGCAGGTTCTCCATCCCTGCATCTGGGAAAATACAAAGATGCTGAGTGGAACAATATATACTCATCATGCATTCAATTGACACACTCCATCCAAGGGCAATGATAATGTGCATTTGATTACAGTTCTCAGATCAAGAAGTAGAAAGTGTGGGTAGTTGGGAGATTATTCTGGAGGGAAAATATCTAGGTGAAAAGGAGATTTCATGATGCCAGAAGGTGCCAAGCTAAGTGGCTTATCTTTTGAGTATGGTGTCTGGAGGTTAGATTAGAGGGTGGAGGGGCATCCAGCAATGGATGACAGGGCGGGAAACATAGGGAGGAAGAGATAGCAGGAAGAAAATAAATGAGAAAATGCAGGACCCCATTGCCTCCTCTTTCTTTCTTTTACCTTTGTGTGATAATAATAAAAAAGCAACCTAAGACAAACTGCTACCCTAAATTAAAGCAGTCACATTTCTAAACCAGCCAATGTGAAATCAGGACAGGATAACTAATTAAACCCAATTCTTTGAGTAGAGTTAAGTTAGACTCTTAGGAGAAGACCACACTATATGTATCTAGGGTATTATTATTGAAATTTCAGCAGCAAAATAACCAGAGGCTCACATAGGAGTGGAATAATCACATTCTGAGAAAGCCTGAGAAATGGCCTAACATATTTTAATATTTTGTCTCATCATACCCACAGAAAAATTTTGCAAAAGGCCTCTTAGCCCATTAGTACTGGAAATGCTCTTACCACATACTCCCAAAGTGAAGAAGAAATTATCTTTAAAAGTCAGGTTTAAAAACAGATTTTTATTAAAATACCTTTTAAAAACACAAAACTATATAAATACAGAATGTCCCAAAAGTCTTATTGTAGTTTTTTAAATTAATTTTTTAATTTTGACTTTTAATTCTCTTCCTCCAGTCTTTTCGCCACCCTCTGAGAAGCTAAGCAATGATGTCCACTATAATGTAAAATCCTGCAAAACATATTTCCATATTTTCCATGTTATAAAAAAGCATGAAAAATAAAGTGAAAAAATATACTTCAATCAGCACTCAGAGTTCATCAGTTCATCCATTCTCTCTCTGGAGGTAGATAACATTTTTCATCATGAGTCCCTTAGAATTGTTGTGGATCATTTGATTGACAGAGTAGCTGTCTTTCACAGTTGACCATTAAAATATTGCTAATACTATACACAATTTTCTCCTGGTTCTGTTCATTTCACTTTACATCAGTTCATATAAGTCTTTCCAGATTTTTCTGAAACCATCCCCCTCACCATTTTTAATAGCATAGCATAGCATTCCATATTCTGTTATAATTATATACTATAACTTGTTCAGCCATTCCCCAATTGATGGGTATACCTCCTCAGTTTCCAATTCTGTCACCACAGAAAGAATTGCTATAAATATTTTTGTACATATAGGTCCTTTATTTTTTTCCTTTGATCTCTTTGGGACACAGACCTACTAGTGTATTACTAGGTCAAAGGGTATGCAAAGTTTTATAGCCCTTTGGACATTGTTCCAAATTATTTTCCAGAATGGTTGGATCAATTCACAACTCCCACCAACAATGCATTTATGTACCTATTTTTCCAAATCCCCTCCAGCATTTGCTTACTATAGTTTTAAGCTTAATAAAGCTTATGCTTAAAGCTTATATAGTACTATTTTTAGAAAAATTTGAGCTCAGAAATTGTGAAAATAGCAATTATAATTTCCAGTTTTATAGTGTTGAAGACCATGTGTTCCCAAGCTATCTCATTTTCTTGCCAAAATCCTCAATTATTGACATTGACTAGGGTTAATTTATGACTGCTAAAGCAATGGTAATGTAGAGAGAGAGAGAGAGAGAGAGAGAGAGAGAGAGAGAGAGAGAGAGAGAGAGTGAGAGAGAGAGACAGACAGACAGACAGACAGACAGAGACAGAGAGACAGAGACAGAGAGACAGACAGAGACAGAGACAGAGAGACAGAAAGAGACAGAGAGAGAGAGACAGAGAGAGGGAGAGACAGAGATACAGGAACAGAGGGACAGAGACAGAAAGACAATCTATTTGGCTACCTAGTCCTCCCTTCTAAGAGAAGAGCAGAGTTGCTTCTCTACTCTACCTCTTCTCTACTCTTTTTAAGGAATTGAAGTCTCCCTTGGAAAGAAAATGTCAAGATTCCATAGATATCTAGCAATGCCTCCTTTGAGTCACATTTAGACACAGTGGACATACACATCTTATAAAAGCAGCAAACACCTTACACTTAATCTCTGGCAATTTCAGGTATTTAGTTCTGAATGCATATAGTTTATATTCCCTCTTAAAGGGTCTTCTCACAAATATTTCTCTGAATCATTTATCCACCCATATAACTCCACCATACCACACCAGAATGAAACATAAAATCAGAATGGGGGATGGGAAGAATATTTCATAGAAACAGGACAGTAAGACAAGTCAAAGAAATCAAGTAAAGTAGCAACATTTTTGCCAAATGGTTATCCCCCTCCATATGTTCTGCAGCAAGGTTTGTCTGCTTCCTAATTAATTCCCCCAGCATTCCTAGCCTCCAAGGAGTGGGACACAGGCACACTCATAGTGCCTATGTTAGAGATCTGCATCAGTGGCAACGTCTCCACTAAGGCATTTCCCAATCCACCTTGGTGCCATTATCTGGAGTATAGTGCCTGTTGGGTGCTGGAATCTTTCCACTTGGCTGCCTGGACTGTGCAGTGTAACAAATGCTGGCTTTTCTCCACACCACTGTGATCCATGCCTACATTATCTACTTGTACTTTCTCTAGTGGCTTTGCCACTCATCCCCAACATCTGATTGCCCTGTATCCTCATTTCCCATGTTCCCCTTCTCTCTCTTTCCTACCCACGCCTTTCTCCTGGTGAAACTCTGGCAATTGCCTTTAAACTATGTGGTTGAGTTAAAAGAAACTCACATCTGGAGTCAAAGAATCTAGGATGAAATCCTGCTGGTGACTCGACGTCACCAAGCCACAAGCTTCTGACAACATAGTCCTGGGACTTTCTTCCTGTGCTCAAGGTCCTATCAGCCCCATGGCTTGTTAGCTTGTGGGAACTTAAATCCTCCATAACCACATCCTCCTATGCTTCAGTCAGCTTAATGAGTAAACTCGAAGTGATAAATGAGTAGTAGAGGCAAAAAGTACTCTTAAGAGTTTTGAAGAAGTAATTGATTGCTGTGGGCTAAGATGGACAGGGAAGATCATGGAGTAGGTGGGACTTGAAGGATGATTACAATTTGAATAAGTGTAAAGGAGTGGAGAAAGAAGTGGGAGATTTGGAATGGTTTGAGCAAAAACTAAAGACAAGGTATATATAGTGAGTCAGCAGGGCAGGGAGAAATGACACAGCAATCTGGCGAAAATTCTGGGTTTGTCTAAGGAAGTAGATAATAAGACTGGGAAAGTTCTAGACTAGGTTGATTTTAAATGGCAATCCCAGGAATTTATACTTTATCCTGCAGAAGTTCGGAAATTTCAAAGATGTTTGAGTAGAGATATCTAGAGAGATATTTGCCTTGAGGTAAGTAGGGCTTCAGGAAAACTTATCTAGCAGAGCTATACAGGTTGAATTTTTGGGGAGTCTTAGAAGGCTGCCACAATAATCCAGGTATGAAATGATAAAGATTCGAGTGGTAGTGGTGGTGAGAGTGGAAAAAAGGGGTAGATATGACAGAAGGATCAACGTGATTTTTATTTACTCTTTCTATATTTTCCTTCCTCTTCCACTTTAGTGGGGTATAAAGAATTATCCCCTGAATTGAGTCAAGGAATCAGTAATACCACTTGAATTCCTAGACCTCTTCTCTCTATGGAGCAATCTCTAACCCCAAGAAGTTTGGTTCTTCTTTTTGCCTTTTTTTTTTTTTGGAGGGGGGAAGGGAGGGCAATTGGTTGACTTGCCCAAGGTCTAGTGAGCATTAGGCGTCTGAGGCTGGATTTGAACTCAAGTCCTTCTGACTCTAGTGCTGGTGCTTTATTCACTGTGCCACCTAGCCACCCTGAAGTTTGGTTCTTCATGAAGACTGCTCCATAGAGATAACCTATCTGGGAACTCCATTGGCAATGCTGGTTCCTTACTATAATTCAAGATAATTCTTTACAGAGACTTAAATTTGTATAAGAATTAACTGCAGTGACCTCTGTCTCTAACCTGAAATCTACTTCTAATCTGGAACACAGACCTGTCCCAGCTCAGTCTCTCTCTGCCAAAGTAGGGAGGGGGGGAAGGGGACAAGTGAGTTAGAATAAAAATAACTGGTAAGCCCAAAGCTTGGTTCCTACTCCTCCTTCATTAAGTGAGGGAGGGTAAAGAAGCCTTGTTGAGCAGCCAAATGACAAGGATATACAGAAAGAACTCAGAGAAGGGGGAAAAAAATAAAAAGCCACCAACATTCCTAGGAAACCCAACAACTCCCTCTGTCAGTTCCACCCCTTCTGCCCAGGATCATTCAGACACTACCACTGGTCCTTCAGAGGCAAGGGGAAGAAGACGCTAAAGCTAAAACTGTTCTGGAGAAAACCATGCCCCTGAGGTTGCTATTGGTCAATATCAACACACCTTGGAGTCAATTCAGAATAATATAGTAGTACTCTGTCTAAACCCTAGTGTGCAGAAAGAGGTGCAGAAAGGGGATAGAAACTAGAATAATATTCCTGTTAAATGCTTTCTTCACTATAATATATAGTGAAGAGAGGTGATTTGACCCACAGTATAACTGAGCCTGTGAAGTGGTGAGGGATTTAGTGAGTCAGGACTGACTTCCTTCACAGACTATGTGTTAGAATTTCCCCTTATTTCTTAGGTTTCAGGGGATGTTTCCAAATCTAAGCCATGTTGAGCTATGTTTATAGAGAGTTTCTATTGGGTCGAATATTCCTTAATCCCTCAGGAGACCCTGGGACCTCTCTGCCTATTCTCATTTCATCTCTTAACCCTATACTCCTACGTTTTATAGCTCCAGAGTACAGCAGCAACCACACTGGCATAACAAGGATGGCTGCCAGCACAGATTCTTAGATCTGCTTTACTAGGAAAGATAAGTGTTTAAGGGGTCAACAATCTTTAATTACATTCATTAGTTCAGCAGAAAAATCATCACCCTGAACTTTAGAGAAAATACAAACAGAGAAATAAAGACCAATAGAGAGGGTTCTGACTGCCTGAATCAACTATACACTTTACATACATCCCTGGATTGAGGAAGCTTTTACATCTGAGCAGTCAGGGAGTTCTGAATGGCCACTCAGAATCTCAACCAGGGAATCACAAGATCTTTCTCATAAGCAAACCCTCAAAACAAAAATACCAATTCAGAGTATATATACATTTCTCAGAGCCAGAAGGCATCACAACCCTTCTGACTCAGTGGCTAATTAGAAACTAGCAAAAGGTGTGAAAGCCTTCCTACAAGCAAGCCTCCCCTAAGCAAGCTTCCCTTAATGGGCTCCACATGAGGCCTATTAATGGACAGGAAAGATCTTAAGTCCCATCAACATTACACAGTCAGTCAATAAACATTTAAGTGCTTACTGTGTTCCAGGTTCTGTGATAACTGCTAGGGAAACAAGGAAAGGCAAAAGACAGTCCCTGTTCTCAAGGAACTCAATCTAATGAAGGAGACAATATGCAAATAACCATGTATAAACAAATTATACACAGGATAAACTAAAGATAAACAGAGAGAAGGCACAATAATTAAGGAGGACCAGGAGAGGCTCCCCCTTTTATATGGGGGGTCCATGAACACTTTTGTCAGTCTGTTGAAGCCTATGGATTCCTTCTCAGAATATCTTTTTTTTGTTTTATTTTTATTAACTTCTGGTTTACGTCATTCATTTCCGCTAGATTTTGAGTTACAATTTTCCCCCATTTTCCCCTACCCACCACCCCAGAATAGCAGTCCCACAGGATATCCCCTCATCCAATCTGCTCTCTCCCATATCTTCTCCCATACCCCCTTTGACTTTTCCATTAGGGCAAGGTGAATCTCTGTGCCCCAATGCCTGTACATCTTATCTCTCAATTACATGCAAAATAGTATTAATAATAGTATTTATATATATTTCAAACATTTAATTTTAAAACTTCGAATTCCAGATTCATTCCCTTACTCCCTTGTCACCCACTCTTGCTGGGAAGATAAGCAACTTAGTATATGCTATACATGTATAGCTATGCAAAACATTACCATAGTAGATATACCTTAAATGACTGGCTATATTTCCCTCCCACCTATCCCACCCCCTACTTTGTCCATTCCCTACTTAGATCCTATTCCTTTTCAAAAGTGGGTGCTTCCAACCTCCCTTCCCCCCAGCATGCCCTCCCTTCCATCATCCCCCCTCTCATCCCCCTCCCCCTTACTCTCCTGTAGGGTGAGATATCCCATTTAGTATGTATGTCATTCTCTCCCTGAGCCAAATTCAAAGAGAATATGGTTTTGCCTTTTTGCCCTCCTGTTCTTCCCCTCCCTTGCAACCACCTCCCCTTGCCTCTTCCATATGAGATAGCTTACCCCTTTCTGCCTCTCCCCATCTCCTCTCGTTATATTCCTCTCTCACCTCTTTATTTGACCTTTTAAGTATCATCCCTTCCTAGTAAATTCGACCTGTGCCCTCTATCTATGTATACATGTAAACATATATACACACATTCACATATGTATTCATATGCCCATATACCCTTCTTCAACTATTTTCATACTGAGAAAGGTTTCATCAGTCACAGTTATTATTTTCCCATATAGGAATGTAAATAGTTCAACTTTGATAAGTTCCTTTTGATTTCTCTTCCCTGTTTACCTTCTCAAGCATCTCTTGCTTCTTGTGTCTGAATGTCAAATTTTCTATTCAACTCTGGTTTTTTCCTCAAGAATGCTTGAAAGTCCTTTATTTCACTGAATGACCACATTTTCCCCTGAAACAAGATACTCAGTTTTGCTGGGTAGGTGATTCTTGGTTTTAATCCCAGCTCCTTTGCCCTCCAGAATATCATATTCCATGCCCTTCAATCCCTTAGTGTAGAAGCTGCCAGGTCCTGGGCTATTCTGATTGTGTTTCCACAATATTGAAATTGTTTCTTCCTGGCTGCTTGTAGTATTTTCTCCTTGATCTGGGAATTCTGGAACCTGGCTATAATATTCCTAGGAGTTTTCTTTTGGGGATCTTTGTCAGGAGGTGATCTGTGGATTCTTTCAACCTCTATTTCACCCACTGGGTCTAAAACATCAGGGCAATTTTCCTTGAGAATTACTTGAAGGATGATTTCTAGGTTCTTTCTTTGATCATGGCTTTCAGGTAGTCCAATAGTTTTTAAATTATCTCTCCTGGATCTATTTCCAGGTCAATGGTTTTTCCCATGAGATATTTTACATTGCCATCTATTCTTTCAATTGCTTAGATCTGTTTAACAGCATCTTGATTTCTCATAAAGTCACTAGCTTCCATTTGCTCCAATCTAATTCTGAAGGAATGAATCTCCTCAGTGAGCTTTTGAGATTCTTTTTCCACTTGGAAAATTCGACTTTTTAAGGCATTCTTCTCCTCATTGCCTTTTTTGAGCCTCTTTAGCCATTTGAGTTAATCTATTTTTAAGGTGTTATTTTCCTCAGTCAAGCTGTTGACTCTCATTTCATACTTTTCCTGCATCCTTCTCATTTTTCTTCCCAATTTTTGCTCCACTTCTCTTATTTGGTTTTTAAAATCCTTCTTAAGGTCCTCTATGGCCTGTAAGCCACTCGTATTTTCATTTGGGGCTTTTGGTGCAGGAGTTCTGACCTCACAGTCCTCCTCCTGTTCCATGCTTTGATCTTCTTTGCGCCCAAAATAGGAGTCTAATGTTGAATTTTTCTGTTTATTTTGTTTCCTTTGCCTAGGCATATTGCCACTTAATTACTTGACTTTTGGGCTTGTTGCCACAGTAGGACTCTGCCACCAGACAGGGGAGCTTCTGTCCCAAACATTGGGGTCTTCTCAACTGCCGGAGGTATTAGTTGGGTGCACTCCCTGAAGCCCCCACACACTCTGGCAAGCTGGACACACACCCCCAGACCTTCACCCTAGACTGCAATCCAGATCCAGGGAGGTTAAAGCAAGAGCGATTACCCCCCAGACTGATTGCTGGATCCCCCTACAGTCCACAGGCCAGGAGCTGAAGCTGCAACTGAAGCTGCAAAATGATGGCTGTGCCAGGGCTCCTCAGTGGCTTCTCACCCCCAGGGGAAGAAGCTGACACGTTCCCAAATACTGGTCCCAAAGTCCGTAGGGCACTAACCTCTCATTTTGTCCTAGGCATCTATGTGTTGGTAATTCTGGAAAAGCCACAGCTGCTGTGTTCTGGGGGTCCCTCCAGCCAGCTGCTGGACAGGCTGCCCTGGGGCTAAAACCTCTGACTCATGGGGTCCTGGGCTTGGCTCCCAGAGTGCTGCACTGTCTACTCCCCGTGGGGCTGCCAGGCTGTCTTCAGTGGGAGGTTAGCTTCTTTGTGTCGTTTTGTGAGTTTTGGAGCTCCAGAGGTCATTCAGAGTCCCCCTTTTACATAATTTTGAAGTGGTGTGGGCTGGAGCTCTGTGGAAGTGCTGTTTCTACTCTGCCATCTTGGCTCTGCCCCTCAGAATATTTTTAAATATATAAAACAAAATATCTAAAATAGCAAAGGAAAAAAAGGTTAATGAAAATAAAGATGTGGGAGAGGATATGGGAAAATTGGGACACTAATACATTGTGGAACTGTGAACTGATCCAACCATTCTGGAGAGCAAATTGGAACTATGCCCAAAGGGGAATCAAGCTGCATACACTGTAATTCAGTAATACCACTGCTAAGTCTATATCTCAAAGAGATCATAAAAAATGGAAAAGGACCTACATGTACAAAAATATTTATAGCAGCTCTTTTTGTGGTAGCAAGGAATTGGAAATTGAAGGGACTACCCATCAATTGGGAAATGGCTGAACAAGTTGTGGTATATGAATGTAAAGGAATACTATTGTCCCATAAGAAATGATGAGCATGTAGATTTCAGAAAAACCTGGGAAGGCTTACATGAACTGCTGCAAGGTAAAGTGAGTAGAACCAGAAGAACATCATACACAGTAAGAGAAACATTGTTCAATGATCAACTATAACTGAGCTTAGCTCTTCTCAGCAATACAATGATCCAAAACAATTCCAAAAGATTCATAATGTAAAATGCTATCCACATTCAGGGCAAGAACTGATGGACTTTGAATGTACATCAAAGCATATTATTTTCACTTTCTTTTTGCATATGTGGTTTGTTTCCCTTTTGTTCTGTTTCTTCTTTTACAACATGACTAATGTTTTACATGATTGTACATGTATAACCTATGTCAAATTTCTTACTATCTTAGGTAAGGGAGAAGGGAGGGAAGGAAAAAATTTGGAACTCAAAATTTTATTTTAAAATGAATGTTAAAAATTGTCTTTACATGTACTTGGAAAGAGTTTAAATACTATTTTAAAATCTCAAAAAATAAAGATGTGATTTTTTTCATTCAAATTCATAGCCACTCCACCCCCTGAAATCTATGCATTGTCCCCTTGGGGATCTGGGGATCCCAGGTTAAGAATTCCTGCTCTATAAGCACAATGATCCAGCACTATCTATGCAATTAGACTTGGGGGAGGCTTGTCCCAGAGCTATCCTATATGTCCCAAATGGAGGCCATCTCTTAAATTCTGAAAGATTCCTGGGGCACAAAAATCATGTAACTAAGAGTTGTAGCTATTCACTATGTCATGTGATAAGTTATCCTTCACCCTTCTAGATTTTACCTCTGAGAATTTAGAGAAAAGCCCGTACATCTTCACAGAGATCCAGTCCAAGCCTCGCCCTTCAACACCATCCCAGTTTGGAGCAGGAAACAGATTATGAAGGGGAAAAAAAGCCTTTGGGATCCTCTTTACTTCCTCATGAGTTCAACAGTCCCTTCTTAGTCCTTCCAAAACTGTGCTGGATATTAGATACTAAAAGATTTATCCTAGTTCAAACCTCAGTGTCAAGAGGCTGGATCTGGTTACTCTCACATTCCCTTCAACCAATCTTTACACATCTTATCTGATCATAGCGGTTTCTTTTCCTTTCATTTTTCATTGCCAGAGGTCAAACACCTTCTTTTTCCTTTCTGTGGGCTACTGATCTTCTGCCAGGTCATAGCCAAAGTTAGGAATCCCAGTGTACACAAGTCCAGAGAAGCTTTGCTATTCAACAGCCCACTTCTTGGATGACTTCTCAGTAACTCCTTTCCTCCCCAAAGCACATGAGCCCTGGGACCTTTTGGTGGCATGTTCACCCTCCTCAGAAGAAAGATCTTGTGCCACAAAGCAACCTCAGGCCTCACAACCATGGAAAATTGGCTGAGAAGATTGTAGTAATTTCAGAATCTGGGAAAGTAGGGAAGCAAAACTTCCTGTAAAAAGAAAAATTTTTTAATCTGGACATTGTTAATGTCAAGCCTTCCTATATCTGAATCTGTTATTCTTAACACAGTGTCTGGTATGTAGTAGGTGCTTAATAAATCCTTCCTGAAACAGGAGTACCTCACATTCATAAAGCC
This sequence comes from Gymnobelideus leadbeateri, assembly GCA_011680675.1. Taxonomy (NCBI): domain Eukaryota; kingdom Metazoa; phylum Chordata; class Mammalia; order Diprotodontia; family Petauridae; genus Gymnobelideus; species Gymnobelideus leadbeateri. Next base: position 302,712 of record WOXC01008156.1, on the reverse strand, counting down.
CTTTAAAAGGTTCCAAAGGTTTTTTATAAATATCTCATTTGACCCTTACAGTAACTGGGAGGTTGGCACTATTATCATTCCTATTTTATAGTTGAGGAAATTGAAGCTGAGAGCATTTAATGACTTGCCCAGGGTTAAACAGCTAGTAAGTATTTAAGGCAGGATTTGAATGCAGGTTTTCCTAACTCTGAGTCTAGTGTTCCATGTACTATACCATTTAGCTGCCATTTTTTGTTTTGTTTTGGAGGGGGAGTCAAATAGTAGCCTCTAACAGAGCTCCAAGGAAGTCCAGGAAACAGTGTACAGAATAGAAGTCATCTTTGGAAGAAATTTTATGGATGAGAGCCAGGGTCCTTTGACATTGCATGACTGGAGTCCCAGCATCCTAGAATGGAAAGGAAGCTGGACTTCACAGGTGAGCCCACTCATCTCTCTACTTTCTGCTTCAGGAAGGCTCCTACTTTGTCAACAGGGATTCCCTCACTTTCCTTCCTCCTATAACTTTAGGAAATGGAATCTATGCTTCATAAATTCTTTACTTTTGCGCTTTCTTTTCCCATAGTAACCACACACACACACACACACACACACACACACACACACACACACACACACACTCGAGAGTGAGTGTATGTGTGTCTGTACTCACAGATTGAAGGTAGGCTTGAGTTGAACTTTGAATTTGAGTTATTTCTTTTGTAAATTTTGTATTCATTTTAAACTTAAATACAAAACAAAAAAGGGAAAGTGCACATAGCAGAACGTTAAGAGAGGATTCAATATAAAACAATAAGTTTCAATTTCAAGAAACCTTAACAAATACTACCCATTGTTTTCAAAGCTGCCCGACTTTGCTTCCTTGTAGGTTTTTGTTCTCTGCTGTGCCCTTTTTACTTTATCCCGGCCCCCTGCCCAAAGAAGGTTACAATTAGACTTGGACATCACCATCATTATTCGTATTAATATTAAACCCTTTGGTTCCTGACTTTGATTTCTATTTAAATGCAAGACATCTAGAATGAGTAACATTTTAAATCTGTTATCTCCCTGAACAAAATATCCAATAGTCACTTCCCATAGGGGGCATAACAGAAAAAAAATAGAAGAGGATGGGGGAATGGAAAACAGAGGGTGTGCAAAGGGAAAATTTTAAATTTGAATTTTAGTCATTTTACAATTTCTGCCAATCAGTTTTGAAATGCAGGAATGCAAATTCCTAGTTAATTGCTCTGTTCCATGTTCTCCCTGCCTAGGACCATTCTAACTAATGATGCTAAGAGGAGAAACCTGGAGAAAAGACAGAAAAAGTGACTTTGGGGGAATGGGGGTGGTGAACGATAGAGCTACCTCTATCTAGAGAGACATGAATCTCAGAGCCCTGATACTTCATAATAATTTGGTTGTCGATTTCTGTTCCTCAGTAGTAGACTTAGGCTCTTAGGAGCGAGGTTCAGTTCTACTTTGGTGCTTGTGGTGACAACCTAAAACCTTCCATATGGGGAGCCGCTGAAGGGTAACTTCCAACCTGGGTTTCCTTTTCTCTGCAGGGAGTTGTAACCCAAGCACACACAGGAGTATGTCAGGTCTGAGAGGAAGGTAAAGACTTTTAAAACTGAATGAGTTGTAATAATAGGATAATTAAATATTCACGTTTGCTCTCAAACCATGAGTATTTAGTTATTTTTAGTAGTTAAGCAAAATATGAGCACCTTTGAATCTAATAACTGACTGGTTATTACTTATGAGGGAAATTATTTTTTCTCTCTTTTATTAGTAACTAATTGTCAAACCAGGACAAAGATTTCCCCCCTCTTCTACTTCCTCATCCAGAAACAGACCAGTGTGGAAAATCTTTCTCAAAGGCTTGCCCAGTCAGGATGGCTAAGATCTGATCAAAGACAGTAAAAGAAAATCTAAGGTTAGGCAAATAAGATGGATTCCTGCTCATAGTATTTGGTCAGACAGGTCTGGGGTAGAAGTGGATTCCCTCTTTGATACTTTTGATAAGTCTATTTGACCAAGATTTGGGTACTCAGTGTCATATACCTCAATACCCCCTATATGGAGGGGAATTCCAAGACCCTGGAATATAATCACTTCTCATTATAATATTCATTCATTAATTTTTAACCAGAATTGGTTGCTATCCTCAGAAACAGCCACTCTTCCAAGGGCATATAAACTGTAAGCCCACCACCATGAGAGGTCTTTGACATTCAAGAGTGCCACTGACCTTTTTATTATTAAAGTGCTAGCCTTATTAATAAAGTGATTAATTACCCAGAAACTATGTCTCTTAATCTTTTTAAATGACACACTGAGGAGGGGCAAAGTGTTTACAACTATTTGCTGAAAACAGAGATGGAAAAGAAACTTGATTTCCAGGTGGAACCCAGAGGTACTGATAATGGAAAATTAGACCTTCTAATCACCTTTTGGCCAAATCAGTACAAACACAATGACTTGATTCTGGTTCTCAACTTACATTAACTTTATCATCCAGGTTACTGAAACCATATAGACAACTTATAAGTGAATGGCAAGAACTTTCCCTCACCCCTCTTACTTCTGAGGCTTGCCTTGAGATGTTCTAAGAAGCATAGTAAGGTGCCCTGCCCCTTATACATATTCTCTATATGATAAGATTTGCCCAGGTATAGAGAGGCTAAAGAGAGAGAGAATTGGCCTAAGAGTCATGAAGATATGGGTTCATGTCTGGCTTCTGATACATACTGGCTGTGTAACCCTGGGTGAGTCATTAAACTTCTCAGATTTCCCCAGGCAACTCTCTGAGACTGTAAGTAGCACAGTGCTTGGAAAGCCACACTCAAGGAGGGAGTCTGTTAATTAGGAGTCCCTTATACCAGTGGATCACAGTTCTGGGAGAGATAGAGATGGGGGAAGGGGATAAAAAGGGACAAACAGAGAGAGGCAGGAGGGAGAGAAAATCAGTCTTTAATTTTTCTTTTCTTTTTTTTAAAAGCAATTGGGGTTAAGTAACTTGCTCAAGGTTACATGGCTAGTCATTATTTATGTGTGGGTGCTCATTTTCTGAGGCTGGATTCGATCCTGGGTCATCCCAACTCTGAGGCCGACGCTCTTACTCACTGCGCCACCTAGCTGCCCTTAGTCTTTAATTTTTCAATTAAATAGTTTAAAAAAACAAATACCTTTGAAAGAACAAATATAATGAATTAAATACAGACAGGTTTAAATGACTGATATTGGGTTCTTTTCTAAGAGCAAGTTTTTATAACATTGGAATAGGAGAAGACTTGATCTGAAAGGGAAAGAAGAAAAAGAAAAGGGTCAGAAAGGGTGCCTAAGCATGACCTTCCTAAGAAGATACAGAATAGGAAGAGAGGACATTTCAGTATTTCTTAATAATAGCCAAAATCTATTATGTATGTTATATGCACATATGTATATAATACATAATATAGCACTTTAAAGTTTGCAAAGCATTGAACACAATTACTTATTTGATCCTTTGACCCTGTGAAGTAGGTGCTATTTTTATCCCCATTTTATAGATTGGGAAACTGGAGCTAAGTTAAGTGATTACCCAGTGTCACAAAGCTAGCTAGTATCTGAGGCAATATTGAGACTCATTCTATCCACTATGCCATCTAAAAGTCTACCCAAGCCTGCCTCAGTATATGAATCAGCATTGTAGGAACAATATAGGGGTTGGGTTAGGAAATTGGGTTTAAATGAAAAAGGGAGTTCTTATGACATCAGATTAGGAGTGGATACCACAGGTCCTAGAAGGGGTGAGTGGGTTGTATCAATAAGAGAAAAAAAGACAGAGAAAGAGGTGCTGCTTACTTGGATAAGTACACTGGATCTTGTTTTATGCCTAGATTGACTCAATAATCATAGAATCACCAAATAAAGTTCTCTTTTGTTATATTTTCCAGACTCTCAATCTGATTTTGGGTGGCTTACTCTATTGAACAATTTTTTTTCTTAAATGATCAACAAACAATGGGATCTTGTGTTATATACACCTCTCAGTCAATTTTGTTCATGTAAAGATGTAATCTGCTACAGTAGCATTTGCAAAAGCCTTCCTATTCTCTTCTCTACTCTAAGTTTCATGAACGATACTCTTGATGAGTATATGGACTCAAAGAAATTCTTTAGAGATGGAAATGTAGGCATATGGATCAATAGCTAGTTGCTTCTCAGTTGCCTCATTTTGCCAAGTGTAAAAATCAAGATTTTCCTCCAATTCTTTGATATTGTCCCCTTTTCCACGTGCCTTAAGAATTGATCCATTAACATCTTCAAAATTCTATCACTTACAACATGACTTCCTCTGTGTATACTTGGTGTCGTCTAATTACTATTCCCATGTTTGTTTTCTACAGTGCTATTTCTACTTCTTTATGGAGCACATACAAGACTGTGATTTTAGAGTTCAAATGTTGTGGCTATGTTGTAAAAATGGTTCAAATGTAGTGGCTATGTTGTAAAAATGATCTTTTTAATTTTTCATTCATCTGTTTATTGTTCTTCCAGTTTCATCCTCAAATGCTCTCAGGACAATTTTACTTAGTTGGGGATCTTACCAGCTTTCTGTAAACATGTTTTCCCCTCCACTGATTCTTGTTGGTTTTGGGGGTGATATTGCTCATAATCTTCCACTATTCTCCTCTGTAACATTTTACAAGTGAGTTTACCAGTGTTGCCCTTGGCTGCCATATCTCCTGGTTTGGCAAGAAAAACACATGTTTATTGGCAGAGGTAGTTTCTAGGCTTTTTTTTTTTTTTTGCTATACTTCCTAAATTTGGAAGTTGATTTTGATTGCTTAAACTTCATTATGTATTGATAATGATCTATGTCCATATTTGTTCTTTTATCTATTCCCCCCCCGCCTTTTCTTACAATAGCAATGTGCTTAAATAGGTAAAGCTGAGGTTGCTTCAATTGTACACCATATCTTCCCACTTTTATACTTTTAGTTTGGAATTAATTTTGATCTTTGTTCTAATTTGTTCATCATCTGATTGCACACAGATAGCTGATTCAAAAATGACTCCCAAATCAATAACTAGATGTTTCCTAACTATAGAAATATGATATAGCCAGTGCTAATAGATGTCTTTCTCTTCTACTTGAATTATTGTTATTTTCCCCTGGTTGCAGAGGATAATAGTGATTTAAGAGATTTGAGTACAAACTTGGACATACACAGGACAAAAAGAGAGCAATGAGGTGCCCAAAACACAGATGTGTTGCATGAGATCTTTTGTTTCTCTACTTTTCCCTTAAGATCAGAACGCTTCCCCTTCCAATCTCCATTCAGTTTAAGACCAAGAGCTGAGAGGAAGATGGAGAATGGTGGAGACATGAAAGTTCTCTGAATGTTAGCTGCCACCATTGTGGCACCCTTGATGACAGCTGCTTAAACCAGGACCAATGACCAGCACAGTTGAGGTCAATGATGGTTACCAGACTGATTCCAAGGTCAGATACATGAGTTATATGGCAAGGAAAGAGTTGAAGCAACATTGATCTGGCAACTACCTTGAAAACTCACTAATTGGTGAGACAGCCAAGAGACCATTTAACTTCTTGCATTTCTCACCCCCCCCCCCACTTTCTTCCTGGCTTATGGAATTGATGCTAGATGGGTTGTAAACATAGAGGCTCCTCCCCTCAGTTCCCATGATCTCCAGGATAGGCAAATAAAAGCTAAAAAGTAGATTGGGGGATGATGATATTTAGCAACCCATGAGGAAAATGCTTAATAGAGTTCTTACAATTTTGCTATGTTTCATAAAGCACATGGTTTTACAAATTTGATTGCATATCTAATATTATATAACAGTGGTGATATGTTATGGTGAGTGGCATCTTTTATCTATTTCAATTTCCCCTTTTTCACTCTACTACTGATTCATTAATTAGAAGGGTTTCCGGAATGTTCCTTTTCTACTAAGATGCTGTATTTATCTTTTCTTTTTTTTTTAAGTTTTGAACCTCCAACTAGCACTTCTGGAAAAACACTTTAGTGCTTGATCTATTGCTCTCTCTTCTCAGGGTATGCTTCCCCACAGCACCCCTTTCAATTTCCTCCTCCCAAATGCATTCCTAAAAATTACACAAATAGTAGGAAATATCATTAGTTAACATGGTTTATAAAGATAAAGTGAATATTTAAAACAAAGATAAACAGGCTTTCTCTAAGCCCAAAGGGAAAAGCTTCAAGTTTCCATGAAGGAGTCTAAGAAGATAAAAGAAATACAGCATGACCAGCTTGGGGTCTATAGTATTAGTGGGTGTTAGTGAGCATAGCTTCTTTTCTCCCACTCCTCCAGTCCAAGGACCAAGCAGCCTTGCTCCTGACATTTTTTTTGGTGACAACTCCCTCTGCCTTCACTTCTGCTTTCCTAACTCCAAATGGCCTCTTAAAGCTTCTCTTTCTCAAGCTCCAAGCACCTCCATCTCCATACATGTCTGAGTTTCTCACCAGTCTGTCTTCAGGAGTCAGTTTGTCTTAAGATGTGGCCTATCATTCTTCATTCTATGTCCTTTTTTTCTGATTCACTAAAGGGCCTAATTACACTTCACAAAGGGATCACCTGATATGGTGTAGTAGCAAGCACCCTAACACACCAAGAATGGCCTGCTGGGAGAGGTTTTTTGGTCTGCTTTATAAAGGAAAGACAGCTTTAAAGAGGTTAACAGTCCTACTGTAATTAGTACAGAAAACACAAGCAGAGAAATTGGCACAAAGACCAACAGAGAGGGTCCCAGCAGTCTGAACATAGAAATATTGCTATGTACTTTACATACATCACTAGATCAAGTGAGCACAGACATCTAAGCAGTCAGGGGGCTCTGAACATATGGCTACTCAGAGTCTCAACCAGGAAATCAGAAGATCCTTCTCATGAGCAAACCCCCAAAGCAAAATGCCAACCTCCCAGAATATATAACAAAGATGCGGCCCCTGATTGGCTCAGAGCCAGTAGGCAGGAAATCCATGTGACAACACTGCTGTGAATTATCATGATTCAAAAGAGATCAATACTTTAGATGTTCAAAATTTAGCCTGAACCTAGGAAACTAAACTCCAAAAAGAAAACACCAAAAATCTCACCTTGCTTGTACTTACATATGGTTACATTTTTTACCCCTAATTTAACATTTTATAATCTGGTTTCTTTTCTGTGATTAGGTCTGTGTAAAATCAAGACTTTACAAATATAGAGGGCTTATTGATGAAAAGGGGAGGTCACAAACAACCAAGGATAGGAAAATTGGAAAAAGAAGTTATTTCATAGTTTTCCAATAGTTTGGAATGATATTACATTTTTTTCATACTTAAAGAATTTAGAATCCAGGCCACCAAGGGTTTCCTTCTTAGGCAGTCTCTTTTTAACCTGAGACTTGGTGGGTTTGGGGGACGTTCAAATGGGCATAAAGAAAATCTCTCTCAGTGGTCAGTTAGTTAATATGAAAGTCTATTTCCTGTAGGCTTTAGAAAGGATCAAATTGTAGGAATGAATTATTGCTGCAGCAGCCCTTCCAGTACTGCCTGGGAAAAACCATCAAGTACACACACCAACTACATTATTACAATGATAAGTTTCATTTTTGTGATGTTATTTGCTGCTTACCATATCTAATGCCTCTCTATTCTTCTTGAAGAAAGCATTCATTAAAAATGTCAATGTTGGGGCAGCTAGGTGGTATGCAGTGAATAGAATACCAGCCCTGGAGTCAGAAGGACCTGACTTCAAATCTGGCCTCAGAAACTTGACACACTTACTAACCATGTGACTTTGGGCAAGTCACTTAACCCCAATTGCCCTCCAAAAAGCAAAAAAAAAAAAAAAGATGTCAATGTTGCATCAATGAAGAAGAGGAGAAAGATGAACTACTATCCCCCTCATTTCAACTCTTTACATTCCTTCTGCTGGTTCCTGCATTTTTAAGTACTGAGAAATGAGCATTACCCAGGAAAAGACAACTCTTTGTTTAGCATAGAAACTGAGTTTAACCCAGAATAAAAGGGTTACTGCTTTATACCTATATCCCATACTTTGGAGGGGTGTGACTGAAAGGGATTCCAGACCAGAAGCAGTATACTGTCAAATATGTAAAAGGCATGTAGATATTAACAGATCATAGTTACAGGACTTTGGAGATCGACCTCTCACTCAGTGAGGAATGCAATCTATAGCGTACCTGACAGATGGCCATTGAATCTCTGCTTAAATACTTCTGGTGATAGGCATCTCATTACTTAACAGAACAGTATATTCTACTGTTGAGCAATTTTATTCCTTAGTATAAAGAGTTGATTATGTGGGGCAGCTAGGTGGCACAGTGAACCTGAGTTCAAATCTGGCCTCAGACACTTAACACACACACACACACACACACACACACACACACACACACACACACACACACACACAAACTAGCTGTGTGACCTTGGGCAAGTCACTTAACCCCAATTGCCCTCCAAAAAGCAAAAAAAAAGAGTTGATTATGGAAACCTGATAGACTTTTGAAGTTAGTGGTAGGCAAGCTTTTGTTTGGGACTTTGATTGCATCTTGAGATGGAGATGTGTTAGTCAGTGAGGGAATAAATATTTAATAAATGCCTACTATGTGCCAGACACTGTGCTAAATGCTGGGGATACAAAAAGGAGGCAAAAGATAGCCCCTGTCCTCAAGAAGTTTGCAGTCTAATGAAATGTGGACAATTAATGCCTCATTGAAAAAGTTGAGGACATATTTTGGGTTTGAATACTTGTCTACCCATTCTAATATCATTGAGGATGAGTGTTTAAGTCTCAGTATCAAGAGATGATTTAAATAGCTTGGTCTATTGTGGATCCAAGTCACCTCAGAACTGGACTTACAAATGGGGACAGGAAATCTTCAATCACAGAGGCAGAGATGGATAAGTTGTGTTCTGAATCATGTGGCCAGAGGAATATCTGGGATAGTTAGTGACTGACTGTCTCTACTCTGTAGCCACCAGAGAAGATAGAAATACATGATCCTGCTCCATGGAGAGAAGAGGAAGGATTTCCTTGTACATTTGGAGTCTGGGTCAGGCAATTGCCTGATCCTCTCCGGAGGCTGCATGATTGAGAAGGTCCACCACAGCCTCTCATTGTCATCTCACTGGACAGTTGGATGAAAACACATACAACTGTTATAGACTTCTGCCTCCCCAAGACTGCTATTAGCAGTTTCAATAAAGCCACCATCACAAAATAAGCAAGTTGCTAAAAAAAATTCCTGCAAAGCATCCATGGATTGAAGATGATACTAATAATTCAAGCCTCAGGTGAACAAGAAAATGGTAGAGCTAAGACTTCTAATCCTTGTATAAGTTCTTCATCAGTCATATTTAAAGGTAAATACAAAGACAAAGTAGCAAGATCTAATAAGAAGCAGACTCCCAAAAAGTCAGATGTTAAGATTATTTGAAATATGGCTGTACAACAACTATCATTTTGAAATATTAGTAATAGTGTGAGGTCATCACAATTAATAAAACCTTTAAGAACTAAGTTTTTGTTGTCAACAATCATGCTTATCATTTGAAAAAAAATCACAAACTAAGAAATTAGAAACAATTTTTGAAAATTTCCCACATGACTGCACTCCTTTGACTTCTATCTCATGTCCCTCCATAGGTACTATCTTTTCCCCCAATCTTTTTTCAGTTTCCTTTTGTGTGGTCTCTTCCCCCCCCCCATTAGATTGTAAGCTCTTTGAGGGTAGGATTGTTTTTCTTTTTCATATTTGTATCTCCAGCGCTCAGTACAGTGTCCAGTATATAGTAGATGCTTACTACAATTTTATTGATTAATATATTTTAAAACAATCTAAATAAAGAACTTGGGTGGGTTTTTAGCCTGTTTGTTTGAAATATAAAAAATGTAACACTTGATTCACTTGGGCCCAGAAAGCAGAATTAGGCGCAATGAGTGACAGATTCCAGTGGAAGAAAGAGAAAAAGGAGGAGGAGGAGAGTAGAAGGAGGAGGATGGAAGGGCAGGAGAAGAAGAAGAGGTGAGGAAGGGGAAGAGGAGGAAGAAGAGGCTTTTTTATAGTTTTAAAGTATTCAAATTATACATGCTATCTCATTTGATCCAACAGCCTACCAGAAACTTTTAAAGTTTAACCTGCATTATTACATTTTTCTCCATTACTTTTTCAGTTTAGACAATCAACCTAACAGAACAAAAAAATCAAACTGGGATTTGTAGCTGATTTCCAAGGTATAAATACAATCACTGGAAGCTTAACAATCAGCTTGTTCAGCTGGTTCCAGTATACCTCTAGTTATATCATAGATATGCACTGTATTGGAAATTTAAATGGAGAAATATTTTTAAACTTATATATATTTTTTAAATAATAAACATACCACAAATTAACATGAACACACATTTTTGTGAAAAATAATTATGTTTTCCAAAACAAAATCAGTAAGATTGGCCATTGTTTGAAAATCTCTTTACCTTCTGGCTTAAAAGAAGATATTTGAATTTTCATATTTGCTTCTGCATTTAATTTGTTGCCATGTGTTATTTTTGGTTAAAGTGTATGAAGAAAATCCAGCCTCACACACATACATGGTTGTAAAGGTAAGAAGTATTTTACTAGGCAAATAACACATTAATATTATTATAAAAAGAGTTAGATCTCATGGAACCCCTGAAAGAGTCTCAGGGCCTGCAGACCCACCCTTGAGAGAATAGCTGTTCCAAAGTATCTTCCAGCTCTAAAGCCTGTGACCCTGTGAACCCAGGTCTACTGCAACCAAGAATGATGGATTCAATTTGGGATTTGAATTTGAGGAAATGACTGAAAATCCACATGAAAATGTCCAAGAGACATTTATGGATCTAATACCCCCTTACCCTCCCCATCCCCTCCATGGCTCTTCTCCCTCTCCCTCTCTCTCTCTCTCTCTCTCTCTCTCTCTCTCTCTCTCTCTCTCTCTCTCTCTGTGTGTCTCTGTCTTTCCCTCCCTCCCTCCCCCTCCTTTCTTCCCCCTCTGTCTCTCTATCTCTGTCTCTCTCCTTTCTATATCCTTTCTCTTCAGCTTCAGCCCCTCTTTAGGCCTCTTCCCTCCTCCCCTTCTCGTCCCCTCTCTTCACATCACTACTCCCTATAGAGGTCTCATCTTTTCAGCTGGCACTTAGAACCAATGGGAGGGAAAGATGGGCAAGGCTAGAGCTGCCAAGCAGCCCCCAACTCTCCCCACCTCTCACCCCACCCCATTCCAGCCCTCACCTCAGCCCCACACCCAGCCCATCCCCTGCCTCTGTGAAGGCTCCCATTCTTGTCCTGTGAACGCTCCCTGTTGTCCTCCCTCGTCTTGCTGGCCAGTACCTGCTCCTCTTTCCAGCCCCAGAGCAGGAGGAATACAGTTCTCCCTTGTCCCCCCTCTTGAAATTTCCAGTAAAAGGGCCATGAATACAATCTCGCTGCTTTGGAGGGCCCTAATTATGTGTGAAATAGTGTGTGTTTTTTTTCTTTGCAGTAAACCAAAGAAAACAAACCGCACACTAGAACCCATTCTCGGCCTCACTCAGGGAGCTAAGGCTCTCTCCTCTCAGGCCTGTTGCTTCAGGTTCTCACAGAGTCCAGCCTGTTTCCCAAGCCTCCAGCTCCAGGATTCTCCTTGGCCTGCCCACAGAGGGAACCAGTCACCCCCACTGGGAAGGGAGGCAGGGATTCGGTTTCTTCCAGGCTTTCCATACAGTTGTCCCAGGAGCCATCCAAATATCAGGCTGAACTAGGACAAGGAGGAAAACTGCCCCTTCAGAGAGAATGGCGGACTTTGGCAGGAGGGAAGTTTGCTAATGGAGAAGGACAGTGAGAGTGCACTGTAACCATCCATGCAAGATATTTTAGGAGCTATATGTGTGTTCTTTCTTAAAGCAGGAAAGTTTTGTTTTATATGTAGGTACAAAGCCTCACGTGTGTTGGGAAGTGATAAACTGAGGGATATTCTCCGAGCCAGTGTCTTGGTCTTACTACCCTCAGAAGTATGTGAGCAGCCCAAGTAAGATACAGAGGGATCAGACCCTGACTTCTACTCCCAGCTCTTCCCTTGATTCATAGATGGCTCTTGGGTGCCTCAGTTTCCCCTGCACAATGGAGAGAATCAGCTCATAACTGCAGGAATAAGATAAACTGGGACATAAGCATCGTTTTGAGGGGTAAAGATGGGACATCTTCATGACAGCATTTATTATACTGAGCTAATCCACTGATGCTCCCAGGGCTTCCTGTGGTTAAGTGGGGTTTTGACCTGACCCTCAATAGTTCACCAGGTAGCTTTACCTTTTTTTGTTTTCTGTTATTTTTTTGTGTTTTTTTTTCTTTGCTATCTACTGTTACTTGTTCCCTTACTATCACAGTGTTCCATTCTTCCACATCTCATCCCAGTCTTCAGGGGTTGGGTAGTAAGTTCTAGCCAGTGACTGTTACAAAGACACTAACTCCTGGCAAAGTACTCATATAACAATAGGAAAAATTATAGCCAGAAATAATGAATGATAGGGATTGTAATAGGCACATAATTATCATGAGTAACTTAACCAAATTAGTAACTTAACCAAAGGCCACTTCTTTCACCAAATACTTAAGAGAACATTAGATACAAAGTTTCAAGAAGACACAATCTGTATCTTCATGAAGTTTATAGGATAGTGGTTAGAGAAGACCCAAGTACAGAATGAATGAATGAATGCACAAATAAATAAATAATCATTTATTAAGACTTTATATGTGCCAAACACTGCTCTAAGTGCCAGGAATAGACATGCAAAAGTAAATATAGTCCTTGCCCTCAATAAACTTACATTTTAAAGGGGGAGACAGCAGACACAAGGGAATGATGGCCAGGGAGAAGCATTTTGATCCAGAAAATTACAGGGATGGTGAATGGGGCCATAGGGGAATAGATAGACAGACCCTATCCAGGAATAGTGACAGGATTGAAATAATCATGATTCATGGTTGCAGAACAAAGAGTAAGAAGGTTGACAAGGAAAGGGAGAAAGTTGGCAAGGAGGTTGTGTAGGAAGTCTTTGGGGAGAAAAGAATTGAAGTGAAACAAGGTGAGGATTTCCTTGAAATAGTGGCCCGGCAAAAGCAGTCACCAATCAGGAAATCAGAAAGCAGAAGTTCCTCTAAGACATGGCCTCTGGTGGGGGTGGGGAACAAGGGAAGTAGGGGAGAAAGTGAAATTGAGGAGGGGGGTGGTGGTGTAGAATAAAGTGTGAATAACTATAATTCATATTAAGTGCATTAAAGAAATACAAAACAAGTTGTTATACAAGGTCCAGGAAGGAGGGAAGAGAGGGGAGGTCACTAACTACTGGAAGGATCAGGAAAAGCTTTAGGTAAGAGGTGATATTTGAATTAGGCTAAAGAATGAGCAGGAATTAAATAGGCAAAAAGGAAAATGAAGGATATTTTAGGCTTATGAAATCATTTGAGTAAAAGTAGGAAGGTATAAAAGCATAGCCTGCATTTATTGTTGTTGTTCAGTCCCGTCTGACTCTTCTTGGAGTTTTCTTGGCAAAGATACTGGAGTGGTTTGACATTTCTTTCTCCAGTTCATTTTACAGATAAGGAAACTGAGTCAAACAGAGTTAAGTGACTTGCCCAGGGTCCCACAGCAAATAAGTATCTGAGGCCAGTTTGAACTTAGTTCTATTCTGACTCCAAGTCTGGAGCTCTTAACTGCTGCACCACCTACCTGCCCTATAGTCTACATTTATAAAGGAGTATAGATCAAAAGGGCAGAAATTCCCAAATGGGGTCATGAAGAGTCAGATATGACTGAACAACAAAATAAATCTAAAAGAAGGAATCCCATCATCCAGATAGGGTCTGATTTTGTCATAGCTTTAGAGCTAGAAGGTCCTTAGAGTTCATGTAACACAATATTTTCATTTAAAGATAAGACCCTTGTAGCCCAGACATGTTAAGTGAGTTGCCCAAAGTCATACCAGTATCAGATGGCAGAGCTGGGATTTGAACACAAGTCTTCTGCTTCCAGATCCAGTAATCTTTTAAAAATATTTTATTTATGGATTTTGTTTTTAAATCTCTCTCTCTCTCTCTCTCTCTCTCTCTCTCTCTCTCTCTCTCTCTCTCTCTTTCTCTCCCCTTCTCTCTCATTGTTCAGTCATTTTTCAGGTATGTTTGACTCTTAGTGACCTCATTTGGGATTTTCTTGGCAAAGACACTGGAATAGTTTGCCATTTCCTTCTCCAGCTCATTTTACAGAGGAGAAAACTGAGGCAAACAGGGTTAAGTGATTTGCCCAGGGTTGAATAGCTAGTTAATGTCTGAGGTCAAATTTGAACTCAGGTCTTCTTGACTCCACACCCAGCACTCTATCCACTGTGCCACCTAGATGTGTGTGTGTGTGTGTGTGTGTGTGTGTGTATGCATTATATATATGTATGTATTTCTCCTCCTTCCCTATTCAGAGAGACATCCCTTATCACAAAGAAGAAAAAATAACGGAAAAAAGATCAGAAAAGCCAACCACTACACCAACCAAGTCTGATAGGATATGCAATGTTCTACATCCATAGTTTCCCACTTCAAGGAAGAAAAGGAGTTTCATTTTCTTATTTCTACAGGGCCAGGTTTGGTCATTTTAATTACATGCCTATTTAATTCAGTTTCAAGCTTAAGGGTTTTTGGCAGTTCTTATTTCCACTTACATTGTTTTAGTCAATTATCACTCAATCTAGACCCTGGTGGCTGTGATCATCAAGAGATGATCCCACTTTTTTCAAACATTCAATCCCTGAGTAATATTTCTTCCTCTTCAATGGGACTCTCGCCCTTATTCAAAAAAATTTCAACATATGTGTTGGTGCTCCTTCATATACTTCATCCCCCATAACCTTCTGCCTCAGCTATGCACAGGGATGGATACACCTCTGATCTTGCCATCACCCACATGTTCTATTTCCATAATCAAGTACCATGAAATTCCATTATCTGAATATAGTGATTAACCACTGACTCTTTCATAATACTTCCTTCCTTCCTTCCTTCCTTTCTTTCTTTCTTTCTTTCTTTCTTTCTTTCTTTCTTTCTTTCTTTCAGAGGGGTGATTGGGGTTAAGTGCCTTGCCCAAGGTCACATGGCTAGTAAGTGTTAAGTGTCTGAGGTCACATTTGAACTCAGGTCCTTCTGACTCCAGGGCCATTGCTCTATTCACTGTGCCACCTAGCCACCACCTAGCTGCCCCCTATTTTATTTCTTTATTTAATCCTAACCATGACTTCCAATACCTCCACCAGTACTTTTATAAGCAATATAACTCCTTGTTCTGGCAACACTCTCTTCCCTTTTTGATCTTGACTCCTTAATGAGCCAACCCAACTCTACAATATCCTCTGCTGTTAAATCCTTGGCTACCTCATGCTAAATCCCAACCCATCTGCTTTCTCAGTTCTTATTCATAGGCTATGGAATAGATCTAGGGAAAAAAAAAACATTCAACTGGGCTGCCTGGGTCCACTGTAAATTTATGTTATTTAATCTCAATCAAATTTTCACTGTAGCAAGACAATTCTTTTACTCTCCCTAATTGGCTTTATATCCTACTCACCACAGTGGATTATTCCAGACCTCTCTTCTCTTAAAACTCCTATACTTCAATAATCTCAATCAGATTTTCACTTCAACAAAACAATCCTTCTACTCTCCTTAATTAATTTTGTATTTAATTAACCACAGTGGATTATTCCAGACCTCTCTACTTTCCTTAAGACTACTATACCTCCCCTACCCAACCTTCTCATTTGAGGATTTTATTTTATACTACACTGAAAAAAAATAGAGGCTCTTTGCATTGAGCTCAATCTTTTCCCCTTCTCTTTATCTCACAACCCCTTGGCATCACCCTCCGTCTCCCACCACTATCTCCTCCTTTACTTCAGTTTCTGATTAAGAAGTTATCCTGTTCCTCACCAAAGCAAACCCTCTCTACACATACACTTGATCCAGTGATGTGGGTCAGATAAGATAATGAATGGAAAAACCTTAAAGGGCCACATCAATTCCCATTCCTACTATTATTATTACTTATTGCTGTTAGCCTACAGTCACCAGGTCTCTAGTCTGGTGATAACTTCATTCCCTGATCCTTTTACTGAATTTCTGCTAAGTTCTAGCAATTTTTATAAGGTAACACAGAGGTGTGCTGGTGAATTTTTAACAACCAGGCTGGGGAGGTGGAGGTGTAGTGAGTCTGCATTATTAATTCTTTTTCAAGTCTAGACAATCAAAGAATGATAAATCAGATAAATCAGGTTTTGATTTGTAATGATTTAAATCTGAGGTGTAAATACTCATATTGAAATTTTAACAATGGGCTCTTTCAGGCTATTAAAGCAGGCTTGAGCACATCTAATTTAATCCCCATTCCTTTCTATTTTCTCCACCAAATTCACTCCACTCTCATCCCTTCTCTCTCTTTAATCTTTGCTCTTTCCCTTTCTACTATTTCCTTTCCTATTGTCCTACAAACATGCTCCAGTATTCCTCTCATTTTCAGCCAAACCTCTTGGAAAAAATGTTCAACACTTTTTGCTGCTACCACCCCACTTCCTAAAGCCCTCTGTAATCTAGCTTCTAACCTTATCACTTAATGAAAATATTTTCTCCAAAGTTACCAACAACCCCTTAACTGCCAAGACCAATAGCCTTTTCTCAGTCCTTAACCTTGACTTGTCTGAAAGATTTAACTCAGTTGGCCACCCTCTCATCCTCCTTAGGTTTTCATGACAGTGTCCTCCTCTTAGCCCGCCTCCTCCCCATCTGACTGCTGGTTCTCCTTGTCCTTGGCTGGATCATTCTCCATGTCGTGCCTGAGAACCGTGAATTTATCTTCCCAAGACTCTGTCCAGGGTCCTAGCTTCTCTTCCTTCTTACTTCATGACTTTGTCATTTCCTGTAGCTTCAATTTCCATTTGTACACAGATAATTTCTCAGCTCTCTCTAGCCCTAGTCTCTCTTCCATGCTCCAATACTGTATCAACAAATGCCCACTAGACATTTTCAAACTGGATTTTCCATAAGTACTTCAAGATAAACATGTCCAAAACAGAATTGTTCTTTCCCTTCAAATCCACTAGTCTTCTAAACTTCCTTATTTCTATTCAGGGGACCATTCTGATCCTTCCCAGAATTGCAAGCTTAGTGACATCTTCAACTCCTCACTTTCATTTACTCCTACCTTATATAAAATCAGTTGCCAAATCCTGACCTCTCTCTCTCTCTTCCCACCCCCATATATGTGTGTATACATATGTGTGTACACACACACACACACACACACACACACACACACACATCTATATCAGCTAGATACAACAGATGAACCTGGAGGCAGGAAGATATGAGTTCAAATCCAGCTTCAGACACTTACCAAGAATTGTGTAGCCTTGAGCAAGTCACATGATTTCAGTCTCCTCAATTACAAAGCAGGATAATAATAGTATCTACTTCCTAGGGTTATTGGGAAGATCAAAGGAGATAATATTTGTAAAGTACTTAGCACAGTGTTTGACACATAATAGATTCTATAAAAATATTAGGTTTCTTTAAAAAAAGTCTCACATACTTCCTTGCCTTGTTTGAAAGATTTAACTCAGCTGACCACCCTCTCATCCTGGATACTCTTTCCTCCTTAGGTTTTCATGACAGAGTTTTCCTCTTGGTTCTCCTTTCTTTCTACTCACACAGCCACCACTATGGTTCAGACCCTCATCATCACTTACCTGAACTATTGCATTTACCTCCTAATTAGGCTGCCTGACTTTAGTTTCTCTTCTTTCCAATTCATCCTCCATACATATGACAAAGTGATTTCCTAAACTACAGATCTGACCATGTTATTCCTCTACTCAGTCAATTATAGTTGGTCTTTATCATCTCTTGGATTAAATATAAACTTCTCTATTTGACATTTAAAGCTCTTTTCAACATGTCCCCATCCTACTTTCCCAGTCTTATTTTATTAGACTTTGTTGTTCTCCATTTACTTTGTTGTCCAACCAACTGGCCTTCCTCTTGTTCCTTATACTCCATATTCCAACTCTCTATGCTTTGCCTTTGGCTGCCCCCCATGCCTGGAATGCCCTCCCTCCTCATCCCTCTATCTCCTGGAATCTCTGGTTTCTACCAAGATTTGATTCAAGAGCCACCTTCTGAAAGAGCATCTTCCTGGTCCTTCCAGCAACTAGCTAGTGATTTCCTCCCTTCAGTTACCTTGCATCTACTTTATATGTTTGGTATATATACCTATTAATGTGCATGTTGTCTCCTCCATTTAAATTTAAACTCCTTGAAGGTAGGAACTATTTTGTTATTGTCTTTATATTCCAAGTACCTATACAGACACACAATAGGTACTTAATAAACTACATTTGATTGATTGTGTATATCTTCCCTGCTTCTGCTTACTTTCCATCAGTTCCAGTAAATTTTCCCATGCTTCCTTGTAATCTACATATTCATTGATTCTTACGTTGAGATAATATTCTAATACATCCATGTTCCCCAATTTGATTAGCCATTCTCCAATCAATGAGTATCCATTTGTTTCTAATTCTTTGCTATGACAAAAGGTGCTACTATGAATTTTGGGGGAGCTTCCTTTCACCTCTTTGGGGTATATGCCAACAATGGAAACTCTGGGTCAAAGCAAATTCAGTGTTCTTCTTACTCACCCCATCTTCTTGTAAGTGTTACACAAACAGGTAAAAAAAAATGAGTATAGTTTGAACTATGGTAGCACAGACACTCTGACTCATTATACTTCTGTGTACTTGACACACCTATTTACACTGGAAGAAATGCAACAGTCATGCCCCTGACCCCATAAATATGTTTTTGTTTTTGTTTTGAGCCTGGGTTTCCCTAGCTCCCCTAGGTCCAAAGTACAGCAACCACTCACAGGCCCAACATTGATCAGCCTGGGGGCTTTAAATTGCTTTAGTTTTTTGGCCCAGGCCCCTTCACTCCTCTTTAGGCAGCCCCCAGGGGCTCACCATATTGGTGCCTGATTTAGGGTAGATATATAATCAACCTAACCTACTGCAGTTCAGCACTCCCCAAATCAAGTGATCTGCCAATTTCAGCCTCCCTAGTAGCAAAGATTATGAGTGTCATGACTAATGTGAAAATACATTTAATAAGAAGTTATATATACAGCCTTTATCAGATTGCATACCATCTTGGGGAAGGTGGAAGGGAAGGAGGTGGAGAAAATTTAAAACTTATGGAAGTGAATATTGAAAACTCAAAATAAATAATTTTTTTAAAGAGACAGATGCCTGACTGGAGGTAGAAGAAAAGTCCATCAGAAAAGAAAAATGATCTGAGCTAGAATTTAGTTTCAGAAGAGAGAAAAGAAAGATTTTAAAGGTAGCTGGAGTAGATGAGGGAAGATACAACCACCTTGGGAAAGCAGAAAAAGAATTCTGGACAGACTGAAAAATGGGCTTGGGGAGCTGGACAACACAACTGGGGCACTGCACAGAACTGTCTCAAGGTCCCACACTGCCTTGCTAAGCACACCTTTGTCTGTATGCCATGTGTCTCTGATTTCCATACCTGCCTATAGAGGCTGTAATTTTAACTTCCTCACTCCCTCATTTGATTGATTGATTCATGCTACCTGAAATGGCTTCCTGATAAAAAGTTTGTAAAATGCATGATGTATGATCAGAAACAGAGGTAGTAGCAAGGATGAGAGTCACTAGAGGGACAATCCAATTCCTACAGATTTCATCTTCAGACATTTAAAGAACCAGAGGGAAGCCTTCAGTGTGTTGTTGGGTTGAAACTTTATGTGAGCTTTCTGGAAGGTCATGGATGTGAATGGCAGAGGTAAGGAAAGCCTGGAGGGATTTTATTCTGTATTGGGACAGATGAAAGCATTAGTCCCTTTAAGTGTTTAATCTTGTTCTAACCCTCCTATTCCTAGGCAGCTAGTTGGTGCAGTGGATAGTTGGCTGAGTCTGGGATTGTGAAGTCCTGAATTCAAATCTTACCCCGACACTTACTAGCTGTGTGACCCTAGGCAAATCACTTTAGACTCATTTTCCTCAATTGTAAGATGGAGATAATAATACCTGCCTCGCAGGGTTGTTGTAAGAATCTAAATGAGATATTTGTAAAAAAATAAAGTGCTTGATTATATTTGAAAAAAAAAGATTATATTTGTCCTTCACCACATCTGGTCCCTTAATCTCTTGATACCCACCATCTGCACCCCCGGTAATTCCAATAGAATAGGTTAGAACATAGCAGATAGAGCCCTAGGCCCTGGGCCTATAATCAGGAAAACATGAGTTCAAGTCTGGCTTTAGACAGTTACTAATTGTGTGACTCTGGGCAAGTGATTTAATGCCTCAGTTTCCTTATCTGTAAAATGGGGATAATAATGGGACCTATCTCCCAGGATTATTGTAGGGATCAAATGAGATAATAATTATAAAGCCCTTATCACTGTGCCTAGTACATAGTAAGCACTACATAAATGTTAGCTGCTGCTGCTGCTGCTGCTGCTGCTACTACTACTACTTTCTGAATTTAGTTAGATGGGATCATAATTTTTTATCTGGAAGAGGCCTTGAAGATGATCTAGGCCAACCCTATCCTTATATCATTGCAGAAAGTGATTTTCAAAGAGGCTATGATTTGTCCACACTAATAGTTCATTAGTAGCAGAGCCAAAATTCAAACTCAGGTCTCAAGAATAACTCCAAATTCACACTGTTTCCCACTACACTGCACCTTCTCAAACTTATTAAAACTGCATAGAAGGTAGGGCTGTTTTGAGTGAGAGTCTGAGAATATAGAAAAGCTTTAGTGGACCAACCTTTGTGACATCCATTCTAGCTCCTCAGAAATGTACTTGTTTCCAGCTTCTCAGATGGGTTCCAGATAGTCAAAGTTCTGGGAGATGACATAGAGGAAGAGGACTGGACCAGCAGGCAGATGCTGGGGGTCTAGTCTTCACTCCCTATGTGATCTTAAGTTAAAGGTTCATTTACTTTATCTATAAAAAGTTGTTATAATACCTGCCTTGCCTGCTTCCCAGGATTATTATAAGAAGCTAGGGAGAAAGAATACATGAAAACATTTTTTATTCATAAAGTGCTAGATCTATATATAATTGTTGGTTGAGTCATTTTTCAGTCGTGCCTGACTCTCTGTGACCTCGTTTTGGGATTTTCTTGGCAAAGATACTGGAGAGGTTTGCCAATTTTTTCTCCATCTCATTTTACAGATGAGGAAACTAAGGCAAACAGAGTTAAGTGACTTGCCCAGGGGTCACAAGCTATTAAGTGTCTGAGGCCAGATTTGAACTCAGGAAGACGAGTCTTCCTGACTCCAGGCCTGGCAGTTTATCCACTGGGCCACCTCCTTATACATATAGCTTCCTCCATATACACTGATAGGTATTATTACCGTTGGTATCTTTATCTTCCACTTCTGATTATGGCCTGGTGGTAACTCTGAATTCTGAAAGCCTATGCCGCTGTGATTTAATCTCCCATAGATCTTACCACGCTGGAAAAAGCTTGAGTATAGGCCTGGTAATGAACCAAATGTCTGTGGTCCAAGAGCCATGCTCACTAATTTCAGAGAGATAGTCATAGAATGATAAATGTTTCAGTCACAAGCATCAAGGGCCATCGCCTACATTTTAGAGGGCTTGTGACCTGTCTCAGTGTAAGGAGTACCAGATCTTTAACATACTGAAGCTCATTGTCTCTGCCCCAGGCCTGGATTGCCCTTCTTCCTCACTTCAACCTCCTGGCTTTCCTGGCTTCCTTCAAGATTCAGCTCAAATCTCACCTTCTGCCTCTCCAAAGGAGACCTCTCCTAGCCTCCCTGATCTGCTAGTTGCTTCCTCCTGAAATGACCTCGTATTTACATTGTATCTATCTTATAGGCAGTTAGTCAACAAACCTTTCAGTATCTATCTGTGCCAGGCACTGTGCTAAGCCCTGGGGATGCAAAGAAAAGGCAAAAGACAATTTCCTCTCTCGAGGAGCTCGTACTCTAAGGAAAGAGACAGTATGCAAACAAGTACATACAAACAAGGTGTATACACAAAAAACTGGAAATAATCATCAGTGGGAAGGAACACGAATTATAGGGGTATCAGAAAAGGCTTCCTATAGGAGAGATTTTATCTGGAATATATTTGTACGCTGTCTCCCCAATTAGAATGTGAGCTCTAAAGGAATGAGACCATGTTTTCACCGTTTTTCATGGCCCCATCACTTAGCACAATGCCTGGCATAGAGTAGGCCATTAATAGATGCTTGTTGATGATGAAGATGAGAATGATGGTGATGGAAAAAAGGAGGAGCAAGAGAAGAAGGAGGAGGAGGAAAAAAAAGAAGAAAGAGGAAGGAGGAAGAGGAAGAAAAGAAGAAGGAAGAGGAAGAGGAAAATAAGAAATAATGTCATGTTAACCACCATTATTACATTGATTCTATGGATAAATGAATTCCAAAGTCCAACTAGGGGTGCCAAGAACACATCTGGACCTTCTGGTGATGGTGGTATCAGAGTCACTCTGGGTGGGCAACAAAACTCTCAGCCTCTTTAAACACCAGCCACGTTTTCACTGTCTTCATGTGTGAAAGGAAAGAGTCCATTATAACTGAAAACAGGTAATTTATCAGGATGTTAGGGAGTGGAAGAGTCTTAGGTCTCATTTTCTGGTAGTAGGTAGCAGCTGTTTGTAAGTTAGGTATTTGTAAAAGCGGACAACTTGCACTGATCAGCAATGCTAATGATATCTACACAGAAGAGGGACATTATCTCAGAAGCTTTTTGTGGGGCCCATTCAGTTTGGCTCCCAGATAGTGTGGGATGAATTACTAAGAAAGCTGGTTGGATCCCAACAAACCCTGACCTCATGAGGAATTGCTACACATTGACTCTGTTGTTGGGGGCTTTCTCAGTTCCTATCTAGAGCTGCTCTGGTTTATAGGGTAAAGAGGCTGTATTCTGTAAGAAGTATCCAACTTGCCCTGTTATATATTCAAGTCTTTTCTGACAAATATAGCCATATTCTAACCTTTCCTTGATACTTTCTGCTGAATCTGATAATGTCTGCAACATATAAGGCCCAGCTAGGAATTTTTGATCTCATATTTGCAAGAATCCTGATCCACCAGTGAGATCGTTTATGGACTCCTCTGAAAAGAAACAGGGGCATATCTTACCTCACCATGGACAGGAGTATCAGCCTCAGAGCAAATAGGGAAAGTTGTCTCCCCTGGCATAAGCTTTGCATCCCTTCCCAAGGTCAACAGATAGCTGTTTGGATGGTACTAGACCATAGAGAATGAGAAAAGCAAACAGGTTTCCTTCTCCTTATAGAAGAGTCTATAACTGGGTCATGATCCTGACCTAGAATAGGACAAAAGTATAATAAATTCAGTTTTTGACCACTCACTATATATATTCCTCTTTGTCCTGAGTTCCTTAGCTTTTCAGCTTAGCATGCATAGGTAGAAGAAGAAGGCTTGAATCAGGTATAGGTATGAAGGCTAAATGAAACTCCCTGGAACATTGACTTGAATGGAGAAAGGCAAGGCCAAAAGAACAAATGACTTCAGGCCTAGTATGAAACGGCATTAGAAATGGACCAACCAGGAGAAACAAACCCAGACAGACAAACAAATAGGGTAGGATGGAGCAAGACCAACTTGGAACTTACAGCTAAATGGTTATGAAACTCCCAGAGGGTCAGAGAGAGCAGCAGTCTATGCCATTCTCTAGGGACAAAGTTGCTGGAACTGAAACTTTCCACTTGGTAAGGGATAGCTTGTTTGGAGATGGTACTATATAGTGATCCAGAAACTGCACCAGGAAGGCCATTTCTAGAGGAAGTCAGTTTGCAGTCTCAATGAAAGAGGAAGCCACATACCCCCAAAACCAAACCTAGTTCATTTGTAACCTAGTACAAATTGATATATGTACATAGACTCCTTTGGGGGTGTAGAAGCTCCTGCTTCCAAGTGGCAGCCAATATAACCATGACATTTACACCAGGTGCAATGCTCGCCAGGTCTGCCACTACATTTATGATAGGTGTGACAATGCACAAGGCTGATATTGTTACTCAACAACTTTCATTGGCTTCCTATTCCTCTAGGCAATACAAACTTATTAATCAGACACTGAAAGCCCCAATGATCAATCTCTAAATTACCTTTCTATCCTTTTTTCATTCTATTCTCAATTAATTTCAACAATCTACTATTTGCCAGGCACTCTGGATATTAGAAATACAAAGAAAAAATGAAACAGTTTTCCCCCTCAAGTAGCTTATCTTTCTTTGATGCCCTCTATGTTCTAGTCAAACTGGAACTAGAATCTGCCCCCTAGGCTTACCCTCGACTCTTCCAGCTCTTGGCATTCACACAGGCACATTCATGTAGTTTGTCCTATCCCCTATGCCTGGAGTGTTTGGCTCTTACCACTGCTAATAAAACTCTTCCTTCAGGAATGAGCTCAGGTGTCATCTTCTCTACTGAAACCTTTCCTAATCCCTAAGGAATCAATGATCTCTCTACTCTTAGATTTTCCCAGACCCTTTGTCTGGGTCTTTCCTTTGCCCTTATAACATTCCATCTTCATTGCTGTGTATGGGTCATGCTCCCCCTTTTAGATTGTAGCCTCTTTTAAAGTGGAGGCTGTCTGATTTCACCTTGGAGAGCCAGAATGGTTTAGGTGACAGTTTTGGACTTTGAGTCAGGAAGACCTTTGCTCAAATCACACCTCTGACATTGGCTATGTGACTCTGGGTCAGTCCCTTAACCTTGAGGTGACTGAGGCACCTCCCTAGGACTTATCTATTAAGTCATATATGGTTAAATGAATTTGGATTTATGATGCTAAAGGGAGTTCCCACACTAGAAGTCCCCTATGCTAAGGAAATCATAGATTCTTCACATCAACTGCTATAGTGCCTTGAACACTTAATTATACATGTTTTTATAGGATTATGAAATTCACAAAGTACTTTTTCCAAAACAAATCTATGAATTAATAGAGCAAATATTACCTTTACTTTATAAAAGATGAAACTGAATCTCAGGGAGGTTGTGACTTGCCTACAGCTATACAGCTTATAAGTATCACAGATGGGACCTGAATCCAAGTTTCTTGCTTTCAATTCTAAAATCTATTCCTCCACCCTATCTCCCCCACCCCCTTAACTTCCTTTTTATGTATTTGTTGTCTTCTTCTATTAGAATGTAAGCTCCTTCAGGGCAGGGGCTATCTTTCTACAAGTATTTGTGTTCCCACCTTTTAGCACAGGGCCTGGCACATAATAGACACTTAATAAATGCTTTTTGACTGACTAACTGATTTACTAATACACCTTGCTAACCCTCTTGGAATAGCAAAGTATAGATCCCACTTCTCAACCTCTTTTGCTTTCTCTAAGTTTTGGGGTTTTCTAGGTTTAGTAAGATGAGATTTGAGGTAACATCACTGCCAAATGAAAGATGGGTGATAGAATTAGGAGAAATTAGATGATCATACATAGCTTCCACATGGCTAAGGAATCGTCCATTATTTGAAGTAACAGGCTCAGAATAGGGGAAGTTTCACCATTAGTGTTCAACTTTTCCAATAGCACAGCTCCTTATAGATGTTTATTTCCTATGGCCACTTCCAGCTCAGGCCATCCTGATTGTGCCTTTGCTTAAGATTTTAAAGGCTAAGATGTGTTTATAGAATATTGACACTGCACTGCATGGGATAGTTTGCTAGATCCCTCTCTACTCAAGGTCAAATAATTTTCACAAATCAGATCAAGCACTAAGCCATTCAACAAAGTTTCCCTTTGCTGCTCCCTCCTCTCTCCAAAAATACTAAAAATCTAAAATATACAGGTTTCTGATTCCCCTGTGAGAAAGCCTAGTCTTACCTCTCTCTGGGGGCATTCTTAGCTTCCTCTGAAGCCTCAGCCTGACCCCTCTGTTCCTTTTGAGGAAAGAGTATAAAGAATGAGTGGAGGGGCGGCTAGGTGGCTCAGTGAATAGAGCACCAGCCCTGGAGTCAGGAGGACCTGAGTTCAAGTCCAGCCTCAGACACTTGACACAAAAACTAGCTGTGTGACCTTGGGCAAGTCACTTAACCCCAATTGCCCTCAAAAAAGCAAAAAAAAAAAAAAAAGAATGAGTGGAGTATATTCCAAATGACTTTTGCCCTTTTCTGAAAGCTTTGTCATATTCTTGGCAAAATACCAGTTTCCTCCTCTCACTAACCCCCTTCTTCCCTATCTTTCAAGCAACTTCTAGAATCCTTCCTCTTGCTAGATATCTTCCTTAATTAGCAAGAGATTGATTATGTCCAAGGAAGGAATTTCTACAAATAACCTCCTCCAAACTCTTTTCTTTGGTTTCACATTTAACCTTTTTCCCAGATCCTGATGTATACTTATCCTCAGAACCATGGTTAGCAAAGGGTAAATGGGGCTTGGATCCAGGATGTCAACATTGGGGAGATGGGAAGAAGGTGGCCTCCACTGCCCCTGCACTTTGCTTCA
This sequence comes from Gymnobelideus leadbeateri, assembly GCA_011680675.1. NCBI lineage: Eukaryota > Metazoa > Chordata > Mammalia > Diprotodontia > Petauridae > Gymnobelideus > Gymnobelideus leadbeateri. Next base: position 276,085 of record WOXC01008156.1, on the reverse strand, counting down.
TGTTCTCCTGCTGGTGCTGGGTGCTGCTCACCCAGGCCACCATCTCTGTTGTGTTGCTGCTCAGTTGTTTCAGTCATATGCAACTCTTCATGACCCCATTTGGGGTTTTCTTGGAAAAGATACTGGAGTAGTTTGTCATTTCCTTCTCCAGCTCATTTTACAGATGAGGAAACTGAGGCAATCAAGGTCAAGTGTCTTGCCCAGGGTCACTTGCCCAGTAAGTGCCTTAGGCCAAATTTGAACTCGGGTATTCCTGACTTCAGGTCCAGCACTCTGTTCACCGTGCCATCTAGATGCCACTGCCACGATCCCTAGGGACCCATTGATATGAAACTTCTTTGCCCAGCTCTATTCTTCTCCCCTACACCCCACCAACTCCCATGAAGGGCTGGATTTTCTAGGCCATAGGCTATCATGCCATCATAACTAGGCCCATGGTCAGATTTTCCTCTGTACTTCCACTCCCCACCCCTCGCCTGAATTTGCCCCTAGCTGCCAGAATTCCTAGTTATAGTTTGACATGTATATAATAAACTTAGTCACCTGGCTAATGTTGAGTCATAGACTGTTAGAGGGCATCTAGTCTGGCCTCCCTCTCAGCTCAGGGGCTCTTTCTACCACAATACTGAGCATAATTTCATCTTTTTTTTTTTTTTTTGCTTTTTGGAGGGCAATTGGGGTTAAGTAACTTGCCCAAGGTCACATGGCTAGGTTTTTTTTTGTTTGTTTGTGCGTGAGTTAAGTGCCTGAGGCCGGATCTGAACTCAGGTCTTTCTGACTCCAGGGCCGATGCTCTACTCACTGTGCCACCTACCCGCCCCTCATCTTCTTCTTTCAAACCTCTCCCCACTCTAATCCATCTTCCATGTAGTTACCAAAGTTATTTTCCTAAAGCACAGACCTTACTACGTCATCCACCTAATCAATAAACTACAGTGGCTCCCTATCACCTCTAGGATCAAATATAAGCTCAGCCTGGAACTTAAAGCTCTTTGCAAACTGTCCCCTCTCTATCTTTCCATTCTCCTTACACATTACTGCCTCCATATATTTCATGGTTCACCCATCTACCTACTGCTCCTCACATAAGACTCTTCTTCTCCCGTCCCCATACCTTTGCACTGGCTATCCCCCATGCCTGGGGTACTCTCTGTTCTCACTGCTCTCTTGGAATCTTTGGGGCAGTTTCCACAATGAATCCAAGTGCCACCTACTACATGAAGTCCTTCCTGATTCCCTCCCCCACACCTTACAACTAATTCCCTACCTCCCCAAACCACCTCTTCTTGTATCTATATTCTAAATTTATATAGGTACATAATTAGAATGTAAGTTTCTTAAGCATGAAATTTGTTTAGCTTTTGTCTTTTATCTTTTGGGCTAAGCACAGTGCCTGGTATATAATAGACATTTAACAAATACTTATTGATTGACAGTTGATGGCCATCTGAGCCTTTAAAAGCATGATATAGTTAATGATTTGCGTGGTTGCAAAATAAAATTTTTTGCACATAATTAAAAAGTGATGCTGAAATGTACATCATCCTTTCCTTACAAGTTTCAGATCTAGGAGAAATGAGTAGTTACTAGCTAAAACAAGGATTCTTAACCTGGTATCCTTTAATTAAAAAAAACATCTTGATAACTATATTTCAATATAATTGATTTCCTTTGTAATCAAATGCATTTTATTTTATGCATTTGAAAACATTATTCTGTGAAGAGATCTATAGATTTCACCAGAATGACAAAGGAATGCATTGCACAGAAAACGTTAAGAACCAGTGTGGCATCCTAGAGGGTCTTTTCTCTGATTAGAAGAAATGAAAAATCATCTCAGAGCACCATAAAAGAGGAGCTATTGAGCCTATGGCACTACCTAGATAAGTTGGGCATCTCAAATTATAAGTATTTCCTAGAAATACATGGTTTATTTTTGTATTTGCCATTTATATGTTGCTATCTGGAAGCATTAATTGAAACCCAAGGGTCTGTCCCTTAATAGTAAGTTTAGAAAGCATAGACTTCATGTATGATTATGCTTATATAACACCCAGCATCCTCCATTAAAACCTGCTCTGATCCTCATTCATCATAGTGTATAGGTGACCTTGGATTCTCCCAACAAAGCACAAGGCCTTCCCAAACTTGAAGAGCTTTGAGTCTTGGACTAGGGAGGGACTTGCATGGCTGTTGTCCAAGGAACTAGTCTAGTGAATCTCAAAAAGCATTCATCCTGTTTGCTGTAGGGTGATGAGATTTTTGGCCACAGAAACTCTTAAAGGCCTTGTACAGAGCTGCTGAGAGGTTACAATTTATGTTGGGGGAGGAATACTCATACTGATTGATCACAGGATCAGAGATGGACAGCTCGAAGGGACCTCAGAGACCATCTAGTCCAACCCTCCCATCTTACAGATGAGTAAACTGAGGCCTAAAGAGATTGTGATTTGATGAAATCACAGCTCTCTGGAGGAGGGTAATGAAAAGCACTTAGCATGTGTCAATTGAAAAAAAAAATTCATAAGATCATGCGACCTTAGAGATCATCTTTATAGGCAAGGAAAATGAGGCCCAACGCAGTGATCTAAGATCACATAGGCAGGAAATGGCAGAGCCATGTTTTGAACCAAAGTTCTCAGACTCCTAATCTAATGGTTTTTGTTTATCTGTTTTGGTTTTTATGGTAATAGCAATGGTGGCCACAAGGTCTCACAGATTAATTTCTCTTCACTTCTGAAACAACGCCCACCTGTTTTTGCTTCCCTCGTTCTACGGTTTGCACCCTAGCATGTGACCAAGTCTAAACGTGTCCTTCATTTGAACATGTAGTGCACCACAAAGATGTATCTGGGGCTCAAGATGGAATCGGGCAGAGTTCCAGAAATGACTCTTTCCCCTGAGAATCCAGCCTGCCACTCCTCTTGAAGACACACCTTGTGAAGACTCGGGAAGGATATAGAAAACCGATGCAAACAGCTGATCAACAAAACCCTGCTCTGTCCACGGCTTTCCCCATCGTAGCCTTCTTCTATATTTATCAGGCAATGAAGAGAAACCACGATCTGGGGAGTAATGGGGAGGGCCAGGCAGGGCCATGCCGCTGTTTATGTCTGAAATTTGAAAAGATGCACAGTGTGCTTGGGAGAAGGCGTTGCATTTAAAGGAATTTCAGAGAATTCCAACCCCAACAGGTTGAATAGATGCTTTGTCCCCTGGCTTTGGACTCTGGAAAAGCCAGGTTTCCAACTAAAGGAGACAAAGTGAACTAGGGATGGGGAGGAGTGTACATGTGAGATTCCGAGTCAGAGTGGGAGTTGGCTCCTGTGGAAGTAACGAACAATTTCAAAGATGTGCTTTTGGATGAGCCCTTCACTCCACCTAACACCCCCACCCCCACCCCATACCTCCCAGGTTTCACTAAGACTGTTCTTTTCCCTTTAGCTCCCCCGATTAACGGTAACTCTTAACCACCACCCCCAACTCTGACCACATTTTTACTTTATTTCTACATCCTCTCATCACTTAGGCTCTCACTTAGTTCTACAGTATATTAATGTGAAGTCATTTAGATGCTGCTACTTCCTGGGATCTTTTTTTTTTAATTAAACAAATGCTTTATTAACTTCTGGTTTACATCATTCATTTCCACCAGATTATGAGTTACATTTTTCCCCCATTTTTTCCCTACCCACCACCCCAGAATAGCAGTCCCACTAGATATCCCCTCATCCAATCTGCTCTCTCCCATATCTTTTCCCATACCCCCTTCGACTTTGCCATTAGGGCAAGGTGAATCTCTGAGCCCCACTGCCTGGACATCTTATGAAGCATTTAATTTTAAAACTTCGATTTTCAGATCCACTCCATTCCTCCCTTGTCACCCACTCCCTCTGAGAAGATAAGCAATTCAGTATGTGTTGTACATGTATAGCTATGCAAAACATTACCATAGTAGATATATTGTAAAAGACTACTTATATTTCCCTCCCACCTGTCTCACCTCCCACCTGGTCCATTCCCTCCTTTGATCCTGTCCCTCTTTGATAGTGGGTACTTCTAACCTCCCCTCTCCCCAAAATGCCCTCCCCTCCATCATCCCCCTCTCATCCCCCTTTCCCCTACTCAGGAGAGTGAGTGAGGGTAAGATATTCCATTTAGTATGTATGTGATTCTCTCCTTGAGCCAACTTCAATGATAATATGCTTTTGCCTTTTTGCCTTCCTGTTCTTCCCCTCCCCTGCAACTACTTCCCCTTGCCTCTTCTACATGAGATAGTTTGCCCTACCCTGTCTCTCTCCATCTCCTCTTGCCACTTTCCTCTCTCATCTCTTGACTTCACCCCTTAAGAATCATCCCTTCCTTGGGGTGGCTAGGTGGCGCAGTGAGCAGAGAGCCAGCCCTGGAGCCAGGAGGACCCGAGCTCGGATCCGGCCCCAGACACCCAACACACAAACAAAAACCCAGCCATGTGGACCTGGGCAAGTCACCCAACCCAAATTGCCCTCCAAAAAAAAATAATCATCCCTTCCCATCAAATTCAACCTGTGCCCTCTATCCATGTATACCTGTGAACATATGCCATGTACCCTTCTTCAATTATTTTCATAATGAGAAAGGTTTCATCAAACACAGTTATTGTTTTTCCATGTAGGACTGTAAATAGTCCAACTTTGATAAGTTCCTTTTGATTTCTTTTCCTTGATTACCTTCTCAAGCATTTCTTGCTTCTTGTGTCTGAATGTCAAATTTTCTATTCAACTCTGGTTTTTTCCTCAAGAATGCTTGAAAGTCCTCTATTCCACTGAATGACCATATTTCCCCCTGAAACAAGATACTCAGTTTTGCTGGGTAGGTGACCCTTGGGTTCATTCCCAGCTCTTTTGCCCTCTGGAATATCATATTCCATGCCCTTCTATCCCTCAATGTAGAAGCTGCCAGGTCCTGGGCTATTCTGATTGTGTTTCCACAATATTGAAATTGTTTCTTCCTGGCTGCTTGTGGTATTTTCTCCTTGATCTGGGGATTCTGGAACCTGGCTATAATATTCCTGTGAGTTTTCTTTTGGGGATCTTTTTCAAGAGGTGATCTATGGATTCTTTCAACCTCTATTTTGCCCTCTGGGTCTAAAACATCAGGGCAATTTTCCTTGAGAATTTCTTTAAGGATGATTTCTAGGTTCTTTCTTTGATCATGGCTTTCAGATAGTCCAATAATTTTAAAATTATCTCTCCTGGATCTATTTTCCAGGTCAGTGGTTTTTCCCATGGGATATTTCACATTGCCTTCTATTCTTTCATTTGTTTGGATCTGTTTAATAGTGTCTTGATTTCTCATAAAGTCACTAGCTTCCATTTGCTCCAGTCTAACTCTGAAGGAATGAATCTCCTCAGTGAGCTTTTGAGATTCTTTTTCCATCTGGCAAATTCGACTTTTTAAGGCATTCTTCTCCTCATTGCCTTTCTGAGCCTCTTTTGCCATTTGAGTTAGTCTATTTTTTAAGGTGTTATTTTCCTCAGTCAGGCTGTTGACTGTCATTTCATACTTTCTTGCATCTTTTTCATTTCTCTTCCCAAATTTTCCCCCACTTCTCTTATCTGCTTCTTAAGGTCCTCTATGGCCTGTAGCCAGCTTGTATTTTCATTTGGGGCTTTTGGTGCAGGAGTTCTGACCTCACAGTCCTCCTCTATACTTTGAGCCTCTTTACCCCTAAAATAGGAGTCCAATGTTGAACTTTTCTGTTTATTTTGTTTCGTTTGCCTAGGCATATTGCCACTTAATTACTTGATTTTGGGGCTTGTTACCACAGTAGGACTCTGCCACCAGACAGGGGAGCTTCCACCCAAACGTGGGGTCTTCACAACTTCTGCCAGTTGGGTGGCCTCTGTAAAGCCTCCACCCACTCTGGCAAGTTGGATACCCACCCCAAACTTCCCCCCCAGACCACAATCCAGATTCAGGCAGTTTAAAGCAAAAGCGATTAACCCCCAGACTGATTGCTGGATCTTCCTACAGTTCGCAGACCAGGAGCGAGAGCCACTACTTATGCTGCAAAATGGCTTCTGTGCAGCTGTTTCTTCAGCAGCTTTTTGCCCCCAGGGGAGGAAGCCACGTGTTCCCCAAATACTGGTCCCAAAGTCCATAGGGCACTAACCTCTCACTTTGTCCTAGGCATATCTGTGCTGATAATTCTGGAATCGCCACAATTGCTGGTGTTCTAGGGTTCCACCAGCTGGCTGAAGGCCCGGCCGCCCTGGGGCTAAAACCGAGGACCTGGGCTCGGCTCTGAGGGCTGTGCTGTCGGTTCCCAGCGGGCTGTGCTGCCTGCTCTCAGAGCGCTGTGCTGGCCGCTCCCTGCAGGGCTGCTGGGCTGTCCTCAGCAGGAGGTTAGCTTCTCTGTGCTGTTCTGTGGGTGCTGTGGCTCCAGAAGTTGTTCGGAGCTCCCTTTCACATTGTTTGAAATTTGTTTGGGGCAGAGCACATTGGAAATGCTATTTCTACTCCGCCATCTTTTCCTGGGATCTTTTAATGTACTTTAAGGAGAAGTAGCCATGGAATAGTGGATAGAAAACAGTACCTGAGAAAAGGAGACCCACGTTCAAATCTTGCCTCTGGCACATATTGACTGTGTAACCCCAAGCAAGTTAATAATAAGTATGGCTATGATTTATAAAGCATTTTAAGGTTTGCAAAGCACTTTACATAAACTGAAGGATTTACTGGATCCAGCTGAAACTGACTCAGGGGAGTCAAAGATGACATTTTTGGAATGAACATTTATAGTTCTCAAATTTGCAAACACTACAAATCTTGATTTATTATTTTGTTGATTGTCTAGACTTAAGAAAATAACAGAGAAAACCTTAATAACACAGATTAAATTTAAAAGGTGCTTCCCCAGAGAGCCATTGTGAAACATTTGCCAAAATACCCCTGCATATATTATCTCTTTTGTTTTGATCTTCACAAAAACCCAGTGAGGTAGGTGCTATTATTATCTGCACTTTATTGATAAAAAAAAAAAGGTAAGAGAGAATAAAAGACCTCCCCAGAATCACAGAGCTAGTAAGTATCTAAGGCAGCCTTCCTAATTCCAAGGATAGCACTTCATCCACTATTCCATGGCTGCCTCTCTGTAAGTACACATTCTTAAAAAAACCCAGTCCATACAAACAAGATTCAGACCTCAATTTAATTTCATCTGACCATGGGGCAAGTGGTAAGAAATTCTATCCCCACTAATGTTTTAGCTACAAAAACATAACAAAACTTTAAAAGACCTCAGTTGCAATATAGAAGAAATATTACTCTGTGGACAATTTATTTAGAACTGAGAGAGATCTTAAAGGTCGTAGGGTCCAACACCCCTTATTTTATAGATGAGGAAACTGAGGCCCAGAGAGATGAAATAATTTACCTAAGGTGATCCAGATGCTAAGAAGCAGAGCTAGGATTTAAACCTAGGTCCTCAGATTCCAAATATTTATCACTGCATCAGGTTGCTATGGGAAAAGGCATCTATATTTCTCTCTGGCTCTTTCTTTGAGTATCAATGAAAGCGTCATTTTGTCGATTTACTCGATTTTTCTGGGCCTTCCTTTTGTATGTAAATATGCCTCTGACTCTCCTTATGTTCATCTCTCTCCTTATCTTTCTGAGTATCTCTTTTTCTCTACATTTCTTCATCTTCCTCTTTCCTTTCTACCCTCTCCATTTTCCCCTTACTATCCCCTCAATCTCTACCTTAATTGGTCATAGCCTATACTAAAGCATTTTTTGGTATTTGTTATATTTATTATATAAATAACATTACACTTTATAAAACCAATTTACATACATTTGATACAACAAACATGTATATCCCCATTTTACTGATGAGGAAAATGAGGCTCAGAAAGTTTAAGCGATGACGACAGAAAATGGTTCCTACTGGATATTGTCTAAATTGGGGAGGAGCCAAAGTCAGATAGAATATCAGTGGGACAGAGAACATGAGTAAGAGGAAACATTTTTGATGGACATTTTTGACTGACAGCCTTTGACATTTGACCAAAAAACTAGGATAGGAATATCCCAAGCTGTCTACTATTACAGTATTCTGCCCTAAGGAAAAACTATAGATCTCCATCCTTTCATCTCCAATCAGTACTATCAGATGAACCCTGTCTATAGCTACTAGGCAGTATTGAACAAGACAAATGTCTTAAAAGATCATAGCTTTTAGAGGTTGAAACGACTTTGGAAATCATCTAATCCAATCTCATTTTATTTTTAAATGTTATTTATTTGTTTGTTTATACATTAATTTTTTTGTTCATTTAATTGCTTATTGATTAATTGATTTAAAGTCTGGATCTCTCTATTTCAGCCAGGATGAAAGTGCAATAGTCACTCATGGGCCCTATCTCTGCTGATCTACACAAAAGCTTTGACCTGCTCCATTTTAAACCTGAACCGGTTTATCCTCCTTAGATAACCTGGTGGCCCCTGCTGTGGGATGGGAGGTTTACCATATTGTCACATGATTTAGTGTGTATATCCAATCAACTTTAACCCTACTGGGGCTCAGAACTCCCAAGCTCAAGAAATCCATCATCCTCACCCTCCCCAGCAGCAGGGATTCCAGGCAAGCTGCAGGACTTATAGAACAGTGCCACCACACTGAGACAACCCTCTCATTTTAGAGAAAAATGAATCAAAGTACTGCTCCTAAGAAAAAGTGTGAAGTAGGTGAAGTGACTCAGTGATTCTTTCCTAAACCTAGTCTTCTTGTGGTACCTCTTTGCTATTCAGTTCCTACTTCCTCTCTCCCACCCACAGCTTCTCTCACCACCCCCAATCACCTAGGCACCCTATGCTGTCCTTTGCTTGCCCAGGGTCTCAAACTTCAGTATAGTTCCCCACCTGGACTTGTCTTTTCATTTCTTTTTATTTTAAAATTTTAAGCATTTATTTTTCTCTCCATCTATCTTCACCCCTCCACCTGACTTTTTTAAAAAGAAAAACAAAACCTTTGAAATATATACATATGTGTTAAGCAAAACAGATTCCTATATTGACCATGTCCAAAAAAGTATGTCTAAATCTGCATATTTAGCCCATCTCTTTCAGGAGGTAGAGAGCATTCTTCATCATCAATTCTTAAATAATTTGCACATGATTACACAGCTGGTTAAAATTGAGGATGGGATCTGAGCTCAGAACATTTGGCATTTGCAACCATCAAAAACTATATGTAATTCTTGTTGAATAAAAGGTATAGGATAAATGAAATCATAAATTTTCAGCATCTTTCTTGTGAATAAAGAGAACCAAAAGTAAAAGATAGAGATTTTCAAACAAAATACTTAAGAATTTAAGGTTTTTTTCAATGTTGCCTTCAAATTTCTCATTTGGTCAATTCATTCTTATATTTTAAAAAAATCAATCTACAAGTATACATTAATCACCTAAATTTTTTCTGCCTATGATGCTTTTTTTATCTATACAGAAGTTTAAATACTTGTGTTTTAGACCTGCACTCATCATCATTTATTAGCAACCTTTCTGTACTTGCATTTCCTCATCTGTAAAATGGGCAAAATAATACCTATTTTGTTTAGCTCACAGAGTTACCATGAGGATAAAGTAAAAGCCCTTTGAAAAGAATAAAGTATTATTTTCAAGTGAGTCGTAATTATTTAGAATTGTTATCACTAACTGTAATTTTGTTAATTTGTCAATTTTATTTTATATTTATATGTTATTTTATATGTTAGTCTCTATTTACATCTCTGTCTATAATTTCTTAGCAGTTCAAAATCATATAAGTGCTATTTTCCAGCTTGTACTAAGTCAGAGAAGATTGCACTATATCAGGCTGATTCTGAATCAGGGAGACTTTTCTATATATTGTTTTACTATGCACCTTGGAAACAAAGAGCCATAGTAACATCATAGCATCTCTTGCCCAAAGCATACATTTTGCTTATCACCACATCCCTCGATGACATCATATATGTTGTTTATCCATACAGCTTTGCTTTGAGGCAGATATTTTATCTCCTTTTGCAGCCAGAAAACAAACAAACAAAAAAAAAAAACACATAGATCCCGGCGCATTAGAAAAGGAATTAACATGAAGACTCATATTTGGAATGAAATTACTCATTCAAATGAATGAATGGGAGGAAATATACCACAGTAATCTTCATCCTCACACCATCAAGAAGTAGACCTACACAAAACCAAGCTGACCAAATTATAAAAGCCCCTAGAATCAATAATAATAACAGAGATTAATCAATAATTGACAAATAGCATTGTGTGTATACTAAGTGCCAAACACTGTGCTAGTCTCTGGGGATATAAAAATAAAATGTTTATTGCAAGTAAAGTGAGGCTACAAAGGAAGGACAGCTTTAGCATAGTAAAGAAAAAAAGAGAACTTTGGATTGTTAAATTTTCAGCATGAGCATCTGAACCATGGAAATCAGCAAGCACTACCAATCAGGGCTTGATTTATTGTTTTGTTGATTGTCCAGACTTTAGGAGGTGATAGAGAAAATGCTAACAATGCAGATTAAACTTAGAAGTGTGTTATGTGTACATTTCCCCTCCAGAGATCTGATTGTTAAACATTTGTCAGTACACACCTAGAAACAGGTAGACCTCAGTTCTGGTCCCAGCTCTACTAATCAATCCATAAACTTTAAGGAAGTTCTAACCATGGGCCAGGTACTGTGATTGTCTGTGTCTTTATTTCCTTGCCTATAAAGTAAGGGATCAGACTTCTATGATCTCATAGGTCCCTTCTAGCTCTAACATTCAAGAAGTCATTAGGTTCAAGCTATGACATGGACTCCAGAAAGGTGACTTCATTATCATTAATTATTACCCAAAACAATGTAGTCAGATCATAAGATGACTACTGACCAATAACTTGAGGTAAGATTGAGCCTTTAAACCCAGTATTAGGCTGTAAACTCATTCACTCATATATCTCCAATGCATAAGATTGTACTTAAAAGAGTAGGCACTTATAATAATAATCAATCCCCTATAAAATAATAATAATACTATAACATATTAATAATAATGACAATCCTCATTTATATCATGCTTTAATGTTCACAAATATAACAGGAATGGGTAAGGTCAGAGTGCTTTCCTAACAATAGCCCCCTGGAGCAGGTAAAGTTCTTTATCACATTTTACAAAAGAAACATCTCCGAGGTCAAAGATGCTCAGAGTCAATTAAATGCTAGTGTCAGTAAAATACTAGTTATATTTAAAAAAACAAATGCTAGTGTCAGAGCCAGAGCTTATAACTGAAGACATTAATTCTGACTGCAAGACTAATGTACTTTTTATGTAAACAACTTAATCTCTCATGGGCGTTAGCTTCACTATTTGTAGGGAGCAGGAAGGAGACAATGATTTCCACCAACTCTGAATAAGGAGGCAAATGAGAAAGAACATACACACTGGGCTAGGTTACTCCAGCTTTCTGTTATCTCTGCCTCTGACCTTCTGGATTATACTCCAAACTGTCCCTAAGCCAGCAGACATTATAGTAGAGTCAAGGATAGAATTGTTCCAGCACATGTTGGCCATCATTGCCTAATTATCAGGGGAAAAATGTATATAGCAGGACAGAATCAAAAGGATAAATGGGGAGAGGAAAGAGGGAAAGAGGAGAAAATTTGCCTAAGAGCATCGAAGGTAAAATATATACCAAACGGAATTGAGTTTTGAAATGGTTCCAGTAACAGACAATGAATTCAGGTGTTTTCAAAGTTCAGCTTCAAACTCCAATCTTTTGTTTTTCCACTTGACAAAAGCAAACAATCAGAATCACTTATATTTTTATGGTGTTAATAATAATAATTCACTTCTTTTTTTAGCATTTTAAGTTGCAAAGCAATTTATAAACCTGTGAGGTAAGCACTACTATTATTCTCCTTTTACATATGAGGAAACTGAGGCTCAAAGAAATTAAATGACTTACCTAAAGTCACACAGCTAGACCTGAAGTGGTATTTGAATTCAGGGCTTTCTGACTCCAAGTCCTACACCTTCCCACTATGCCATCCTGACACCTCTTATTCTAGTCTCTCCTACATAACTGCCAAACTGATTTTCCTTATGTGCAGATCTGTCCATATCAATCCCCTGTTCATTAAGCTCTAGTGGTTCTCTATTATCTCTAGAATAAAATATAAACTTCAGTTTTACTTTTAAAGCCCTTTATAACCTGGAACCAACGTATCTTCCCAATCTTATTGTATATTACTCTCCTCACTTTTTACAATTTGGCCAAACTAGATTTTTCTCTGTTGTTTACACATAGTATTCCATTTTCCATCCTTAAGCCTTTACATCGGCCAACTCTTTGTGGTTCCTCATTGGTTTATGTGTTTCAGCCTGCTCAAACTCACCATGCATTGTTTCATTGCCACCTGTTCAATATTGACTGAAACTCTACAGAAGCAGTGCTGTTCCAGCTCTTGCCTCCATACAGCAATATGGGTAAAATGTGTGTTAGGAAGTTGAGTCTTTGATGTTATTGAAGCTCAGGATCAATAAAATTGCTTTATAATCTCCTGAAAAAATTCAGCTCCTCCTCCTTGTAATATCTGGCTCCAACTCATCATCTATCTATAATATCTGTCCCTGATATACATACTGTTGGACAAACTCAATAGCAAGGGTTCTTAACCATTTTTGGTCATGGACCAATTTGGTATTCTGGTGAAGATTCTGAACTTTTCAGAATAATATTTTTAAATATATAAAATGTAATTCATAGGATTATAAAAGGAAACCAATTGATTAAAACACAGCCAAATATATATACATATATATGTATATATATACATATATACACACATACATATTTAAAGTTCACAGACCATAGATTTAGAACTCCTGCTCTATAGGGGCTCCCATTCAGATGTATATTGAAATCTGAACAATAGACATTCTTCTATTTGGTCTTTTCTGTTAGGATGGACAGAAAGAATTCTTTTGAGTGATTAGTGATTGCCTCCCACAAGACTCTGCAATATATTGGGGTTTTATGCAATCAAAATAATATCATCTGTAAGCAGGAGCATTTGGAAGACCTCACAATCCATCAGGAAACTTTCTTCAACATAGACTCTAAACTGAATCTCCTTCACAGCAGTGAATATTCTGATGACCATACATCTCTCTGTTTTATGCCTGGCCTGATAGTTATCAAAAAGTCATTGAGTAGTATTATTTGTGTTGTTACACCTTCCAAGGAATCCTGAATGATACTGACACGTGAATGGGAGATGCCCTATTGTAAAAGACCCCAAAAGGTAGCATTTTGTTATCTAATATAATGATTTTTTTGGTTAATTAAACAGTAAATATAATGAGACTTTGTATAATAAGGTATTTTCCATTGCTGAAAGGCACTTACAAAAGCTACTTATTCTTTACCAACACCTCCATCTAGGACACGCTAAATCTGTGTATAGATAGCTTCTTAAAGATTTTGTATAGATGGAAGAGCAGGCATATAGGTCAGTAGTTATGATGTCTTACAGGAACCCTTTTTGGTGTCAGTAAAGTTTGAGATTTTTCTCACAGCTTTGGTCTCTTCCTCTTCTCTAGATACTTTATATTAATTGGATTTTTAAAATTCCGAACTTAGACCCCCCAAAAAAGAGAACATTTTCACATGTACTGCAGAATACAAAGTAGACTGCATATGTAACCATGAATCTGCATTTCATTCTTCTTGCGTTTTAAGAAAGTACAAAATACATTCAACATATTACTTCAAAACTGTCCTATTTGTCTATATTTCTTTCTGAACTTCCTTCCATTATCTCTGTGCATTTAAAAAATGTTTCAAAGGTCCCCTTTTGGGGCATCAATATTGTTAAACCTCTCCCTCTCCTTCAACTTCTCCCCCAATTTAAAACAGCAGGAAAAAACTTGGAAATAAACATGGTCAAGAAGAATATATCCACAGCAACAATGTCCAAAAAATGCATGCTACTTTGTGCACCTTGAATCCATCACTACTCTCTCAGGAAGTGGGTAACATGCTTCATCATAGAGCTTCTGGAGAGAAGGTTGGTCATTGCTTGAATCAGAGAATAAACTAGAAAACAGCACAGAAGATACTTATTTGTCTGAGAAATACTGGAACCATCTGTTTTGGGGGGGCCTCAACATTAATAATTATTTAGCATTCCCTTCACAGTCCATTTTTGAGATAGATGGTGTAAGTATATTTATGTCCATTTTACTGAAGAAACTGACACTTGGAAAAACTGCAACTTCTCCTGTAAATGTCAGAACCTGTACTCAAACATTTGCCATATTGCTAGATGATAACACAACAGTATTAGTATTAGGTGGATTAATAATTGAGTGAATATAGCCATACTCAAAGAGCTTAATTAATGGATCTGTATAAACCTAGCAGGGAATTTCTAGTAGAGTGTCACAGCATAATGTCCTTGACCCTGCCATATTCAACATTTTTACCAATGATTTGGATAAAGATATGCTCATGAAAAAAAAAGATATGCTCATGAATTTTGCAACCGACACATAGCTGGAAAGGATGGTTAATATATGATTCAAGACAGAATGGAAATATAAAATTATTCTCAGCAGGCTGGAACATCGGGCCAAATGCAACAAAAAGAAATTTAACTTGGATAAGTGTAATGTCTTGCATTTAGACTTAAAAAAAATCAATTACACAAGTACTAGATTGTGGAGATTTGGTTAGACAGTGGTTCATATAACAAAGATGGGTGCTGAGAGGGAGAGAGGGGAGTAAATTGGCCACAGGTTTAAAATAAGCCAATAGTGATGAAGCTGCCAATCTTAGGTTATGTTAATAGAAGTAGGGTCTCCAAGATGGTGGAAAATAAGAGTCCCGCTGTACTCTGTGCTGATCAGACCACACCCAGAGTATTATATTCAGTTTGGGCTGCCACATTTTTTTAAAGGGATATTCACAAGCTAAAAACTTAGAAGAGTGAGACCTGGGAAGAAATGGATTTGGAAGTAATATCTATTTAGTAATTTATCCTGTTAGAGAGTTTGGCCTAGAGAAGAGAAGATAAAGAGACATTAGACAGCCCTCTTCAAATATCTGATGAGATTTGGTATCTGTATGTATATCTTTTACACATTCTTTTGTGGAAAGAATGAGTAGAAGTGTTTTGTGTTGCTACAGAACACAAAACTATGGACTAATATGTGGATTTTAAAGGGAGTCAAATATCCATTAGAATATCAACAAAAACAGCATAAGACCTTTAATGAGTAAGATCTCTATCACTTTAGATATTAAAGTACAGCCAAGATAATGGACTGTCAGGAATGAAGTAGAAGAAATTCTTGAAATGGGTTGTCAATTGTACTAAATTACATCTAAGGCCCATCCAACATTAATATTCCATGGGAACAAGGGTATTTTAGTTTAATAAGGACTTTATAATAATTTTAATTATCCTTTAGCTACCTCTAAGAAGAAAACACACACACACACACCCTTTTGGGAACTAATCTTTTCAGCAAATATGCTTATTGTTGTTCTTTAACCTTCTCTACCCTGGGATGAAAATAAGCAATGTCCTAATTTTACACGTGAGGTATAAGTGGCTTGTTTAAGATTAAAAATTGTTGTTACAATACTAAAGTTAGGATCATAGATTTAGAACTGAAAGGTCATTAAGTCCAACCCCCTCATTTTACAGATGAGGAAACTGAAACCCACACAAATGAAGTGATTTACCCTAGGTCACACAGGTGGAAAAGCTGGGATCTGAAGCAGATACATGCTTTTCCCACTGCACCATACCACAGTCAGGCTACTACCACAAAGTAAGCTAGTCAAATTCCAATTCTACCAAAGCACTCCATGGTTTCCAGGAAGGGCAAACCAACCTAGAGCACTTCTCTCTCCCCCTGCTGGAAAAATGCAATAAATACAGAATAGCCCAAGGCCACTGAAAACCATCCTTTCACCTTTGAGGGCATTCTGACTCTACTGATGACCACAAGACCGTCAACTTATTGGTGGGTTGCAAAGCCGCACTGTCTCTTCATGAAGAGTACCTTTCATCAGTCTGTCTCCAGGCTTGTCCAGTCTCTGTATTCTGATTGAGATCCTCAGTAATAACCTATAGGAAATTTGACCCTGCTGAGGTTAGCAAAGACTCTCAGAAACCCTCCCATAGCCAGTTCTGGCCTTGAGAGGGAGCATAACACAGTGGAAGCCAGAGAACCTAAGTTCAAATCCCAGTTCTGCCACTTAGAACCTCTGTGACCTCAGGCAAACTTCTCTGACCCCTGTGGAAGAGGTCTTGGACTATATGATGCTCCATCTCCCTTCCAGCTCTGGAACTATAAAACTGTAAATGTGGGAAGCCTCCCCCCACCTTCTTTGGAGGAGGGAAGGAAGTAAAGTCTCCCTATTGTCCCTGAAAGAGGTAACAATCTTTCTTCTTTCCCTCCTCTCCTCCACATTTTCCTTTCTCCTGTTCTATCAGTTTCCTCTTAAAATGTTGTCAACTTGGTTTCCATTTTGCTGAGGAGTCACCATCATTCAGCTGAATCAACGAACTCATCTGTGTGGCTTTCTGAGCTATAACTGTTCTTGTCTATGAGGGCTGGATCATCTTGTGGTCAGAGGCCCTGTAGGACCCTAATGATCATCCTTAGGGTCTTCCTTCCAAATAATGAGTGTGTCCCATTATCCTATCAGTGGTGCAATAGAAGACCCAAGGAGTTACCAAACCACAGAATCTGAGTTGTAAGGTACCTCACAGGGCATACCTGGCCAAGAATCTCCACTGCAACATTCCCAACAAGTGGTCATCTAGCTTTCCCTTGAACTCATTCACTCTCCAGGCAGCCCAATCCACTTGTGAACAGGCTCTATTGTAACAAAGTTTTTCCTTAGAAGCCTAAATTGAACTCTGCAGTTTCCAACCAATGCTCCTCTGGCAAATTCTGCTCTCTAGAGCCAAGCTGAACAAGTCTAATCTGCCTCCAGCACAGCAGCCTTCGGATATTTGGAGAGAGCTACCATGTTCTAAATCCTCCCCACTCCCCAAGTTTTTTCTTCTCTAGACTAAACATCCTAAGTTACTTCAACTGATCGATCAAATGATTAATCAACATGAATTTATTAAGTGCTTACTACGTCAGGCACCGGGGAATACAAATAGTGAATACAAAGTAATTTGGAGTAGAGAAGGCATTAGCAGCTGCGGAAAAGGTGGTGGTGGCAGCAAGGAGTGGGGATCAAAAGAGGCCTTTGTACCAGGTAGCCCCTGAGTCTAGCCTTGAAGGAAACTAGGAATTCTAAGAGATGAAAGTAAGAAGGCAGTCTCCCGCATTCAGGCACTGGGGAGAGAACCTGAAAAAAAGCTTGGGGACAGAAGATGGGAGTGTCATGTGACGAAAATCAAGAACGCCTCTGTTTGACTGGACCACAGGATACAAGAAGAGCAATAATGTATCCCTTTACCAGGTTGTTGTAATGAATAAAGCACTGGGACTTGGAATCAGGAAGGCCTGGGTTCAAATCCTGCCCCTGATAACTTGTATTGGTGGTGTGATTAAAGACAAATCATTTACTCTTCCTAAGCCTCAGTTTCCCCATCTATAAAGACAAAGGGGTTGGACTACATGGGCCCTAAAATACCTTTTAGTTCTAAATCTATGACTCTTCCAGCTGGTCAGCATCTGTACTAAGGTCTTACTGGTTCATCTGAGTCCTAGTTATGCCTCCCTGATCTCCCCTCGCTCTTTCCTCAATTTTCTGGCCACCACACCTTTTCTTTTCCTCGAGCTCACAACGCAGTATCCTCAGCCACTTTTCCAACCTCCCAACCCCCCAAAGCTCCTTTGCTACTCTGAACCGGTTCATCATAACCCTTCATCCCACCCCCACCCCCACCCCCCAAGCCTGAACACTTGGACTCGGCATTCCCTCCCCAGATTCCTTCTTTATTTTCTTTGCCTTCTCCCACTGCCCTCCACTGCACAGATAAACCACACCGGAGCATTCCAAACTTTCAAGATGATCCAGGGTTATCCCCATTTTCAGCTGTTCAGAAGTATGTTAATTCCCATTCAGACTGCAGTGCTATTGACTGCAATGCAGACACACAGTTACTATAACGCTTTCCTCACAACCCCTTCTTAATTAAGTTGATCTTTTAATTTCACACCCGCCCCTGGATAACTCCTTGTTTCTTTCGCGTGGCTTAAATTCATCTTTTTTAAAGATCCCCCAGCGCTGCTGAACGAGCTGTGGGTTTCCAAAGGGAACTATCAGAGCCCTCCGTCAGCGCTCCCTTTTTGCAGTTCAAAATCCTTTTTCCCCTTCCCCCCACTTTGCTCTCCCCCCTCCCCCAGGAGGGAGGGTTTTTCCTTCTTCCCAAACACCCTCCCATTCCTCCACCCCCACCCTATGTGTCATTTCCCTCGATGCCTGCCTGCCTACCTACCCCAAGTGCGCTAGAGGTGGATCCCTGAGTACATAGCATGCCAGGAGGTGTCTAAGGAGGCTGACTGGAGGAGTCTTAAGGTCTCTCTTTTCAGCCACTGGCAGTGATCTGACTCTGGGCTGGAGGGGTTTGGAAAAAACCAGAAAGATCTTTTAGCTTTCTTTCACGCTCACGACCAGGACTCTAACCCTGCTGCTTCTCCTGCTGCTGTCACAGCCTGAAAAGAACCTGGGAACATCACATCGGGTGGGGAGGGATTTTTGCTTTTTTCTAGAGAGGCGGAGGGGGAGCGCAAAAATTTAAGGACAGAAACATCTCTTCGGAGGCTGTGAAGAGGAGGTCTTCAGGAGCAAGAAGGGACGGACTTTTCATCATTCTATCACCCAAAGGAAATCTTCAATTGCTCTTCCAGGTGTATGGGACTTAACTTCTTGAACTGCGTTGTACTGTTTAAGGTAACGCCTTCTTTTCTCTTCCCTAAGGCTCTCGCCTTTGCCGGCACTCTGAACCCACTAGTGGCTGGGAGCTAAAGCTGATTGGCTCCTTCTCCACTTTGGGGAAGAGGGAAATTTGGGAACTGATGGCTTCCCCAACCTACTGGTGCATTTCAGATACAACAAACTCGGCGCTAGGAGGAGGGGTGGGGGTGGTGGCTGATGTCCTGTGACTAGGCAATTGCCCGTGCTTGGTGTAGGGAATCCCTAGCCTTCGTTTTTTTTTTTTTTAATTGGTCCTATTCTCAACCTGAATGAATAAGAGATAGAAACAGAGACAGACAAAGATAGACAGAGAGAAAGAAGACAGGCAGGCAGGTGGGTGGGCAGGGAAACAGAGTCAGAGAGAGAGACAGAAACAGACAGCGAGAGGGGATGATGGAGAGACAAAGAAGAGAAATGTGACAAATTTATCAGTTTTCTGGATAAATTGTGCTCGAAGAAAATGAAGTTTAGTTCCACAGATTAAGGAGGATAGAGAATAAGGACCTTTACTCCAAATTCCCGGGAGTTTCATTTAACCCAAGGGTCTGCTGGGTCTGTTTGGGAATAGAGCTGGACAAATCTCCCTCTCCATCTATTTGCTTCATCTGCCAAGGGAGTAAATAGAGGAACTAAAAGGTTTCCAAGGTCTCCAATAAAAGTAGGGCCCTACCAAACAGAATAGAAAAAAAGAGGGAGCGCAGACACTGGTGAGCACGTAGGAAAAGTAGGACTCCCTCCCCAACAAGTACACAGGACTCACCTATATTAAATCTCCATGCCCACCAAGAGCTTTCATTTGTCAAGTTACAGTTTAGGAAAGAGAAGAGGCCAGTTTTTCTTCAGAATTACCTTCAAGTTAATAGAGAACTTTTCTCATTCTGACATTGCCCACCCCTTTTAAGAGCCTACCTTATAGATGAACTCTGTTGGGATCTGGTTTTCACTCTGCATGGTTGTTAGGTTTCAGGAGTCAGGATCTGACCTAAAGTGTGATATTTATATCCATTTAATTACAAGCTGTGTCATAATGGGGTTCCACTATACTTTCATTATTAATGAACTCTGTCATCCCATATTTCAACAGGTGTGTAAATTCAAGCATGGGGGGGAAGGGCAGTGTAAGACAAAGATGTTGTAAAATAGGATAAAATCTGTTTTCATATTACCACCACCACCTACCTCTGGCCCCTAAAGTAGGTGGAAAGACTTGATGGTGCAGGCACTGGGGCTACAGCCTGTAACTCCCCTTCTAGTTCAGCTGGTCCAAGTCATTTGGAGGTGGTGTGCTCTAGTTAGACAGAGGGGATCTATGTTCAAGTCCTACTGTTGATATTTCTTGGCTTTGGTCAAGATATTTGACCTACCATGCCTTAGTTTCCTCATTTCTAAAATGAAAGGGGTGGACAAGATGACCTCTGAGCTCCCTTCCTACACAAGATTTATAACTAGTTTTCTGTGACTTGCTAATACTTTCTGTAAAGTGGGCAGGATGGTGTAGGGTGGTTGAAGGAAGCAGGAACATCTGCCACTGAACTCCTAGGAATAGAAGTCTTACAAAAAAATGAAAGGGAATATTGCTGTATGATTGTCAGGATTGTTCAGGATGGGTTACTCTCTTGGAAAACAGAACGTAATGTGAAGTTGCCCTACTCTTTGAAAAGATTTCAGTGAAGAAAGAATACATTACCTCAGAACAGAAAACTTCTTTCAAGGAAAATACCTTCATTTAAAAAAAAATAAGTAGCTATTATATTTAAGGTCATTTGTTTTTCTAGCTTTTGAAAATGAAATTCCCAGTGAAAAAATATTAAAATTAGGCTCCTTTTTCCATTATTCATTTTGTGGGAAATAAGTTTGATGTATTGGTCAGCAAACTGAAGGGATAAGGAGCCCAGAGAGAGAAAAATGACTCCCATAAGGCTTTTCTCTTGATGTGCTTCCCTGCAATATTCCAGCACTGCGCTTTTGCAAGTGCATTACATCCTCTAATTTTACACATTCACACCTAGCTCAGCAAACACATCGATCTCACACATCCCATGCCCTCCATCCAGATTTACACACAGAGGATCATTGAGTTTGAGTTGAAAGGGACATTAGAATCATATGACCCTAACCAACCACCACACTTTACAAATGAGGAAACTGAGACCCAGAAAGGCTTAATGATTTGTCCAGAGTTGCATAAGTAGCTAATAATGGGGCTGTAATTAAAACCAAGATCCTCTGACTCTAAATCTAGCACTCTTCCCTCTTTATCACATATATGACATATATGTGTATATATATAGTTTATATGTACATATGCATATGTGTATATATGTGTGTAAAAAGATTGTATACAGAGTAGTAACATATAGACAAGAGCTACAAATCTGCATGAGTGGAAGGAGTTTCATGTAGAATTCACTACAGAGATAAAAGTCAAAGGTACAGACACTTCCTACACCCAAATCATAGATATGGATCCACATACGTGTGGAGTTAACTTAGAAAATAAAAAAAATGAGATGATCACGCGTTGGTCCAGCATCCACATTGTCTCATCTAATTCCATATTCATGAATATGCAGTACATGATTATTACTCACACTTATTCCTTTCAGCCAGCATACCCATTCATTGATCACACACTCCCAAGCTCATATTCTTCACAAATACACGCACTCTGCTGCAGCACACATTATTGCCATGAATCCCACCTGCATACTCCCTGGAAAGTTGAACTGCCCTCCACATTCCAAAAATGAGCTTACCAGAAAGCTACTCATTCCTTCCTTTCATACTTCCCAAGGTGGCCTGGGTCGTTCCCAAGAAACCCTTTCCAGAGGCTCCCCCTTTCTGATGCCTTTAAGAAACGAAAACTAGAGAGTAACCAAATATGACAATGTCTCATTTACATCCTACATGGGCTACAGCAGGACCCTTCTGACATGGGGAGCTGAGTAGATGTTTTCCCTGTCACTAAGAATTCCTGGCTGGTGTCAGAGGCACTGAGGCCCCCTTGCTGCTCTTGTGCAGACAGCCAGGCCAGGACGTCCAGCTGGTCCTCGGGAACCTCTGCTTAACTCTTTCTTGTCTGGAGCTCAAGAGGTGATATTCCTTAGCTTAGGAACTGGACAGCTATCTAAGTTGGAGTGTGTGTGTGTGTGTGTGTGTGTGTGTGTGTGTGTGTGTGTGTGTGTGTGTGTTGGAGGAAAAAGAAGAATCAATAAAAGTGAACAACTCTTAGAGAAAATGTAGAAATGTACAGAGTACTAGTGTGACAAGAATGAAAGGAAAAAGCTTGGGGAAAAGCTTAGTGGGTTACTGAGGTGAGAGAAGGACAAGGGCTCCGGAGGAAGGATCTTTTCTCTCTGCGGCTTTGCTTTTTCTGTGTGTTTTGTTTAGCACTGGTATCTTCCCTTCCTCTCTCTTTAATTGTGGGCACCTCTACTTTCCTTTTTTGTTTTTTGGTCATAAGCACACATCAGAGCTGTGGAAGGGGAAGGGGTGCCTCTATGTGGGGTATCCCTCATAGCAAGGCTTGCTGCTTCCCCTCACCTCCTTCCAGTCTTTATTGGCTTCAATAAGCCCAATGTACTCTCAGAGCTGGATTCTCCGACACCATCCAAGCCCGTCTTCTCCAGGTTGACAAAACTCTGTCCAGGAGATCCTGGGGCCCACAAGGTGACTGTAACATAACCTTTGATTTCATGGCTGTTAGAAAGGGAGAGTGAGGAGGGATGGAGGGAAGGAGGAGGATGGGAAAAAACGGTTACTTTTTTTTTTTTTTAAAGTTGAATCCAGGGCAAGAACGGAAACTGTAGAGTTTACTTTTAAAAACTCAGTGCCTCCTTGTGAACCAGCAGAACAGTCCCATCTGTGTGTGTGAGGGGGGAGGAATCTGTGGCTCCATCTGTGTGTATAAGGGAGTGTGTATGTGTGTGAGTGGCCCTCTTTCCTCACTCTCAATGGACTTACAGTATAACCTAAAGAAGCTTTTTGTTAAACTTATGAATAGATGGATTTTGGGCGTGTAATGTTGGGCATCAAGATTTGGAGATTTGTTTCCCACTGAGGTTATTTTTTTTCCTTTTAAGACCAAAAAGAAGAAAAAATTCACCTCTCCCCATGTAAGGTCTGTTCTTTGGGGGTTAGTTTTTTTCTGTCTTTCTAAAGGTGATTTGAGACTAGGGATGAGGATCAAGAAAGGTCCTAAGAACATCTGGCTTCAGCCCTGAATCCTATTGCTTGCTAATTTGAAATGTCAAAGTGGTTATCACCCTACTTACTACTTCTTATAGCTAGATGCATTTTCTGGTTGTTCTTGGTGGAAAATTCCTGTGATTGAGCATGAGGCTACAGTCTTAGGAAAGCCTATGCTATGGTCTTGTGGACAGAGGACTAGATCTGGAGTCCAGAAAACCTCAGTTTGAATCCAGCCTCTGGCACTTAGCTACCTTGTTGAATCTTAGTTCCCTTGTCTTTAAGATGAAGATAACACCTGTACCACCTATCTCATAGGGACTTTATAAGACTCAAATAAAAGAAGGAATGTAAAATACTTTGAAAATCTTAAAGCACTATACAAGTTTCATTTACTATTATCATTGTTATCCCAAAGAGCCTTATTCTGGCCCTTCCCCTTCCTGTGGATTTCTTGAGAATAAGTTACTCAGGACAATATTACATTTTGGGTCCTGGAGACAAGAGTCCTAGCATGTAAATGTAAAAAGAAGGACTGGGGACATCAAGGGAGAAACTAGATAGAGAAATGGCCACCCTGAAGAGAACAAGGTAGTGGAGATTTAAGAGGAAGGTCAGTGAGAAGCTTAATGAAGCTTACAGATCTGCAAGTGTAGACTTTTCCTGCCTAGAAGTTTCCAGTGAAGCATCTCTGTTGGCAGAAATATAAGGAAGTTATGGGGTGCTGGCATTCAGATATGCACAGAGGTGGAAGAGAACGGGAAGATATTGGAGCCCAAGAAAGGAAGAGACACTAAATAATAGAGGGAAAACAGTCTAGAGTCACATCGGAGAAGCTCATAAATGCCACACATAATATCTGCTTTGTCTGATAGTGGGATCTGCTGAAGGTTGGTCAAGCCAACCCTATTCTCTCTTCCCTGTTTTCTGGTGCTTAGGAGCCCCAGACATGTGAGTTCAGACAAGTACCACTGGGAAGTGTAGCTTTGAGCAGTTATTCCAAGATCTGCTTAAAGTAAATTGGTTGGTAAGCTCATTGAAGTATCTCTCTTTATCACTTAATCTGGGTTCTTCCTGGGTTTCTTTTGTTCTTTCGATGACTAGGAAGGGGGCAGAGGCCAGGAATATATTTAGGAATTATCAGGGATAAACTGTGAGCCAGGTGATAGATGCCCAAGCCTCAGTAGTACAGAAACCCAAGTCCAAATCAGGTCAGCCACAGATCTTCCATTTCTCTTCCTACCCAATGGATGTAAGCATACCCTCTATCAGGGAAGTAGCCAATGTGGGAAACTGAATAGACATCTTAGAGGGTGAAGGGTGGCCCTCAGAAACTCAGCAAAATGTATTCCTCCCTCCTTGGATGTATGAAGTCTATTGAGTTCAATTAATAAGTACTTATCAAGGACCTACTATGTTTGAGTCACTATGCCAAGTACGCAGATTATTGAGTGTAAGTCAGTTTGGTCTACAGCGCTGAGCTAGAAATTGGGGCTTTTAAAATTGATTATCAAAATTAAGGATCTGGGTTCACTCTTCACCACCACATAGAAGTAAAAAGAGATTTCTCCCATTAGTGATCCCCACTCCTTGGTTTCTCTATCGGTACCCCTCTTACCCATTCTGCCCACAGTAAGTCACAGATGGTTCCAATGTACCATTACACCTTGCTATAGCATGAGGGAGTGCCAAGCATACATATAGAGTTGAAGTATCCCACAGATATAGATCACATTATTCAGCTAGCTTTTCACTGTCTAAAGTATTCCATGGTTCCCTCTAGACACAAACACGGTTTATTCATGAAGTATTCATTAAAAACCTATGTTGTACAGAATACTTTAGTCACTAAAGGGAATTCCAAGTCTATTTAAAACAGGTTTCCTACCCTCATGGAGGGGGCATCAAGGTGGCAAAGTGAACAGAGCCCTCAGCTTGGAATCAGGAAGAGTTGTCTTTATGAGTTCAAATCTGGACTCAGGTGCTTGTTTTGTGACCCTTGGCAAGTCATATAACCCTGTTTGCCTCAGTTCCTCATCTGTAAAATTAGCTGGAGGGGGAATTGGCAAACCACTCCAGTATCTTTGTCAAAGGAAACTCCAAATGGGTCATGAAGAATCAGATATGACTGAAACAACTCAAAAACAACAACAACCACCACCCTCATGGAAAAGGGATAAGACACAAAAATGAAAAGCTAAACTATATAACCTTTGATGATGAATGTTTGCAAAACAAACAGCTAGGTGAGGTCTATGTGAGGGAAGGGTGTCATTGACCAGGGGAATCAGAGAAGGATTGATGGAATGGCTTTAGTCTTGGGCTTTAAAATATAGGTAGGAATGCCACAGGGAAAGAGGGGAAAGGAATGACATTCTAAGCATTGGGAACAGTGAGAGAAAAGGTAAGGAGAAAGGAGGATGCCTGATATATTTGAGGGGACAAAGGGTAGTCCTGTCTGGCTGGAGTATAATAAGAACAGAGGGAATAATCTGAGATAAACCTGGTAACACCTTGAATGTCAAAGTAAAGGACATTGAACTTTATTTGAGAGGTAATAGGGAGCCACTGAAAATTTTGGAGCAGAAGCATGACATGACTATCTTCTTACCTAAGAAAGATTACTCTGGTATTATTGTAGAAGTCCTTAGGTCTCTTCTCTAGGGCTTGATCCTTAGGGTTACAGTTTTTGGTTGGTGTGTCCTGCTTCCATACTTTGGCCCCAAGTGGAGTTATAGATTTAGCCTTCTGTTGGTCTCTAAATAAAATAAGAGACTTTCATGTTTTTTAATCTCTCCTTGGCCTGTGACATAGGTCTTGTTCCCTAGATGTTACTTTTCTCATTCCTGAATTATAGTCAATCCACAAGCATTTAGTAAGCATCTGATATGTGCCAGGTTCTATGCCAGGTGCTAGGATACAGATACAACAAAGTGTGAGAGCATATCCATCTTGAGAGATCAGCTGTTCTGGACAGTTGCCCAGGACTCCAGGTTTAGGAGGACAGCCTCCCCTTCCCTCAGAAATAAGGCAGACCAGGACTCAACTAAATGCATAAGGGTCACCTACACACAATCAACATATTAAGACTCCCTCCATCAATGAGGTAAAGTGTGAGTCTGCCCCATACACACACACACACACACACACACACACACACACACACACACACACTCCTCTTAGGTTTTCTGTTGGTGACTTTCCCCCCTTAATAAATGTTTCCCTTGATCTTCATCTTAATCTGATTTTACCTGGATAAAAATGTTAGTATGTAAAGAAGGGTATTCAGAATACCTTTTGACTTTGTATCCTTAAGGTCTAAAGCAGTGCCTTGCACAATAAATGTTTGCTGATTTGAATCCAAGTGAATTGCCCCTCTGTTTTTATCTCTGCCACTTTACTATCAAATGATACTCCTTACCTATGTTCCTTGGTGACTGAATTTATGCTCATGGGTTCAGTTATCACCTCTACACACACACATCACTCCCAAATCTCTAGAGAGATAGACAGACAGATTAAATAGATTAGATAGATAGATTAGAAAAATAAAGAGATTAGATTAGATAAACAGATTATAACATAGATAATATAGATTGATAAGCAGCCAGATAGACAAGTAGAAAGATTAGATACATAGAAACATAGATAATGTCAAAATAGATCAAATAGAAAGATTAGCCAGGGGTGGGGAACCTACAGCCTCAAGGCCACATGTGGCCTTTTAGATCCTTGGGTGAGGCCTTTTTGCTAAATCCAAGTTTTACAGAACAAATCCTTTTATTAAGGGGATTTGTTCTGTGAAGCTTGGAGTCAATCAAGGAGCCACACTTGAGGACCTAGAGGGCCACATGTGGCCTTGAGGCTGCAGGTTCCCCACCTCTGGATTAGATAGACAGATAGAAAGATCTATCACTATAGATATCAATATAACTATAAATCCAGCCCCAAATCTCTCTCCCAAATTCCAGTCCCACATCTCCAATTGCTTGCTGGGTATCTCCATCTGGATGTCAACACATTTAAAACTTAAACTCATCCTCTTTCCTGTTAAACCCACTTCTCTCAACTTCCCTCTTTCTGTCACTCACCCTTCAAGTCACCCAGGTCCAAAGCCTCAGAAACATTTCCATCTTTGAGTGAGAGAGAGCAAAAAGCCAATCATTTTGCAATTCCCATTGGTTTTAGCTGCACATCTCTTCTGAGCACCCCCTTTCCTACACTCATACTGCTGCTAACCTTATTGAGTTTCAGGCCACCATCACCACTGACCTGGGGGTTGGACTTAAGAGTGCTAAGGGTCTCCCAACTCGAAGTCTATGAATGTATGACAAGGGTCATTGTAACAGCTCTCTAATTGTTCTCCTCGTTTCCCATCTCCTAGTCATCTCCTGCATCCAATTCACTGTTTATAAAGCTGCCAAAATCATCTTGCTTAAGCACAAGTTTGACTATGTCTCTCTACTACTCAAAAATCTTCGATGGCTTTCTACTCCCTCTAGGATAGACTACAAATTTCTTAGGCTTCCTCCCTGTAAATCCTACTCAATCCAACTCCAACATCCTTTCCACCCTCATTTCATGTTATTGCCATTCACATAGGTGAATGAAGTCCATATGAGACCATTGGTTGTTTCTTAAAAACAGCATTCCTTCCTCTGCCTCCATACCAGAAGCTATCCTTGTGCCTGGAATGAAAACCCTCTTCTTCTCCTTCAGAATCCTTCTGTTCCTTGAAAGCTCAGTTCATACTCCCACCAATGAAAAGATCCCCCACTTCAGATGTGCCTTCACTTCAGTCCCAGTCAGTTAATATAGGCCAGGCCCTGGGCTTCATTCACCTCACCTGGATCTCTCCTTTGTTCCTCCCATTACCTAATTTGCATTATGCTTCTGTGTACCATAGAATAGAAGTTCCTTAAGGACAGGAGAGTTTTCATTTCTTTCTCTTTGTGTCCCAAGTCTCTGGCCAAAAGTGAACAATAAATGTTTGTTGAAGGCAAAAGCTTGTGAGAGATAGTGTGTTAGTGACACTTAATATGTGTGTGCCCTGAGTCCCAATTTTCTCACCTATAAAATGAGCTCAATGACCTCTCAGGTTCCCTCTAGCTTTACCCATAATCCCAACATTCCTGTCTTTTTTCTTCCTATTTTAAGGTCACACCTGGCTGTAGTACTTTTCTCAGGCCCGTATTTTATGTTAATTTTTTTAGAGTCTTGGTTCTCCATACCTTTATTCCCTTGGCCCTCTCCCAACTCACCTGGAAGCCCTCTTTACCTGACCATCCTGTACCTTTATAGCATCTATACTCAGGACTCATAATAAAACATATTTGCATGTTAACAACAATACCCACTCACCCACCTCACTGATTCCATCCATCCTCCTTCACCTTCCTAAGAGCAAAGCAAGAATTAGGCATTTGTAAACTGAATGTAAGTTTCAAAAAATTTATATGTGTATATGGGGTGGGAACTCAGACAAGTCGAGTCAATGTGCATTTATTAAGCTCCTACTCTATGCCAGGGACTTCACTAAGCACTGTAGATATAAAGAAAGACAAAAGACAGTCCCTGCTCTCAAGCAGTTTACAGTCTAAGGGGGTGACAACACGCAAATAACCATAAGGAGCTAATCTCAAAAAAGTGTTAACATTAAGGGGAATTGGAAAAGGCTTCCTGCAGAAGATGGGAATTTAGTTGGGACCTGAAGGAAGCTATGGAAGTCAAGAAGTAGAGATGAGGAGGGAAAGCATTCCAGGCATGGGGGACACCCAGAGAAAAGGCTCAGAGACTGTATACTGTCCCTTAGCGACTTTTCACCATCACTGTCACACACATGACCACTAATTACAAAGTTACAGCACTTTACAATAGAAGACAGAATTTTCTGATATTAAAAATATATGCTGGGGGAAACTAAGTGGCACAGTAGATAGAGCACCTGCCCTGGAGTCAGGAGGATCTGCATTCAAATCTGGCCTCACACTTACTAACTGTATTACCCTGGGCAAGTCATTTAACACACACACACACACACACACACACACACACTCATGCACGCACACACACTCTAGAAGAAGATAGAGTCTGAAGCTGGAATGAGGACACATATTTCACTTGCCTCAAGTCACTTGAGTATGGGGTTCAGGAATGTGGTAGTTGCTATATTCCATAGAAAATAAAAGGGAGAAAAAGAGAATGTGTCCAAAATTCAGGGAGTAAACAAGCCTGAGGAGGTTACACAAAATGACTCAGAAAGGAAAGGTGATATCAAATGAAATCCCAAGGGACAAACAGTCCTCCATCTCCACTAAGCACAGAACAAAACCTGCTAAATGTAATGAAGGACTTCCTGAGTAAAGCTTTTGTCCTGTTGAAACAAGGTTGTGTGGAAACTCCCTTTTAGAGGCTGTGTGCTAAGGATAAAAGAGATGCTCTCTCAATCTCTCTCTCTCTTTCTCTCTCTCTCTCTCTCTCTCTCTCTCTCTCTCTCTCTCTCTGTCTTTCTCTCCTCTCTCTCTCTCCCCTCTCTTCTCTCACTCTCTAGCTCTCACTCTATGTATACATATATATACACACACGTATGTATTTCTGTTCATCAAAGTCTGGGTGGGCTAAGGAAGTGAACTTACTTTATATATTTTCTTGGGCAAGTCAACTAATCTTTCTGGATATCAGTTTCCCTTTCTGTAAAGTGACTAGGTGATTCTCAAGGTCCTTTTCAACTGTAAATGAATTTGTCAAACCCACACATGACTCTAATGTGAAATACAAAAAGATTAGTCATAGAATATGTATGTGTGTTGTATACACATCCCACACACATGTAAAGACCAATCCTATAGATGGTCCCTGAAAAGAAGAATACAGGGTGATTGAGGCTATCTTGCAGCTGAAGTTTTGACTAAGAACTCAAGCCAATGGTAGGTTCCACTAACGAAACTTGAGGGCAAAGTCCGCTTGAGCCATGACACTAAAAGAACTTGGAATAGAGGGTAAAGCAGAAGCCCTGCACAACAAAGACAAACCAAGAGGCCCTGCTGACCACTGAGAAGAGTCACCGCACTAGACAGACTGGGCATTAGTTGTGCATAAATACTTCCTTCGCCTTTCACTCCTCTTGTTTCTATTCATCTGGACATAGAACAAACAAGAAACAGACAATACTTTCTGCTTTGTATATTGGCCTATAGTTTTGTCTTCCTTAGATGTTTGCCTATGCCATATTCTTCTCCACAATTTTTTATAGTGGAAAGAAAAATAGGAGACCTGGGTTAAACTCCAGGCTCTGCTGTTTATGTCCCATGTGATGCAGGACAAGTCACAATCTTTCTGGTCCTCATTCCTGTAAAATGATAGAGGGGAATTGGATTAAGTTCTAGGGGCCCTTATGAACTAGATTAAGTTCTAGGGGCCCTTGCAGTTCTAAATCTTTGATGCTATGATATATACCTTTTCTATTACGGATCATAAAAGACCTTATAAGTTATTCTATTGTTCCTCCCAATATAGCCCTACCCCTGTTATTAATTAGATCTTTTACTTTGAGCAGTGATAATAAAAGTTGATGCTCATATAGTACTTTAAAACTTATCCCATTTAAGCCTTACAACAATTCTGTGAGGTAGCTACTGAAAGCATAAGTATCCCTGTTTTACAGTGTGAAAATTGAGTTTCAGGGAGATCAAATCACTGGCCCAGGGTCACATTTGCTAATAAGAGGTAGGATTTGAGCCCAAATATTCCTGACTCCAAATCCAACTTTCTCCGCATTTTGTTACTTTTTCTATCTGGACCTCAGTGTCTTTAAATTGGGGAGTGGGGGGAGTTGGATTGGGTGATATACAGTATAAGGTCCTTTCCATGCTATTATTTTTCATCTTAGCAATTTGTACATGCTTCATCTCTCTCCTAGAATATTAGCTCCATAAGGGCAGGGTCTTTGTACATCAGCTTTGTATCTTCCATGGCACCAAGCACAGTGCTCTGTACACAGTAGGCACTTAATTAAGATTGTTCAATTGAGTTTCCAGTTCTAAAATGCTATGATTCTACTCTTCAAGCTTCCATTTTAAAAAAAAAAGGAGCTAGAAACATAATCCAGGGTGCCCCAAAAGTTTTAGTTCAGTTTTAGGCTATTCAAGCTTCAAACTGCACTAAGACTTTTGTATTGTGTAATTTTTCAAGGTCAATACTACTAGTCACTAGCAGAGCTTGAAAAAGAATTTAAACATTTTAACTATCAATTTGAATGTTCTTTCCATTGTTCCATTTAGTCTCCCAAGGCATTTAGATGGCAAAGTGGATAGAGCACTAGGCTTGGAATCAAGAAGATTCATCTTCAAGAGTTCAAATCTGGCCTCAGGCATTTACTAGCTGTGTGACTCTAGGAAAGTCACTTTAACCATCTGTCTCAGTTTCCTTATTTGTAAAATGTTGGACACAACTGAAATGATTAAACAGCAAATCCAGCCTCCCAAGAACACATGAATTTGTCTTCTAATTTCCCATTTACTTCCATGGTACCTCCTCATAGCGAATGAGGTAGAATCCCACAATACTTTACAAATGAAGATTCTTTTAGTTTGTGTAATTGTTGTGTAGGCTATTGTCTTTAGGGTAAAGTTTAGACTTGACCAACTGGGAGCAACCTTGCAGTAATCTGTCTTTCAAGTTCTATCTTCTATTATTTATTTCATTCTCTTTATACCCCAATCAAATTGAATCACTTGAGCCAAACTTCCAACCTTTTTACCCTCATTCAGCTGTTTCTTCACTATGCCTAGAATACCCTCCCTATTCTATTCAACCTTTAAAGCCCAGCTCAATTTCTCTCTCATCATTCTTCCTCCAGTTGGTAATGACTTGCCCCTTGAGAACTCACAAAGTTTTTTGGAACTCTCTATCAAGCTAACCAAAGAATATTGTATGTGACAGCTCTCCATGTTGGTGTGCTACTCCCCTCACTAAATTACAGAGTCCTTGAGGGTGAAGATCATATCTCATCAAAATATTGTGTCCTCTAGGACACATATTGTTTTTTGTTGTTTAGTAGTTTTTCAATCCTGATTCTTCTTGACCCCATTTTGGATTTTCTTGGCAAAGATACTAGAAGTGGTTTGCCATTTCCTTCTCCAGTTCATTTTACAAATGAGGAACTGAGGCAAGCAGGGTTAAGTGACTTGCCGGTGTTACACAGGTAGTTAGTTAAGTGTCTAAGGCTGGATTTAAGCTCTGGAAGAGAAATCTTTATGACTCCAGGCCAGGTGCCCTATCCACTGAGCCAGTCAGCTGCCTCTCCACATTGTAGACACTTAATAAAAGTTTTTTTGCTTGTGTGTGTCTAAAGAATTTCCATGATCAATTATCTAGCACCTTGGTGCCAGATGAACAATGGTCTTTATATGTAGTTTTGTTATTCAGATTTGCTCAATAAAGGGATCTAAAGGGTTTGAAAAGTGCTAGTACTTTGATATTCAGTTGGTGAAAACTCTTCTATTCTTATTGGTATATTGGCTTTGTTATGCAAATATATCAGCTTCCGGAATGGGATCTCCAGGATATTTTTTGTTTTCTCCAATGTTTTAATTTAAAATGTAGAAGCTCAGGTTTTGCCCATGAATGAAGGTCTTCAAAGGGTTTAGAAAGAGAATTTCTCTGATTTCTCAAAACAAGTTACTGACTTCTCTTAGTAGGCAGAACTGCAGACCTGCAGTTCAATGGAAAGAATGCAAGCCTAGGAAGTTGAAAAGCCTGGGTCTGAGTCCTGCCTCTGTGACTTTTGACACATCACTTAACTTCCCTAGGTCTTGCTTTCTTCCTCTCTTAGGTCCTTTCCTTCACGAACAAACGCTCTATGACTTCAGTTTGGTTACCTTAACCTATGTCAAATAACATCAACAGCAATAGATGACTTTATATAATACTTTAAAGTTTGCAAAGCACTTGATAGCAATCCTAAGAAGTAAGTACTATGGGCATTATTAGCCTGATTTTACAGATGAGAAAACTGAAGTTGAGAGATTAAGTAAAATCCCAAGCCCCAATAGTCAGTAAGTATCTAAAGGCAGAATTTAAATTTGAATTTTTCTGACTCTTTTTCCAGTATGTCATTTAGTATATACCATGCTGTCTCTCATCATTGACCACAATCAAAGCCAGAGTCTGTGTCTGGGACTAAAAAGTCCATTGGCAGGGAAACCCTGACTCACAATAGAGCTTGATGTATTGCTAAAAGTGGTTTTGATGAGCCTTTAATAAAAGACTGTTTGGAGACAACAGAACATTACAGTCTAACCATCATATTTTTCTGTGTTTTATGCATATAAAACTCAACAGGCTAGGCAATAAAATCCTGCTTTCATGTGTCCAGGAGGGGACATGTCTTGTGTGTCTTCATACTGTATTGATCTAAATATGCTCCTAAATAAATTCTTTGACAGGAAAAATTATATATATATATACATATATATACACACAAATATAATATACATATGTGTGTATATATATTATTGTATGGTGAAAAATAGAAAAATAACTTCTGATTACAAGCTACATGGTTTTCTACAAGCTAGAAAATGAAGCCTCATTCAGAACACAGCAGTATTTACTGCGCTATGTATATGCAAGGGAAACAACATATGTTTTGGGGGAAAACAACACTGAGCCAAAATCAGGAGACCTAGTTTCAGTACTAGAACTTTGTGTTTGTATATAAAAATATATATCTTTACATGCATGTAGGCTAAACAAAGAATCTAGGCTACTCTCACTAAGAGTACCATCTTTCTCTCAGTCTGGCCCCAAAATAAGCGCTCTTGATGGCAAGGGGTCAGGACCTTAGTATTAAGGTTGTGAGCAGAAACTTGAATGAAATGTACAAGCTTTAAAGGTAGGCTCTTTCTGAGCCCTCAGAACTCCTGCCAGGGACTTCTTCCAACCCTCCCACTTTGATACATACCTTCACAAGATAGTTTGGCCGACAATGGCCTTTTTCCTGTCTTGTTTCTCTTTGTGTGAGCCGTCTGCTTGGAACCACATGTAAAACTCTCTGGTTGATAGTGCCAGAAAAGGAAGATTAATTTCCCTTCTCTGGAATACCTGCTGAAAACAAAATCAACAGGCTCGATCCAAGTCAGGTGACTATCATTGGGGGGAATGTCATTGAAAAAAAATGAATGGAGAAGACTGGGCAGAGATTTCAGCTCACTGAGTTCCTAGAAAACTGCTTAGTGAGGATTGCTGGCTTCAGCGTCCTTTGTCTGCTCAGCTGGAAGACTGTGATTATTAGATACTGTAATCTTGAAGGGCAGGACACCCTTGAAGGGGACTGTCCGGCAGCCAGGAGAACCTGGTAAAGAAATACATGCTGGAGACATACTAGACAGGGAAGAAACAAGGTAGGCCAGACAAGAGTATCAATATTTTGCAGTCTGTTCCCTGGCCACCTCTAGAAACTTACCTGTTTCTGGGGGCAAAACAGGAGACAGAAGGATATCAACAGTAAGGTAAGCAGCAAAACCCTAGCTTCTATGAAAAACTCCCCCTGGGTTTTTTAGGTCCCATCCTAAAGACTCCAGTCCATAGAATACACTTAGGATAACTTGACTATTTATAGAAGTACCCTAGGTTTGTGTGTTTTGTTTTTATTTTCATAATTAGTTTATAAAAAGTCTTTCTGACAATGAAATCAAGCACTTCTCACCTATGAGACCTCTTTTACTCTCACAAAAGAAGCAAGAGAGATAATTCATTATCTACCTTGACAGATGAGACTGATGCCAGAGAGGTCAATCCATCAATCAACCTATGGGTATTAATTGAGACTTTAAAGTATTTAATATATTTCTTGGTGCTGAAGTAACCTGACACTGAGTTCACAAAGTAAGTGAGGCAGAAACTGATTTGAACGCAGGGATTGAGAATTCAGTCTGATGCCCTCTTCCCTATACTAAGGAATGAATGAATGAGTGAGTGAGTTTACTATGTTCCAAGCATTATGCCAAGAATGGCACATCCAGAGAGAAAAGTAATACAGTTCCTGGTCTCAGGGAGCTCCTATTTCAATAAGAGGAAACAATAAGAATAGAAAGGGGCAGATGCAGGGTGGATGGCAAGGCCTATAGTTAGAAAAGGCAATCCTATCAGGCACATGGCAAGTCTGAATGGCCCTTAGATTGGTGCAGCAAGGTGCGTGACAATGCTCAGGGATCTGGGGGGGTGCGTTGACAGATTGGATGGCAATGTGGGTCAGTTCTAGAAACCTGCAGAGTCACGTTTTTTGAAAAGTCTGTTCTAGTCTGATACACAGAGACTGTTTTAGTCTGTAAGCCCCTCCTTCCTCTCTACCTCAGTGAGTATACTCTGTTCATCCAAATCATTCCATATGGTCCCTGACACAGTACTGTACACAACTAATTGGACTGAGGCTTTTTGAAAAATATGATTCTGCATGTTAGGATTTTTACAGACCTCCTTTCTAGACCTGACCAACATTGTCATCCAATCTGCCAATGCACCTTCCAGATCCCTTGCTGCAACAATCCAAGGGCCACTCAGGTTTGCCATGTGCCCAATAGCAGTGCCTTTTGGACCTATAGGCCTATGGAACTCTTTTCAGAATCATGTTTTTAATTGCATAAAATAAAATATAATGTTGAAATATAGTTATAAAATATATATTTTTTAAATGTTCATAGACCCTAGGATAAGAACTCCTGATCTAGGTCATATCCCAGTGAATTTTTATGCCAGAATCCCAAGTCTCTCCTTCCCCTAAACCAGAGCAGACACTCACTGGGGTTAGTTTTTCACTTCAAATTCTGCATAGGGCTTACTACCTGTCTTTGGCCTGGAAAAGGGATGACAACCTTAATGCTTCCTTATTATTCTCCTTTCCATTCAGGCTCATGGCCAGATGGAGAGGAGAAAGAGTAGCCACAACAGCCTCATTTTCACCCTTCAATCAAGGAAAGAACTGTGCCCCAACCCCACAGGACCTAGGTGATATTTATAACAGAGCTGCCATCACCACATTGGATCTAACTCCTTACTGTTTTGCCAGAGCCACGTAGCCTTACGGCAGGGTTGGGGGGGGGGGGGGGCCTATATACAGGCCAGGTGCAGAGCAGCTTCATTAGTCTCCCTGTGCCTGAGTATAGGGAATGGAGCCAAGCCAATCCCCTTGGAGATACAAGGTCCCGCAGAAAGGTGCCAAAGGCCTTTGCTTGTTCACCTTTGTGCTGATCTCCAGAGAACCAGACCCACGTCTCTTTCCATAGGGTCTCCCTTCTCTCACAATTATGTAAACTGAAAATGGAGCTCCTTCTACTACAGGAGTGAAAACTACTTTTGTCATCTTACCTAGATCAATAGGCCAGTAAATACAGTACATACATAGTTGCTTGGAATTCTTTGGCTGAAAGGCCAATCCCATTTGTAACAACCTTGGCACCCAGCCTTTCTGATGCCACAGGGAATCAGAGACCCTCAGAGTTAGAAAGGATCTTAGATCCATTCCCTTGGCCACTGCAAGAATTCTCCTATTAATTTGATTCTCCTCCCATTTCATTTCTTTGGAAGGCAGGAGGTTTCACTAAAGCTTTGTGGTTTCAGAAACCTCTGTCTCAAATAAGTTCCAGAATGAACTGGCAACATCCAGCTTAGAGTGTCTATCAAGACGTCTCCATTCTGTCCTACAGGTCCCTTTCCAACCTTCTCCAGATTCTACTTCATGAAAGAAGCTTCCTTCTAATAACTGCCCCTGAGTTGGCAATAAGGGTCAGGCAGGATTAAGAAGTAAACCACTAGCCCATGATTTGTACAACAGAGAAGGTGCTTGTGCCTGGTGGAAAGTTTGGGCTGAAACATACTTGTTTCCAAAAAAAATCTGGGTCTAATATTTACACAAAGTCTGAAATTAATGCAGAGCAAACTTTTAGGTGCCAGCGTTGGACAGCAAGACTTAAGAACAGGAAGGGGGCAGATATAAAGTAAAAGACACTTTTTTTGCAGCTGGAGTTGGGAAAAGCTAAATTTCCCTGGTCATATAGAGCAGAGGTAATGACTTCATGTCACTCTAGGTCCTGGTCACTAGCCAGATAGGCAGACTGGTCCCCATGTTTCTGTTTTATAGTATGATTTTCATGGAAAGCTGTGTTTGAGTGAATAATGGGGAGGGGGAGAAGAAAAGGGGAACAGAAGGGGAACAGCCTAGAAATGTTGGATAATATTTGTAGTGTAATTGAAAGACTTGGGGTAAGAAAGCTTGGGTCTTCTTAGAGTCTCAATCTCCCCATCTGTAGAGTGTAAAATGAGCTGGAGAAGGAAATGGCAAACCATTCTAGTATCTTTGCCATGAAAACCCAAAAAGGATCATGAAGAGTCCTGCACAAATGAAAATGACTGAACAACAACAACAGAGTTGCGTTACCTGCCTCACAACTTTGTCTTAAGGAAAATGTTTGAACACCTTTAATTATATTGTAAATAGGAGATTAGAGATTAGGATCATAGGATTCAGAATTGAAAATGACCTTAGAGATTATATAATCTGGGCACCTCATTTTACTGATGAAGACATTAAGGCTCAAAGAGATGAAGTCATTTGCCCAAGGACACACAGCTAGTAAATCATGGGACTTAAATTTGAATCTAGGCTTTTTGGCGGCACGTTCTTTCCATAGTTTTTCCATGTTCTTATCTGTGTGGATGTTCCATCTACATGGAGGCAGAGTGTCAAATATCCAATTCCCCCACGGTTTGGTAAACAATCTTCATGA
Source organism: Gymnobelideus leadbeateri (assembly GCA_011680675.1). Classification (NCBI taxonomy): domain Eukaryota; kingdom Metazoa; phylum Chordata; class Mammalia; order Diprotodontia; family Petauridae; genus Gymnobelideus; species Gymnobelideus leadbeateri. Next base: position 238,135 of record WOXC01008156.1, on the reverse strand, counting down.
GTTATCGTAGCTTCAGAAAAATCACTGGGGCAGGCCAGGAGAGGGGGGCAACTTTTCAGAAATGAAACCCTCCAAACTCAGGAGGCTAGACTTAGAAGACACACCTAAAGCCCATGGCAAGGTCATATTCAAGATTTTTCCAAAACAATGATGTTTCCAGACCTTGCGTTCTGCTGTCCCAGTTTTTTGAGCACATAACTATTGAGACTACTGACCATCCTGGATGAGGCTTCCATGTAAGAATTCAGTAGGATAGGAACCATTGTCATCATTTTTATGGCTATTTATTAGTTGATTCAGCTTGGAAACTCTGAGAATCCTAGAAGAATATAGGAATGGAAAGAACACAGGAAGACATGGTATTAATATAAGGGAGGGGGCCTGTTCAAACCCTGCCAGATAGAATTTTGGCAGCCTAATAATCTTGGAGCACAATTTGTCAGGGTAAGCATCTTTCATATTAAAAGTTACAATACAACCTGGCTTCTATTTGAAGTCTGAAGATTCTAAGGAATCATGACTTTGATTTGAAGCTTAGAGATCCTGGGATCTACTTTCTGGGATATGCCCAGATCGAGATGAGTAAATTAGGGAAATTGGACATAGGACATCGAAAACTTGCTTTTCAATTTCTGAGTGTGGTTGAGGAGAGAAATACATTTTGGCAAGGAGAATCCATTCCATCCTTAGGTGAAACCTGGGGAGTTCTTCCAGGGCAGAGAAATATGGAGGATACTGACAGCACTTGTTCTCCCTCAGCAGGATGGAAACAACTGAGCTTATCAGCTGGTTTAATTAGTTAAAATAAGAAGGTACTAGATGACTTGCTCTCCATTGCTGCTGTACCCCAGGGATTTTCTCCTTTGCTCTGGCCAGCCCTACTCTGCTCTACTCCCCTCTCTCCCAACCCCAAGTGGTCTGGCAGAGAGCCTCAGGGTCTCTATCTCCCCAAACCAAGATTCCCTCTGACCCACCAATTGAATTTGCTTTAAGAAACTGATTCCAGGGTACATTTTGAATTTTCTCCAGGTTCCTAAAGTGCTAGTTATAGATCTGGTGCAACTTCTTTAGATGACTAGGGGCAGTAGCTATGAAATACCAGTCAGTTTCAAGGATAATAGTCAATAAAAATTCATACCAAGGGAGGCATGTATACACAGACATTAGTCAAGTGATCCTTCTAAATGTTGCTTGAAGGTGAGGTAAACAAAGGGATGATAGTGTAAGAGAACTATGCAGCAAAACAAAAGGACCAGTGGAGGAGGGAAGATGCTTGGGAACTGCCCAAATGGGAAAGGGAAGTCATTCTCTGACAGGCATCACCAGCTCCAGGAACAACTGGGTAGATAAAACCCTTTAAAAAGATGAATCAATTCAAATGGAGCTTGAGAATTTATCACAAGAACACTTTCTGTTAATAATAACAATTATTTAATTATTTAATGATTATTATTTAATTATTTAATAATAATTATTTAACTAACATGTGCATAGACCTTTAAAGTCTGTAAAACACTTTTATATATGCTATCCTGACAACAACCCTGTACCATTATTATATATTTATTATATATATTATTATATACCATAAATACCATTATTATCATTTGAGAGAGGAGGAAACTGAGTCTGACTTGTCCAAAGTTACATAGCTAATAACCATCTGAAGGAGGATTTTAAGTCAGGTTTTCTTGATTCTAATCCCAGCATTCTATCCAGCTGCCTCATAAATAATGTCTAAATTTATGTGCTTCCCAGAAACTGCTGACTTTGCTGAAATCAGCTGTCATGATAGAGACATGGAGAATAACTTCAGACTCAAGTCTGGACTAAATAAAACTCATTAGCCAAGTAGGCTTTCCCAAGACATGTGTTGTTGTTATTCAGTTGTGTCTGATTCTTTGTGACCGCATTTGGGGTTTTCTTGGCAAAGATACTGGAGTGGTTTGCCATTTCCTTCTCCAGCTCATTTTACAGATGAGGAAACTGAGGCAAACAGGGTCAAGTGACTTGCCCAGGGTCACACAGCTAGTAATCTAGTCTCAGACTAGATTTTAACTAGGAAGATGAGTCTTCCTGACTCCAGTCCTGGCACTCTATCTACTTCGACACCTAAGCTGTCCCCAAGATATGTGTACTCCTTGGATCAAGGAACCCAAAGACATGGGCTCTAACCTGTCTCTACTACCTAGTAATCATGTGATCTTGGAGGATGTCAGGTTACCCCTGTTAGTCTCAGTTTCCTCACTTCTAAACTGGAGCTAGTAATACCAGCCTTGCCCCACGTGGCCTTCCTGGCAGAATTGCTGGGCGGATTAAATAATATGATAAATAGGCATTTTAATCCTTATTGGTTTTCTAAACCTTGATCCCATCACCTAGTTCCAGAGATTATTATAGTACAAGCTCCCAAACCATCAGGCTCAGATTATCCTGAAAGGATATTTGAACATTCTTTGGTGACCTGAAGGGTAGTCTACACCATTTGGGGAAGGATAGGGAAAGCTGAAGCATCACAGAATGGCCTCTCAGTGATATCACACTGTGTCATCCAGAAATTCTACCATTGGAAGCTCTGACCAGTGGCTATAAATCTATAATTGTCTATTGAGCTGGTCTATGATCATGGAAATTTGCTCTGCTGACTCAACAGGCATCATTCAACCCTCCAGACAAGAGTAGTGAAAAGGAAATAGTCACCATAGGCGGGGTGAATTATGACTAATGTAAAATAACTGTTCCCCTTGTGCCTGCCCCCCAAATTATCTCCAGTTCAAAAAGAAATGGGCCTTAGATCAGGGTCTTTCCTGACTGTTGAGGAGCCTCACCTGGATGCCAAAAGTACTGAAATTAGCCGATCTGTCCAGTAATTAATGATGTGCTCATATCAGGTCCTGGACATATAGCAATCATGATAACCACAATTGGAATTATAGCAAGTGTTTTTATAGCACTTTGAGGCTTACAAGGAGCTTTATAAGTATCTCATTTCATTCTTATTACAATCATGTTATATAAATATTATGATTATCCTTATTTTACAGATGAGGAAACTGAGGCAGAGAAAGATAAGGTGACTTGCCCACGATCATACAGCTAGAAAGTTCCCTAGGCTAGGTTTAAACTAGGATCTTCCTAACTCTTCCAGTCCTCTATCCACTGAAACATCTAGTAACCTAGCACAGCATTGTGTCTGACACATCATTTCTGCCCTTGCCTTTGCAATCCCAATAAGTAACAAAGAAGGGCACTTAGCTAGCAAGGCATGGAAACACTGAGGGATGTGTAGGTCCTGTGTTTTATAGAGTCTGGGGTGGAGCCGTGTGAGACTTGTATCTCTATCAAGTAAGGTGGTACCTCAAACACCACTAGCAGGTCAAATCAGCCTGTTAAGTAATAGAATGATAGATCTAGAGCTGGAGAAGAACTTAGAAGCTATTTAACCCAACCTGATGAAGAAACTGAGGCCTAGAAAGGTTAAGTAACTTGTTCAAGATCACAAGGTAACAAGTAGCAAAAAGTCAGAATTTGAATCCAGAACCTCAAATTCTAAAACCAGCCATTGCATTATGCTGCATTCTATAGGTGAAGGATAGGAACACACACCTTTTAGTCTAAAGATCCCCACACTATTATACAGTGGTGCAGATATTAACAGATCATTTACCAGCCCTGGAAGTGGCCAGGAATTGCACAGGACTAATGGTCCTACCACTTACCCCAAGGTTGAATGCAAGCAAGGTTTTGCAGACAGTTATAAGTATTAGCACAAATCCAAAATCAGTCAATTCACAGCAATAAAGAATGGTCCCATGGGTATCAATTACAGTTATCCCTTCCACATCGTGACTTTCCCAATCATGGCTCGCCATAAGAAATTAAATGAGAACTTCTGGGGAGTTTTGTGGAAGCCATAGACAACATATGAAGGCCAGAAGATAGCACAGAAAAAGTTTAGAAACTCAGAAATGCATAAAATATATTATAGTATTGTATAATATCAACAAATTTTATCTTTAAATGCCATAATAATTCAGACTTCTTTTCTGATATGAAGGGAGGATTGAAAAATTTTACATGGATTTTGCAGACTGTGGGGATGCCATCCCCTAACCCCTGCGGTGAGGAAAGGATAACTATACTGCAATATAAGAGCATCTAGGTGGTGCAGTGGATAGAGTGCTGGGCTTGGAATCAGGAAGACTCAACTTCCTGTATTCAAATCTGACCTCAGAAACTCACTAGCTGTGTGACCCTGGGCAAGTCACTTTATCCTGTTTGCCTCAGTTTCCTCATCTGTAAAATGAGCTAGAGAAGGAAAAGGCAAATCACTCCAGTATCTTTGCCAAGAAAACTTCAAATAAGGGAAATGAAGAGTCAGAAATGTCTGAAAAACAACTGAATACTGCAATGACAATACTATATTAAAGCCTGAACAGATATGATATGGAAATTACCCACATTGCACCTGAATTATATATACATAGAGAGATAGCAAGTGAACTAAGGATACAAAACATTCAGAACCAGGAAAAATACAACTTGTAAAAAGCAACTCAAATAAGCCTCCATGGCCTATATTGACCAGGAACTTTGGACAATAACAAGGATCATAGAATGTTAGAGCTAGAATAGGCTTTAAAGATTATCTTTAAGGTCCACCCTCCTCACCTCACAAATGAGGAAACACAGACACAGGTTAAATGACTTACACAAAGTTAGACAGGTAGTAAAAAGAAGAACCAGAATTCCAACCCAGTCCTGTTACTCCAAAATCTATTATGTTCTTTCCTCTATACCTTGAGATGGGATTTCTACTGTATTGTGCCTGAAGTGGACAAACAGATGGGAAGGGTTCCCCTACTGAAGTTTCAGGATACTTAGTTGAGAGGAGCTCCCTAGAGCCTGGGATCAAAGTGTACCCCAGCAGAGCAGGGGATGGAGAGGAGTTGAGTGTTTGTGACACTTCATAGCAGCCCTGAGTCAGGTAATGGAGTCAGAAGAGGGAAGAGACATGGTGAAGTTCCTATATGTCAGGAGAAGATTTAAGCCCAGGAAAAGAGACTAGGAGAGGGAGAAAGTGCTGTCATTTCCTAAAAATATTTTCCAGGCAAAATGTCTTGAGATGGGATCTGATTTCTCAGATTCCCCTTGTACTGATCATACATCTACAGACTTCTCCCCCACCCAACAATCCCACTCAAGCCCTTCGTAAAATTAAAACCAGTTTCGTTTTAGTGCTTGGCCAGTCTCCTCTTGGCTCTGGTCAGTGAGGTTGGCCACAGATTGCCATTGGCAACAAAACCAGTTCCATTTGGCTTGTTTCGAAAGCCCAAAGGCTCTGGTCTTGGCTCTGATTCTTCCTGCCCCTCTAGTGATTAGCGTTTTGGGAAGGAGCAAGTTGACGTGTAGTCCCTCTGCCAGAGGAGAGGGTCCTAAGGCTAGAGATTTCTAAGTTCCCTGCCTCCCCACCCAACAGCACTGCTCAGCTCTCCTCTGCCTTTTCCGAGGAGTCAGCAGATAAAGACTCAGGATGCATCTGAGCAAATGATGTTCACGTTCACTGAGTGTTTGCTGAAACACGACCTGCTTAATTGGGGACAGCTTGATTAAAGTTCTTTAAAAGCCCATTTTGCAATTCTCTAGACGACCGTCAAAAAAGGCTGTCTCCAAATTTGGCGTCCAGGGACGAATCTGTCTGGTTCCTGCCTTCTCTTTTGGCGCCTTCTGGCAGTTTGCCTGACCTAACTGTTGGGAGGGGTCTGGCGTAGGGGGTGAGATATGCTGGGAGAGCTGAGGGAGAGCTAGTGCTTTCGAAGGCATAGCACATTTCTGTCTGGGACGGGAGTCTTGGGCTTCTGGATACAGAACCCGATACAAGGCTAGGCTCTCGGAGTGAATACATACATAATCTTCCTCCCAAACACCCCATTATTATTTTTTAACATTTCTATAGAATTTCCTGTTCTCCAGACCACCTGGAAAGCCTTGAATAAGATACTGGAGCACTCTTTTATCTATATCTTTATCCTAATCTTTCTCTCTAACTACCTTACCATAAAAATGGAGCCAGCTGTGTCCCCTGGGCTGAATCCCCAATGACTCATTCCCAGTTTCTCCACAGTTATTTATTTATTAATTCGTGCATTTATTTATTCATTCATCTGTTAATCTGTCCCACTACCTCCTACTGAGTAAAATTTAGAAACAAAAACAACCTTCTCAGTGCCTAGTCCAGCAAAACAAATTCCCCCACTGAACGCCTCCCTACTGTAAGGTAGACGAGTTACTGTTACTTCACCGCGGGTAAGACGAGGCAGGAAGAGTTCAGTGAAGAGCCCTGCGCTGCTACAAGTGCTAACGAGACTTAGAATCCCACCTCCCAGTCTGGAAGATTTTTAGTTCAACCCAAATTCTCCACCTGATTTGCGCATAACATAAGTAGTAGCAATTACCAAGAAAGTCTGGCTCCATTTCATTTGCATAATCTCTTAAATGGGGTAACAAACTATAAATTACCCTGAGATGAGATCTCATCAAATCATTTAATGTGTGACTATAATGTGTAAGGCACAGTTCTAGCTCACATTACAAGATCTCTCTCTCTCTCTCTCTCTCTCTCTCTCTCTCTCTCTCTCTCTCTCTCACACACACACACACACACACACACACACACACACACACACACACACACACAAACACACACCCATACCTCCTAACTCCATCCATGGGTCTACTTTCATTCTACCTACTGTGTGCTAGTCACTGTCCAGTACAAAAAGAATGTAAGATAAGGACCATATCTTCAAGTAGCTTATGTTCCAGTCTTGGAGGACAAGATCCAAAAAATGGAAAGGTAAATAGCAATAAAAGATAACTGTTCATGACAATGATAGAAAATATCATTGCCAAATAAAAAAAATTCATTGCTAAATGAATTATACTAACAGTGAAAAGTAGAAGGATCATTTCAATAGGAGGCAGTGTGGTATAGTAGAGGAAGGTGGTGTTCATTCAGAAGGAGCTGCATCCAAATCTAACGCACATTCACTAGCTATGTGAGCACAAGTAAATGATTCAGGCTCCAATCCAGGGCTATCCCTGCAGTATACAAAGACAAGCTAATTTCAGTTCCATCACTTGTTCCCTTACTAGTCCTTCCCTGTCATTAGCAGCATTGGGGGCTTTCCACAGGCCTTAGGACTTTGTCAATAAGGATTTGGAGTTTGTTACTTGTCAGCAATATTATGGGGCAAATGCAAGGAAGAACATTTATGATAAGGCAACTGTGGTTTTTTTTTTAAAGCATAATTCTCATATATGAGTGCATAGATTGTGCTACTGTAGCAAATTCATAACACAAGTTAATATAAGTCTTTATAGCAGGCATAACTAATAATTATAAATCTAATCTATAAGTCACATATAAGTAATATAATCATTAATACATTCATTAATAACAGTAATTAGTATTAACATTCATTAATAATTTATTAATACATTCATAGCCTACATGTCTCTTACAGCATTAAATAAATTAAATTTTATTCTACTTAAATCACTAATACAATTACTGATATCTGCTAAATCACAGTGAACTGAGTAAATCCTGATTAGATTGAATATGGGTATCAAAATTATCTTCACACTAACAATGTATACACTCTTATTCCCCAGGGTCTTTCCTTTTTCATGAAGCTCCCCAGCTCCTCCTTCATTTCTTTGAAGTAGATTATTTTCCTGAGACAGCCTCCCAAGCAACAGGGTGGGCACTTCAAACTTTGAGCAATACATTGGTTGATAAATTGATCCTCTCCTATTATCAGTCCTATATCTAGTGTCCTTCCAAGTTAAGCGTACTGGTCTGAGAATCAAAGGCCAACAAGCAATTCCTGGCTCTAACACTTAGCAGCTGGTAAGCCCAGACAAATAACAATCATCACTGTTGTCATCATAATGACCATAGCTCCATATTAATATATGTGTATATACACACATATATATACACACATGTGTATGTGTGCTATATATTATATATAATATATATTTATTAACATTTATGAATCTCTTTCCTCACAACACAGTTATCTTTTATTGCTTTTTACCTTTCCATTTTTTGGATCTTGTCCTCCAAGACTGGAAGGGCAAATATGATCATAATAGCTGACATTTCCACAGAATTTTATGCATGTAAAGTACTTTGTGAACTTTAAAGCTGACTTTGTAAATTCATTTAGATGATGATGGCGATGATGATGATAGTGGTGGTGATGATGATGATGATAAGAGTGATGATGGTAATAATAGTGATGATGCTGGTGATGATGATGGTGGTGGTGATGGTGATGATGATGGTGGCGGTGGTGGTGGTGGTGATGGTGGTGGTGATGGTGATGATGATGGTGGCGGTGGTGATGATGATGATGATGATGATGGTGGTGGTGGTGGTGATGGTGATGATGGTGGTGATGGTGATGATAGTGATGATGATGGTTATGATGGTGATGATGATGGTGGTGATGTTGATGATAGTGATGATGATGGTGATGGTGATGATGATAGTGATGGTGATGGGGCTTGCCCAGGGTCACATGGCTAGTAAGTATCAAAGGGGTAATTTGAACCCAGTACTCTCTTGAGGCCAAATCTATCACTCTTTCCACAATACTTCACTCATAATTTCTCTGGACCTCAGTTTCCTCACTTGTGAGAGGTGATTATAACACACCACCTCATGGGATAAAGGTTTAATGAAGTCCTCATGATGCTCCTTCTTGTTCTATTCTTCTTTCTGAAGTAAAGATGGTGTACTTGGGTGTACTCCAATGGTGCCAGGCCACTGTCTTCCATAGACCAGAAAGAAGAAACTTTGCCCTGCCCATTTGCCCAGTAAAGACCAACTGTTGATAGTATCAGTGGGGAAACAACATAGTATAGTGGAACTTGTATTAGATTTTCAGTCAGAGGACCTGCGTTGGAATCTTAGGGCTGCTATTTACTACCTATGTGACCTTGGGAAAGTCAGTAAGCCTCTCTGGGTCTTGGTTTTATCCTCTACAAAAGGAGGTGTTTGGTCAAATTCAGAGGTCCTCAAAGTGGGGTTTGGGGCCACACACTGGACCCCTTCAGGCCCCTGGGAACTTTTCAGGGGTTCCACAAGGTCCAAGCTATTTTCATAATAATACCAAAACAATTTAATTTCAAATAGAGTAAATATTGATAGATAAAGCCCATCTAAACAAAAGCTGTGTGAGCTCCTTAATAATTGTTAAGAGTGTAAAGGAATCTTAAGACCACAGAATTTGAGAACCCCTAGTCTCCCCCATTCTATATCTATGCTCTCAGGACAGAGCAGTCATAGAGAGGGTGCTTGCAAGCTAATAAAGATGTTAATAATCATAATCAATCATAATAATAGACACCCAGGTGCTTCAGTGGATAGAGTGCCAGGCCTATACACAAGAAGCTGTTCAATTGTTTCTTAGTCATGTCCAACTCTTCATGATCCCTTTGGTAATTTTCTTGGCAGAGAAACTAGAGTGGTTTGCCTTTGACTTCTCCAGATCATTTGACAGATGAGGAAATTGAGGCAAACAGGGTTAAGTGACATACCCAAGGTCACACAGTTGGTAAGTGTCTGAGGTCATATTTGAACTCAGGACTTCCTGACTCCAGGCCCAGAACTTTATTCACTTCTCCACCTAGCTGCCCTGGCCTTAAACATTAGCTGTATGACCTTGGGCAAGTTACTTAACCTCTATTTGCCAGATCCCATCTGCAAAATGGGGCTAATAATAGCACCTACCTTCCAGGGTTCTTGTGAGGATCAAATGAGATAACAATTGTAAAGTACACAATAAGTGCTATGTAAATGTTAGGGCAGCTAGGGGACTTGGTGGCATCACAGAGTCGGACATGACTAGAATGACTGAACAACATTATTATAAATGTTCATGGTTGTTATTATTGTTATAGATAGCATTTATATAGAGCCTTAAGGGTTTCAAAACCATTTACAAATATTCTCTCATTTGACCCTTACAACAACCCTGGAAGATAGGTCCCATCTCAATTTTATAGATAAGGAAACTGAGGTTAAGTTACTTGGCCAGGGTAACACAGCTAGTAACTCTCTGAGGTCACATGTGAACCCAGTTCTTCCTGGCTCTAGGTCCAGCATTCTAGCCACTCTTGTCACCTTTTAAGAAGTCAAAATATGAAGTCCTAGTAACTGATTTCAAATTCGTTCACCACAAAGTCATTCATGAATTTGACACAGAAAACAAACAACACAGAATAATCATAATAATTTTTGCATCACTTTAGATTTTATGTTCTGCATGACTTCATGTGATACAATAATACTGAGAGTGGATAGAGCAGATTTTGTTACTGTATTCCCACATGACTGAGGGAAAGTTGAGGCCCAGATAGATTCAGTGACTTACCCAAGATGGTAGGGGGCATCAGTGGAACTAGAACCTAGGTCTCCAGAGTTTTGGCCTGGATTGTGTTCTTTTCCACCACACCATAATGGCTTGTCACACATTTTATAATTAACTTTATAGAAGAGAAAAGGCCACAGTTTTGAATCTGTCTCAATGAAATCCCTTTTAATACATGATTCCTGGCATCTTTCCTCCATTGGATTTGAAACCTAAACCCAAAAGTCACAGCTCTAAGGAACTTTATACCTAAATGGCTAAATCTTATTAATGAGTAAGCCACTCCCTGTGAATAAATCATGTACATTGGGAGAGGTATTGATTCTCTTTCAAATCCCTGCCAAAGTACCCAAAACACCCACACAGGAAAACTCTGAACCTGGTGCAATATGGTTTGTTATTGTACAAACAATTCAACCAACCCCAAACATTATGGGCACTTAAGATGTTTGTTCATCTATTCAGCAAGTATTTATGGTGTGCTCCTGTGCCCATACTTGTGACTTTTACTGTTCAGGGAGCTAAAGAAGTTTAGGTCCTGGCTTCTCTGTTCTTGGGATGCTTACAATCTAATTGGGTGGGAGAAAGTAACAGACTTTAAGCATCTAAAAAACAATTGAATGGAGCAGCTAGGTGGTGCAGTGAATAGAGCACTGGCCCTGGAGTCAGGAAGACCTGGGTTCAGATCTGACCTCAGACACTTAACACAAAAATTAGCCGTGTGACCTTGGGCAAGTCACTTAACCCCAATTGCCCTCCAAAAAGGAAAAAAAAATAAAAAACAAACACTAAATTGTCAACTATAGAATTCTACAATAAGAATATACAAAAGAGGGAGGACTCCCCCTGGGCCATAGTAATAGTAATAATTATAATGTAATAATAATATTTATACATTGATTTAAGGTTTGCAAAGCACTTAACAAATATTATCTCATTTTGTTCTCACAACCTTGGGAGATAGATACTATTATTATCCCCATTTTATAGATGAGGAAACCAAGGCTGAGAAAGGTTAAGTGACTTATACAGGGTCACACAGGTAAAGCATCCAACTAAGGCTCACAGAGGAGGTGAAGCTTTAGCTATAAATTTAAACATGGGTGAGAAGCAAACTGATATGGTGGAGAGAGGGATGGTTTTAAATCTAAGAAGACCTGAGTTCAAATTTTTCCACCTTTGTGTGACCCTGGATAAGTCACTCGAACTCTCATTTTTCTAGGGAGATCCTTCAGTTGCAGAGAAGGTGACAACTTGCATTAGTAGAGGGGAGGAGAAGTTGTGTCTTTCACAGATTTGTTTACAAAGTAGGGTCAGAGGCAGGATTTGAACTCAGGTCATCCTGGGTAAAGCCCAGCACTCCATCCACTATGGGCCAGGCTACTTCTTTATGTTTTATTCCCTTCAAAGTGCTATTAGTTACTTAGTGGGGAATGATGATGAATGAAATAATTAGTAAGTGACAAGAGGACAGCTCCTCAAGGGGCTTAGAATCTAAAGTAAGAGTTCTTAACCTTTTTGTGTCACAGATCTCTTTGGTAATCTAATGAAGCCTATGAATCCCTTTTCAGAATAACGCTTTTATAAAAAATAACCTAGGAAACTAATTATATTAAAAACATCAAAATATTTTATAAAATAAGTCCGTGGTCATATGTGAAGGTACACAGCTGTGGTCCTTGCAGTTGATAGGATGAAATGGAATGGGTGGATAATTTGAGTTCAGGAGTTCTGAGTGGCAGTGGGCTAGGGTGATCAGGTTTTGTTGTTAAGTAGTTTCAGTCATGTCCCACATTCATGAACCTTTTTTGGGGGGGGGGGTGCAGAGAGTTCTTGGTAAAATACTAGAGTAGTTTGCCATTTCCTTCTCCAGCTCATTTTACAGATGAGGAAACTGAGGCAAAGAGGGTTAAATGACTTTCCCAGAGTTACAGAACAAGTTAGCGTCTGAGGCCAGATTTGATCTCAGGAAGATGAGTCTTCCTAACTACAAATCCAATTCACTTCACCACCTACCTACCCACGCCGATCAGGTATCTTCACTAAATCTAGCACCAATATGACAAGACCCACACACCCCTCTCCAAACCCCCAAGAAAGGAGGAGGAGGCCAAGGGAGGGTGAGCCAGCCAGTGGGTCAAGGCTCCTACATCAATGAGTAGTCAGATTAAACCTGTGCCTGGCCACCGTACTTCCAACCTCGGTGAGATAAGAAGACTAATTCTCAAAAACAATAAATTCATCTACACCAAGTTAAGGACCCCTGATGGAAAGAGTCAAATGCCAAGTTCTTAAAGGAACCAGAAACTCTAGCTCCCATGATCAAAACAACCACCTTCTTCAATGTAACATATCAGAGGATAGTCTTAACAGCTGAAGTCTAAATGAAATCCTTGTCTGGCTGGATCTACCACCTCTGATGTGGTTAGAGAAGGCTAACTAAGAACCACAGATGACATTTCCTTATAAGAACCAAAGTTCTGGTTCTGGTGAGGGCACCAGAGACACCAGGGAGATATTCATTGCCAGTACATTGTTTATCCATACATTTTCCTAGGGTACTTTGTCAGGCTGTCTCCTTTGATGACATCATTCCTTAGCTTGTTACTATACTCCTCTACATTCATGTCTTGTACTCCCAGGAGACCTCAAGCTCCTTAAGGGCAGGGATTATATTTCTAGTTCCCAGCACAGGGCCTTGCACATAGTAGGGGCTTAATAAAGGCTTTTGATTTGTTGAATAGTATGCATAGGTACTCCTCCTCCCCTATTCCCACAATGCTATGGAGTAGTCCCCTGTATTCACAGTGAATACAGTGAATACACCTCTCTAAGAATGTTATTGTCTATTAGATTTATAAGATGTCTCCTCCTTCAGATATAAAGATGTTCCATATATGTGTATGTAGGGGCCAGAAATCCTGGGTTCTAATCCTGACTCTGATCCTTACAAATTGAGTGATCTTGAATAAATCACTTCTCCATTGACCTTTAATTTCCTTATTTGTCAAATGTCCATTCCACCTCATAGAATTGTGAGGAGGAACTAATATATTTGAAAGCCTTTTATAAACTGAAAGGTCAATACTAATGTAAGGGATAATGACAATACTATTAAAAAGATAAAAGTGGGGGGCGGAGCCAAGATGGAGGAGTAGAAACAGCTCATCCAAGCCACTCTGCCCCCAGATTCCCCCCAAACTACGTAAAAGGGGACTCTGAACAGCTTCTGGAGCCCCAGCACCCACAGAACGACACAGAGAAGCTAACCTCCCGCTGAGGACAGCCCAGCAGCCCTGCAGGAAGGACCAGCACAGCGGTCTGGGAGCCGGCAGGGTGCAATGCGCAGAGCGCAGGAGCCGAGCCGAGCCCAGGTCCGCATGAGCCGAGGTTTTAGCCCCAGGGCGGCAGGGCCAGCAGCCGGCTGGAGGAACCCCAGAACACCAGCAGCCGTGGCAACTCCAGAATTATCAACATAGACATGCCTAGGACAAAGTAAGAGGTTAGTGTCCTATGGACTTTGGGACCTGTATTTGGGGGAATGCGTCAGCTCCCTCCCCTGGGGGCTAGAAGCCGCTGAGGACAAACGCCATTTTGTAGTTTTCAGAGGCAGCTCCAGCTCCTGGTCTTCAATTAATTGTAGGGAGATTCAGCGATCAGTCTTGGGGGGTAATCGCTCTTGCTTTAACCTCCCTGGATCTGGATTGTGATCAAGGGTGGAAGTTGTGGGTGGGTTTACAGCTTGCCAGAAACGGAAGTTGCCCCCACAAGTTCGGGACGAAAATTCCTCTATCTGGCCTTAAAGCCATAGTGTGGCAACAAGCCCAAAAGTCAAGTAATCAAGTGGCAACATGCCAAGGCAAAGGAAACAGAAAAATGCAACCCTAGACTCCTATTTTGGGGGCATAGAGCAGGAAAAGGACTGTGAGGTCAGAAGTCCTGCTCCAAAAGCCCAGGGGAAAACATGAGCGGGTTGCAGGCCATAGAGGACCTTAAGAAGGACTTTAAAAATCAAATAAGAGAAGTGGAGGAAAAATTGGAAAGAGAAATGAGAAGGATGCAGGAAAAGTATGAAATGAGGGTCAACAGCCTGACTGAGGAAAACAACACCTTAAAAAACAGACTGACTCAAATGGCAAAGGAGGCCCAAAAGGACAATGAGGAGAAGAATGCCTTAAAAAGTCGAATTTGCCAGATGGAAAAAGAATCTCAAAAGTTCACTGAGGAGATTCATTTCTTCAGAGTTAGACTGGAGCAAATGGAAGCTAATGATTTTATGAGAAACCAAGATGCTGTTAAGCAGATCCAAACAATTGAAAGATTAGAAGGCAATGTGAAATATCTCATGGGAAAAACCACTGACCTGGAAAATAGATCCAGGAGAGACAATTTAAAAATTATTGGACTACCTGAAAGCAATGATCAAAGAAAGAACCTAGAAATCACCCTTCAAGAAATTCTCAAGGAAAACTGCCCTGATGTTTTAGATCCAGAGGGCAAAATAGAGGCTGAAAGAATCCACCAATCACCTCCTGAAAAAGATCCCAAAAAGAAAACTCCCAGGAATATTATAGCCAGGTTCCAGAATCCCCAGATCAGGGAGAAAATACTACAAGCAGGCAGGAAGAAACAATTTCAATATTGTGGAAACACAATCAGAATAGCCCAGGACCTGGCAGCTTCTACACTGAGGGATCGAAGGGCATGGAATATGATATTCCAGAGGGCAAAAGAACTGGGAATGAACCCAAGGGTCACCTACCCAGCAAAAACTGAGTATTTTGTTTCAGGGGAAAATATGGTCATTCAGTGGAATAGAGGACTTTCAAGCATTCTTGAGGAAAAAACCAGAATTGAATAGAAAATTTGACATCCAGACACAAGAAGCAAGAGATGCCTGAGAAGGTAATCAGGGAAAAGAAATCAAAAGGAACTTATCAAATTTTAACTATTTACATTCCCATATGGAAAAACAGTAACTGTGAGTGATGATATCTTTCTCACTATGAAAACAATGGAAGAAGGGTGTGTGGTCATATGAATACATATGTGAATGTGTGTGTATATGGTTACAGTTATATATGGAGAGAGGGCATAAGTTGATTTTGTTGGGAAGGGAGAATACCCAAGGGATGAAATTATGAGGTGAGAGAGGAAAGTGGCAAGAGGAGATGGGGAAAGACAGGGTAGGGTAAACTATCTCATGTAGAAAAAGCAAGGGGAAGTGGTTGCAAGGGAGGGGGAGAATAGGAAGTGAAAAAAAAAGGCAAATCCACATTCTCATTGAATTTGGTTCAGGGAGAGAATGACATACATACTAAATGGGATATCTCAACCTGCAGCAGAATAGGGGGAAGGGGGATGAGAGGAGGGATGATTGATGGGGGGGCATCCTTGGGGGAGGGGAGGTTGGAAGTACCCACTATAGAAGAGGGACAGGATCATGTAGGGAATGGACCAGGTGGGGGGTGGGATGAGTGGGAGGGAATTATAAGCAGCCTTGTACAATATATCTAGTATGATAATGTTTTGCATAGCCAGACATGTACAGCATGTACTGAAGTACTTATCTCCCAAGAGGGAATGGGTGACAAGGGAGGATGGAAATGGATCTGAAATTCGAGGTGTTAACATTAAATGTTTCAAATATAAATATATATATATATAG
This sequence comes from Gymnobelideus leadbeateri, assembly GCA_011680675.1. Lineage (NCBI taxonomy): Eukaryota > Metazoa > Chordata > Mammalia > Diprotodontia > Petauridae > Gymnobelideus > Gymnobelideus leadbeateri. Next base: position 222,022 of record WOXC01008156.1, on the reverse strand, counting down.
ATATAGATATAGATATATATATATATAGATATATATCTATATATATCTATATATATATATATATATACTAATATTAATACTCTTTTGCTTGTAATAGGGAGATAAGATGTGCAGGCATTGGGACACAAAGATTCACCTTCCTCTAATGGAAAAGTCGAAGGGGGTATGGGAGAAGGTATGGGAGAGAGCAGATTGGAGGAAGTGATATCTTGTGGGACTGCTATTCTGGGAGGCTGGGCAGGGGAATAATGGGGGGAAAATAATTGTAACTCAAAATCTGGCGGAAATGAATGATGTAAAACAGAAGTTAATAAAGCATTTTTTTTAAAAAAAAGATAAAAGTGCCAACTATATGGCAAACATTATGCTAAATGCTAAAGATACAAAGGCAAAAAATGAAACAATCCCTTTCTTCAAGGATTTTATGTTCTATTTGATCATTTTGTAGATTCTTGTAATGTAGAAGGTATTCTTGCAATGGATGAGTGATAGAATATAAGAGCTTTGAAGGCAAGGATTTTCACTTTTACTTATGTATTGCAAGCATGGTGCTTGCCATATAATGGCATGATAATGGATACTTATTGACTGATGGGTTGGTTGGTTATTGATTGATAATATGAGCTCTAACATTGCTTCCAACTTTTAGGGTAGAGAACAGAGTAGAGTGCTTACACGAAATCAGAAAGTCATCTATGTTAGAGGGGAAATTTGGAACCCCAAGGCACTAAAACAATCTTGCCACCTCATGTCCTTGCCCAATACAGGGCCAGGTCCTGGTATGTGATATAGCCAAACCCTAACACCAATACTACCTTCCTTAACTCTCCTTCACATTCCTCTTTCTAATTCCCTTGATACACATATCTTTTTGTTAGAGTGAAAAGAAATAGCATGCTCCACTCACTTCATCCATTCACCTTTCTTAATCAGTCCTGAAAAGAATACTGTCTTAAGGAATAATGCAAAAATCAAAGATTTCTAAAAAGGCCACCCATAGAGATTTGCCCATAAGAACCTGGGTTTTATTAGTACCTCATACCTTCCTGCTTTCCAACAGGAAGCCCCCCTTTCCACATGCTCCCCTTCATATCTTCCTCCTACTTCCCCACTTTATTCAACCCACCTCTGTTTATAGCCCCAAGTGTAAGACCAAGAACAGAGATCATGTGGAGACTAGAACCGGAATCCCTTCCCTACCCTTCTGCATCCCAACCCACACAATTCCTTGTCCACATAATGTCAGAGAAGTCACTGCCACGTTTCATTTTCAGTGGAGAAAGGCCTCCCTGTGTCCTGGCCTGTGGTGGGACTGGCCTGGCAAAGGTAACAGCCCTTGCATAAAGAGGTTAGTTAGTCCTGGAATGGTTTGGAACTCAGACAGAATGGAATATTTCTCCCTATTTTCTTTACAGCTGAGAAAACACACACAAGCACAAGAGCATATTTATTGAGATATTTCTATCCCAAAGTTTGTCTTTTAAAGTAAAATTTAAAAAGAAATAAAATTAGGTTCTCTGCCCACTCTACTCCCTCCCCCAAACCCCCCTTTCTTTTAATTCATTCCCATTTCCTGGCCTAAGCTAAGAACAGAAAGCTCTGAGCCCTCAGAAGAAATACAGCATCTCAGGACAATGTTGAGCTTGTTCAGGGAGTAAAGGAACAGGCAACACCTTAAAAAAAAAAACCCAACTTGCTGGTGAAGTGAAGGAAGACAGATAGAGTAGGTGGAAATCAAGGAGTTCTCAACAGCAGAGTGTAAAAGCCTAACTGCCCTCGAAGAGCAGAACTTCCAACTAAAGACTTTATATCTAGCAGGTCATTAAACATTTTTAAAGCTCCTACTATATACCAGGCATTGTGTCAAGTACTAGGGATACAAAGAGAGGCAAAAGACAGCCCATGGCCTCGTGGCACTCACAATCTAATGGGAGAGATAATAAGCAAACAAATATGTACAAATAAGTTATTTGCAGAATAAAAAAAGTAATTAAGAGAGGGAAGGCACTAGAATTAAGAGGGGTTGGGGGAGGCTTCTAGTAAAAGATCGTCTTTTAGTTAGGACTTAAAAGAAGCCAGGGAAGATAGTAGGTGGAAATGAGGAGAGAGAGCATTCCAGGCATGGGGGACAGCCAGAGACAACAGTGGTGGAGTCAAGAGATGGAGTGTCTTGTTCATGGAATACAAGGGGGCCAGTATCATTGGACCAAGGAGTCTATGCACAATTAAAATGTGAGAAGCAGAAAGGTAGGCAGGGTCTAAGTTCTGGAGGACTTCGAATGCTAAACAGAAAATTTTGTACATGATCCTAAAGATGATTAGGAGGCACTGAAGTTTATTGACATAGGTGGACCTCCACTTTAGGAATATAATTTTGGTGACTGAATGGAGGATGGATGCAAGTGTGGAGAGACTTGAGGCAGGCAGACCCACCAGCAGGCTATTGCAAAAATAAAAATGAGAGGTTATAAGGGCCTTCAGTATCAGAGGAGAGAAGGGGGTCAGATTCTAGAGATATGGCAAAGGTGATATCATCAGGCCTTGGCAACAGATTGGGGCATGGGAGATAGTGAGGAGTTTAGGATGACATTGGTGTTGCCCTCAATAGAAATAGAGAAATTAGTTATGGGAGGAGGATTTAGGGGAAAAGATAACGAGTTCAGTTTTGGGTGTGAGGAGCTGTTCCACAGACAAGTCAAAATATTAGAGGAGTATCAGTCACCAGGAGCCCAACACAAATCTAAATGCCTTGAATTCAAAGATAAAAATCAAAATGGATTCTTCCTTTGAGGCAGAATGGGTGTAAACAACATGTAAATACATGTAAACAAACATGTAAATACAAAGCAGTGTCCCTGGGAAGGGTGCAGGTCTCATAGGAAGACCAGTTTGATAGCACCAGAAAGCAAGGTCCGGGGCCATGATGGAATGGCAGGGTAGAGTGGAAGGTGGACAGAAGAAGGATGGGACTGACAAAGGTGGGGAAGAGGGAGTGGGAAGTATGTAGCCAGGGAAGGGAGCTTAAAAGCCCACACATCCAGGAGGTTCTGAGTGGAGTCATTGTACAGAAGATTGCTATGCCCTTCATAATGGCAATGGTTATGCTGATCAATCTTTAAGCAAGAGAAAAAATGATAGGTGAGTGGGGGGTAGGCAGAGGTACTTACCCAGCTATGGGGCAAACAATGAGTCTCTAGATGTGCCTGATTGTCAAGGCAGAGGACAGTGAAATCCCAAGGCCTGGCTGGTTATACAAGGATAAAGCAAGTTTTGGACTGTTGTTCAGTTGTTTCAGTCATGTCTGACCCATTTGGGGTTTTCTTGGCAAAGATACTAGAGTGGTTTGCCATTTCCTTCTCTAGCTCAATTTACAGATGAGAAAACAGGTAAACAGGGTTAAGTCACTTGCCCAGGATCACCCAGCTAGTAAGTGTCTGAGGTCAGATTTGAACACAGGTCTTCCTGACTCCAGGTCTGATACTCTATCCACTGTACCACCTAGCTGCCCTCAAGATTTGGGTACTCACCCTCTAATTCTCACCAGGTCAGCTCTGCCCCAAGGCTTCACTCTGCTGTGGAATAAATTATCTTCCCCAGGGTTGGAGAACTTCACTCAGAAGGGTCTTTGGTCCTGGACTGATGGCTGGTTTATAAGGAGAGGAATGGCAGAACTAATGGCCAGCACCTGCCCCAAAGATATAAGGGTCAAAGGTCTCAAGGGCAAAGCACCAGACTCCAAGGCTTCCCATCAAAATAAAGCATATTTATGTAGATAGTATTTAGTAGACCTAGAAGTGATTTACCCCCCAAAGAACCCTCAAAATAGGTAGTGTAAGTATTAGTTTGCCCATTTTGCCAACAGAAACTGAGCCTTAGAGGTGTTAAATGCTTTGTCCATAGTCACATAGTTGGGATTCCTGACTCCAAGTCCAGTGTTTTTTCTATTACCACATATAGCTTCCTCTGGTTTCAATCTCCTTTCCTGCCTTATTTCACCTTCCTTTATAAGATCTATGCCTCATTCTAATTGGACTATTCACTGGCCTCCATCTTGTGCCTGGACATACTGCCTCTCAGCTCTGGAATGGATCGCCCCCATCCATCTCCTACAATTATCATTCCTTCCCTCTTCAAAGCTCAGTTAAGGTATCATCTCCTTCATACATCAAGGCATCCCTATCCCCATCAATCCCTCTGGCCTCTAAAGTGACTTCTTTGACTGTCTCAGACCACTGTTTGGACTTTCTTATGTATCTAATGTATTGTAGCTATCTATGTAGATCTCATCCCCCACCACCATGAAATTGCAAACTATTTAAAAGCAAAGACTGTCATTTCTCTTTCTAGGATCATAGATTTAGGAAGGGGCCCTAGAAGCCATCAGGTAGCAGCTCGTCATTTTACAGGTGAGGAAACCAAGACCAAGAGAGCATAAAATTAGTTGTTCAAAGTCATGCAGATACTAAGTGGCAGAGCTGGGATTTGAACTCAGGTCCTCTGACTTCAAGTGCTACCTCCCTCTTGGTATTTCCAATGTCTAGCACATAACCTTGAACATAACAGACCTTCTATAAATGTTTGTTGAATTGAATTGAGAGATAGGAGGTGTGCTTTAGAGCTCTGGAATTCACTAAACTTTCCAAGATGGTAATTTTATGGCTCTGCTCATCTTTGTACCTTCCAAAGGCTGTTGCAGAGTGCCTTTCACATAGGAGCTTCTCAGTAAATGGTGTTATGCAATGGTGTCAAATTCAAATACAAACAGGAGCCACTAAATTGTACAGAAGGATCCCTGCAAGCTACACATCAACCTAGAAAACCACATCTTAACATTATCTATATTCTACTGCATTTTTATTTATTTTGTTAAATATTTCACAATTATATTTTTCATCTGGTTGGCTACAGTAAGGAGTGGCTCTAGGGTCCATAAGTTTGACATCTCTGCTTTAATGAACAGATGCTAGCAAAAGGTATTTCATACAAAGCAAAAGGGGGTGGAATGGGGCAGAGACTCAATCCTATCATGTATTTTGGAGGAATAGACTCTATAAGTCCCTTCACCACCTACCAGCTTCATCTTGGCCCTTGTCTCCCTCCTTGAGCCTTTCAGATCATTCTATTTGACCTCACCCAAAAACTTAAGCCTTTGCTAAAGTCAGCCTTAGGGTTGCCAATTGGTCAATGTTTGATAGACTTGCCCAGTTTTTAGTAGTTTCTTATATATTATCATGTTTGGAAGGGTTTTTAGTTTTGATTTTGGTAGCATTAGTCTTACTCTATTTCTGGCATGGAAGTGGTCATGGCCAGCTTTGTATATTCCTCTTTCACATAAGAGCTAAATTGTCAAAGAATGCCATTGCTGTTTGTTGTTCATTCGTGTCCAGCCCTTCATGACCTCATTTTGGGTTTTCTTGGCAAAGATTCTAGAGTGGTTTATTTCCTTCCCAACTCACTTTACATGAACTGAGGCAAACAGGGTTAAGTGACTTATCCAGATGGACTGAGGAAGGCAAGTCTTCCTGACCCTAGGCCTCACACTCTATCCATTCTTTTACCTAGCTGCCTCACATAAAAGAATGCCAGCAGAACACCAACTCTACTGTGTCCCACCAAACCAGAAAGGCTTTGCCTTCAGTCATTAATAGACTATTGTCTTTCATCTGAAGATTATACTAGATCAGTTCAGAGATTCATCAGCATAGCTCCATCCACTAGGGTTTTCTTGGCCACCACAACTCACAAAGAGAAATTTCTGAAGTGGTGAGGACCACCTGGCAAAAAGGCAAAGGATTCAAGATGTGGATGGACAGAGTAGTCTCCCTCTCCATGATTAATGCTTGTATTCCTTTTTCAATTTTATTTGTTTTAAAAAAGTCGGGTTTTTTCTCTTTAATTAGAGGTGGGAGAAGATTTGGGAGGGAGAGGAAGAGTAGTGATGAAAGTGATACAGAGGGAAAAAAGGAAATAAAAGAGGATCATTACAGCATTTTTTAATGAATTGAAGAGAACAGAAAGAGGTTCAGAAGAAGATATGGCCAACAGGACATCGGTACATAATGAGGTGCTTCATCTTTTCCTGGAAATATTTGTATTTCTTGTTGTTTACCAAGTTCAGAATAACAAAATTATTTTAAAAATAAAAATGAAGTGATGGAGTGCCTATGATCAGTATGAGGCAGGGAACATTTACACGATTCTTGGATGTAGAAAAAAGAGGGATATCAGAGGCCATCTAATCCAACATTTTCACTTCACACATGTGGAAACTGAGTCCTGGGGAGATTAAGTGGTTTAGAGGAGGTTACACAGGTAGTAATCAGTCAAGGAAGGATTTGAGTCCAATTCATCTTACACTATTTGGCTTCATCTTAAAATGCACATATTGAAGTATTCACCAGCTATTTTCTAAATTGTTTTAGTTATTCATGTCTGTATCTTCTCCCTCTACCAGGCTATTAAGGGCATTATCCTACCCAATCCTTAAGGTTAAGGATCTCAGGGGATTTTAGCTTTCTGTTGTTGGTAGTACTTTATTTGTGAAAAGTGCTAAGTAAATGTTTGTTAGATTGGATTGGATTGAATGGAACAGAAGCCCCTGATGTCTGAAGGAATATAATTCTAGTTTTGTAGGTCAAATTTTCCACTGCTGCAGTTAAAACCATGATTTACTTATGAGCAGCCAATGAGGTGTAGGGGGCTACACTTAGGACTGCACTGCCATAGTGCCCCCTCCTGGGACTTTGTCTCAAGTCCTTTCCTCTACAAGCTCTTTTAAGTAACTTCTGCAATGGTTGATGAATAAGCAAATAGTGACATCTACTGGAAGGTAGTTCTACAAAGAAAATGTTCCTAAAAAGTTCTAAAAGCTAAATTCTATTTCACGTTTGACTGAACATTATAGTTTATGAGACACTGGGGGCTCTGCTGAACCGTGGGAAGAACACTGGCTTTGTAAAAGGTGAACCTAGATTCAGTTCATGATCCTGACTACCCGTGTGACCTCAGCCCAATTACTTAAATCTCCCTGAGCCTCAGTTTCCCCAACTGTAAAATGAGGGAGTAGGACTAGATGGCCCTTCCAACATTAGATCTATGATCTTATACTTGATTGATCTTCATTTAACAGTAAATTCTAAGACTTTAATTTCAAGTTTTCCTCCTTCTTCCTTTCCTCAGCTTCTGTGAAGTTGTAGTTATTGTTGTTGAATTGTTTCAGTCATGTCCAACTCTTCATAACCCCATTTGGGGTTTTCTTGGCAAAGATGAGTGATTTGCCATTTCCTTCTCCAACTCATTTTACAGATGAAGAAACTGAAGCAAACAGGATTACATCTTGCCCAGGGTCACACAGCTAGTAAGTGTCCAAGGCCAGATTTGAACTCATATCTTCCTGACTCTAGGCCCAGAGCTTTATCCATTGCACCCCACCCCCCCCCAGCTTCCCTTCTAGATGGGCCTGAGTTTCTTCCCCTGTAAATGATAAGTTCTCTAAGGTCACTTCCATCTCAAAATTATATGATTCTAAATTAACTTAAACACATACATGGTTAATATTTGGACCAAAGAGATGGGATAGAATGGGAGTATCTGCTCTATGAGGATGGTTTGAAAGCAGGTTTAACCAGGAGAAGTCATAATAGGGGAGCATTAAATATGCTTTCAAATATTTCAAGGGTTGCTAAATGGAAGAGAAATCTGTTTTATTCTGCCCATGGGGCAGAACTAGCAGCAGAAGGTAGAAGTTGAAAAGCAGCAAATTTAGGTTTGAGGTAAGAAAATGAGAGCTATCCCAATGTGGAATGGGCTGCCTAGGGAAGATGGAGGGTCTCTTCACAGAAGGTCTTCAAGCAATGGCTAAATAGCCATTTACATAGCTAGATATCCAGCTCCAACGAGTGGAACTTGTATGTGACACAGAGGGAATTCTAGTTCAGGTTACAGGTTGGATCAGATGGTCTGCAAAGTCCCTACAAACTCTGAAATTCGTGAATTCTTCTGTAATTGAAGACTGTCTTCAGCTATCCTCTTACCTGTTTACTAAGTTCTAGTCAATTTCTCTTGGGTATAGTTCCATTGACTATGGACAGTTTCTTCTGTCCATTTTCCTGAGTGCTTAGTGTTGCAGAGCTTCTATGGCTTCTGTGTGTATCTGGATTCCATCCCTCCCTCTGAACTGGACCCATGAATTCTTCGTAAATCTGACCCTGTTAGCTTCCAAGAGAAAAAGCAAGGTTCCTGTATTAGAAATTGGGGAAGGAATAAAAGAAGCAAGGATGATTGGTCAACTCATTCTCTTGGAGTCTCAATTCCATCCTTGGTAAAATGTAAATGGAAAAGATCACTTAAAAGAAACTAAACACTGAATGACTGAAAAAGAATGGTCATCCTAGAGAAGAGATAATGAAATATACCTTTCCCCTCTTGGAAGCGAAGCGACGGACTATGAGGGCAAAAAGTTAGATGGATTGTTAGACATGGTCACTATCTTTTGGTTGCTTTTGCTTACCTGTTTTTTGTTTTTGCTGTTGTTATGGGAGAGGTTCATTGTTGGTATATACAAAAAAGATCATTAAGTAAGGACAAAGGACATCACTGAAACTTATTTTTTAATGGAATGGTGTCTGTCTGTGAAAGGTTAGAGGTCATTGAGACTAATCACTGTCATGAAGGAAAGAGCTTTCTCACTTGCAGCAAAACCAATTTAAAAAACATTTATTAAGTTCCTGATATATGGGAAGCACTGAGTTGTCCTATGATTATTTTTTATATCTTGCCTTTAATGGAGTTTTGTTTTTGTTTTGTTTTTACATAGTCTCATTGTTCTAAAGATTTTCTGAGACCAAGAGTCACTAGAAAGAATATTTCCTTTAACTAGGGGATGGTTCCTTAGTCTTAAGGCATTATAATTACAACTGGCATGAATAGAGCCCTTCTTAAGATTTGCCAAGTATTTCACAAATATTACCTCATTTGGTCCTCAAAACAACCTGAGAGGAAGGTGCTAATATTGCTCCCATTGTACGGATGAGAAAATTGAAGCAGACATAAATGATTTGTCTAGTATCACATAGTGAGTATCTGAGGTCAAATTTGAACTTAGGTCTTCCTGATTCGAGATCCAACATTGAATCTACTATATCACATCTGGCTTTAGAGTATAACCTCCCTAGAGGGTCTTCCCTGGGGTCTCTGTGTCTTCCCTTGGAGTCACTCCACGCTAACCACCCAAATTCTGGGTTTCTTTGTTTTTAATCTATTCCAGGTAAATTATGACCACTTTACTCTTAGTGTTATTGAGTTTTCGAGTCATCACTGCAGCCATCTCTGTGGAAGTTTCAGGTAAGGGCTCCAACATTTCTGAACTCCCTAAGTAGTGACTGTTTCTCCTAAGGTACTCCAGAGGCTTGATTCAGGGACCTATAGATTCTCAAAGACTATGTCAGCAGAGAGTCAGCTGTGGCGAGACTTATCCAGATGGAAAGACTCCAAGTACAAACCTGTTATATGTCTTTCATAGAAGGATGAGCCAGCCTAGCAAAATTCAGAGAGTATTATCAGCCCAAGGCAGGCCAGCCGGTGATCACAGTCTCTGGCCATACCCCTGGCCAAAGACTAAAGTGCAGAGAGTTGTTTTCTGCATCATCACAGACCCATAAATGCACTCTAATCCAAGAATCATTTTGGTCTTACACTCCAAACACTGAAATCTCTTTAAAGCTACCTCTACTCATCTGCTCAGCATGGACGAGAGTACCAATCCAACCCTGTATGTACTTATTAAGCACCAACTGGGTATAAGACACTGTGCTAAGCCTTGGTGCTACAGAGACAAAACAAAAAGAGTAGTCCCTGCTTGTTGTTACAACTTACTTATTCTACTGAGGGAATACAACATGGAGGCAGGTGAGAAATACTTAAATAAAGTCCTTGGAGAGTACCAATGAGGAGATGGATTTCTACCTCCTCCTTGGTTCCTACTTGATACAGACACAACACACAGTAATACCACAGAACTTTACTGATTAGAGGATGTGGGAGTAAGAGGGGCAAGGTCACATGCAAGTCAAGACATCACTCTTGTGATGTCATTGGTCCTCTTCAAAAACAAAGGACCAACAGCAACAACAATAGCAACCCCACCACTAACAGCAGTACCATCTATGGCCTCCATCTTGGATAATCTTACGCTATTCAGAGACATCTTTGAAGATGCCTTTTTACTGATACCATTACAATGCCACCAATGCTGGAACACACCAGTAGTTCTTACAAGCTAAATTGGAGAGACAGAGAGCCTAGACAAAGGTAAGGCATAGATAAATTGAAAAATAAAGTTTTTTTAAAGGCACAGATAAAGCCAAAAGAGAGGGGGAAAAGAAGGAAACTATGAAACAGGTGGAAAAGAACCTGCTAAATGAGCCATCAAAGAGGCTGCAAGCTCCCCATCGCTGAACATGTTTAAGCAGATGCTGACTATTAAGGCTTCATGTTTCAGGGAGGGCTTAGATGAGATGATCTCTGAGGTTTATTCATTTTAACTCTAAGAGCCTATGATATCATCATTAAACCTCATTGGATTATCTAACATCCAGTCAAAACCAAATGTCAACTACTCAGACTAAATCACTGTCATAAACCCTTTCCTTGACATTAGGAGGGAGAGTGTTAATCACTTGCTGGACATTGTAGTAGTCTTTACTTCTTTCATAAGAACATAAGAAATGATATTCAGAGTCAGAGGAGCAGTGGTCTTTCACCAACTAAGGCACTGGGTCCCACCCATCTCAAGCACCTTGCCATGTGTCCCATGATCTGGGACCTTCATGCACCCCCTCTCCCTCCCTCCTCCTATATCTTGTTCTTGCTTAGGGAGCACTAATTAAGTCAAAACTACCATAGTACTGCCAGAAAGGGCATGAAAATCTACTATCCTCTGACTCCATTCATAATCCCTGACCAATTAAGCCAAAACTCTTCCCTTGCTATCACTGCCTTATCTGTATTGTATCCCCCTAAGCTCTTTGAGGGCAGGGATGCTCTCAATTTGTATATATATCCCCAGAATCTAGTACAATGTCCACCACATGGAAGGCACTTAGTAAATGCTGTTTGATTGATTGATTGGTCTCTCAGTTAGCAATTACCATCCATGCCTTTTGCCTCAGAAAGTTAAGAATGTAATCCAAATATCCTTGTCTTCTCCCCAGAATTTCTTAAACTGCTTTACATTTTCAGTATGGCATAAATAGCCTCAAAAATTTTCTAGTTCTACCATTCATTGTTCAAAATTTAATTTATCTGCAAACTACCTTCTATAAGCAATAAGGGATGTTTCTAGTGTCCTGGGATTTGGTGAATAAGCCTATGTTCATTTTATTGGCAATATTTATGATTCTATAGTCTTTTATTTTATTTCCTCTCAGTCTTTGTCTTTCCAAAGCAAAGTGTTCTAGTCTATTCGCCAATGTTTACATTTCCCTTCTCTAGATCTTTTTAAAATTCTGTAATGCCCAGAATTTCCCAGTGCCTTATCACAGAGAATTTAAAGAGGATGCCTCTCAGTTCAGTTGTAGAGTTGATGCTAAGGGCATCAAATGGGACAATGCATTGGGCAATATGAACACACCAAGCTTTTGCCCTAGTCTCACAGGCATTACCCCTGTCAGTGAACCTGAGGGGGTAGCTCCTCCTAATTTAGAATAACACAGTCCTTAAATGCTCTGAATTTGTCAGTTTGTTCCTAGGGTACTAATGGCCCATCTCTCTCCCATTCTCTCCCTTTCTAGACCATGGTAACTCACTGAGTGTGAGCATCCCAGAACCTTCTCCCCTTCGTGTCCTCCTTGGGAACTCTCTCACCATCCCTTGCTATTTCATTGACCCTGTGCACCCTGTGACAACGGCCCCTTCCACACCCCCTCTCTCCCCCCGGATCAAATGGAGCCGCCTCTCAGAGGAGAAGGAGGTGGTCCTTTTGGTAGCTACTGAGGGGCGTGTGCGTATCAACAGTGCCTACCAGGACAAGATCTCACTGCCCAACTACCCTGCCATCCCCAGTGATGCTACGCTGGAGATCAACAACCTTCGCTCCAATGATTCAGGCATCTACCGCTGTGAGGTGATGCATGGCATCGAGGACAGCCAGGCTACCCTGGAGGTCGTCGTGAAAGGTGAGGGTCCCTCTCCCTCCTCATCGTGGGAACCCTCTATCCCAACTCAGGTGGAATAGATTGGGAACTAAACTTGGAGTCAGAGAGGACCCGAGTTAAAATCCCACCTCAGACTTTGAACAAGTGATTCACTCTCTTTGTGTGCCACAGTTTCTTATATGTTGGAAATGTGAGTGGGTTGGACTTCAAAGCCTCAAAGGCCCCTTCCAGCTCTAAAGCTATGATCCATGGCACATCTATGGTCTTAGGATGGTTTCAAGATACCCTTTTCCTCCCTAAGTATTCATGACCTGTCCTTCACCCAAAGGAAGCGATTTTATCCTCTGAAGTAACAATAATACCTCACATTTTATACTTTTTAAAATGCATATATATGCATTTTCTTACTTATTCCCCAGAAGATATTGTGCAACATCACTGTTTTACAGATGGGGAGAGTAAGATCTGGTGGCTTAGCTAGGGTCACACAACAAGTTAATAGCACGTTAACAAGTAGTAGCAGAATTGTGATTTAGAATACTGTCCCCTAATTCTTGGTCAGGGAAGCTCAGTGGCACCATAGTGCACAGAGTACAGGGCCTGGAGCCAGAAAGATTTATCTTCCTGAGTTCAAATCTGGCCTCAGACAGAGGCCAGACACTCACTGTGTGACCCTGGGCAAGTCATTTAATCCTGTTTGCCTCAGTTTCCTTACCTGTAAAATGAAATGGAGAAGGGAATGGCAAACCCCTCCAGTATCTTTGCTAAGAAAAAACCAAATGGAGCCACAAAAGAAGACCTTAATGGGGATATGACTGAACAGTAACAGCAATTCTTTGTCTAGCACTCTTTCTGCTATGTCATGCTGCCCCACCTCTGGGGTAATCCCAGAAGTCACAGAAAGTGACTAAAGTTATATTACTTGTCTATTTTCTTTATGACACCAAAGAGAACACTGGGTCTTTCTTGGGCGACAATGCTTCTGGCACCAATCCACATCATCACCAGGTTTTGCCCAAAAGAAGACAGGTAGATAGGAAGTTCTAGGGAAGACAACCAATTCTATATCTTTCTCAAAAGATAATCCCCGATGGATAGTCATAGAGCAGAGAGCCTGGGATCCCTGAACTTGAGTGTTAAAATATATATATTTTTTTTCAAACCTGTATTTCAGTATTTTTGATTTCCTTTGTAGTTCTATGTACTTTATTTTATGCATTTAAAAATATTCTGAGATGGGGTCCATTGGTTCCACCACGCTGCTAAAGGAATCCATGGCACAAAAAGAGGTTAAGAATCCCTGTCTTAGAGGAAAGTCTTCAAATCCAAGGATAGTTAACAAATCTACTGGGGCCACTTTTATTTTTCCAAGGGACTTTGAGAATTCTTTTCCCTAGAAAAGAGGTAGCATCTGAATATGATGTTAGCAAGGCATCAGGGATTCTGACCGACATCTTCATGTGTGTGCATGTGTTTTCCAGGCATCGTGTTCCATTACAGGGCAATCTCTACCCGCTACACCCTGGATTTTGAGAAGGCACAGCAGGCTTGCATACAGAATAGTGCAGTCATTGCCACCCCTGAGCAGCTGCAGGCTGCCTATGACGATGGCTACCACCAGTGTGATGCTGGCTGGCTGGCTGACCAAACTGTCAGGTAGGCTTTCCATGGCAAGATCAATACCAGAGGTATCAACATGCAGCCCACAACTCTACTGAATGTGGCCTGAGCCAGACTAAAGTATAATTGGGAAATATTTAACAAAATAAATAAGATACAATAAAACATAGATAATATTACATTTTAAAACTTAAGTCATATGTGACCCACAAAGATCCTTATGTACATGTTATTGGCCCCTGTTTCTGTTGGAGTTTGACACCACTGACCTAAATATCTATAGCTACAATGATACATGTACATATAATCACAGGCAGGCTCTCTCCAGCCTGCAGCTGTTTCTCTTCTGTCTTCTATACCCTCTCATTCTGTTTCTGTTAGATATCCTATCCATAGCCCCCGGGAGGGCTGCTATGGGGACAAGGATGAATTCCCTGGAGTAAGGACCTATGGTATCCGAGATACCAATGAGACCTATGATGTGTACTGCTTTGCAGAGGAGATGGAAGGTAAGTGTGTCCGGGTCCTAAAACCTCCATTTGTTCCAAAAGACATGCCCCCCGTGGCCATAAAACAGATGGGCATTTACCCAGAGCTCTATGGGCTAGCCTACCCTGTGTTGTTCTTCCAGCAATGGAATGAAATGAGCAGCATTGCCTACTCTCTCTTAAAACTTTGCCTAGTGTCCTACCATCTAGAGAATTCACCTATTCTGCTTTGTCTTCATACTGTATACTCCTGAACCAGAATTTTCTCCTGTCCCAGGGAATGGAGCTCTCAACTCCATCCCAACAAAGCTAGCTGCCCATTTTCATGCTTATGCTTAGGGTACCCCTACGCTCACTTCCTCAGCCTATGCCTTACTTAAACAATATTAGTTGTTTTAAGATCTATGCATGACTTTAGTATGAATTGGAATGGGGAAAAGATAGTTTGAGAATTACTGCATAATTCACAGGCTTGGCTGGGAAAATGTGATAAGTTGTGGCTATAACTGAAGTGGATATGCCATTTGCATTCCCTTCTTCCTTTTACTAGCCTGTTCTTTCCCTTTTGTGGGGTACTCTTCCAAATTCCAACCCAGATCCACAGTACCCTCACATACCTCCTCTTGCCTTAGAGAAAAAAACTGATAAGCTTGTTTATACTAGGGTGCCAGGCATTGCATGAACTGAATCTTATTTGGAAGAGACCTCTTCCAAAGGTCATAATGGTCCAGCCCTTATTTACTCCCAGGAGAATTTCTACTTTAAAAGGAATCCAGGAATTCATTTCTAGGCATGGGAATTCATGTACTAGAAACAGGCTAGTGAAGGAGTTATATCTAGGCTGCAGAGCCTTCCTGCTACCCCTCATATCACACCTACTCTGCCCACAGATAAAGCCAGCTTCTCTTTTGACCACCACTTTGTCATTATAGCTGCTCTTCCTTTGAGTTTCTCTGTTTTCTTGATGCTGGCCTATCCAAGAGATTGGAGATCAGAAGCCTTGAATCTGTGGGAGCAGGCTCTTTCGGGGATGGGTTCCTGGTCAGGGTTTGAGACTTTCAAAGACCTACTGAAATCGGAACCTAAGGAATGGAAATAGGAGTCTGAGATTCTTTGCACTTCAGAAAACTGTGGCTCTAGGAATATGAAGAATTGGGGCAAAGAAAATTGAGAAATTTGAGACTTTGGGCACGTGAGGAACCAGGGTTTTTGATAAGGTCACATTAGAAGAAGAGAGGAAAATGCTAACATTAGTTGACATATGCTTTCTAGGGGAAGTCTTTTATTCTACATCCCCGGAGAAATTCACCTTCCAGGAGGCAGCAAATGAGTGTCGGCGCCTGGGCGCCCGGCTGGCAACCACAGGGCAGCTGTACCTAGCCTGGCAAAGTGGAATGGACATGTGCAGTGCTGGCTGGCTGGCTGACCGCAGTGTCCGATACCCCATCTCCAAGGCACGTCCTAATTGTGGGGGCAACCTCCTAGGGGTAAGGACTGTGTACCTGCATGCCAATCAGACGGGCTACCCGGATCCCTTATCCCGCTACGATGCCATCTGCTACACAGGTAGGTTTCCTTCAATTTCAGGGTTTGGGGTGGAGGACAGGGTATGTAATTCTTGGAGAGGAAGAAAAGAAAAGTGGGATAGGCTTAGTACCTGAATCAAATAACTGCTTATGCCTCTGATTTCCCCCATACACACATGCCAGTCTACTTTGCATTGGGGAGAAAATCAGTAGACAGGAATGTTAATTTTTTAATTTATTTATTTACTTTTAGTTTACAACATTCGGTTCCACAGTCCCTTGAGTTCCAAATTTTCTCCTCCTCCTTCTCACCTCCCCCGCCCATGGCAGCATGCAGCCCGATACAGGTTCTACAAATACCTTCACATTAAACATTAGTCAAGTTGTAAAGAAGGATTATAACCAATGGTGTGAACAATGAGAAAGAAGGAACGAAACAAAACAAAACACAAAAGAGAGAGAGAGCAAGTAGTTTGCTTCAATCTGCACATGAATGTTAATTTCTATTTTGCCACCAATTTGTGTATTGATTTAAACAAATCTTTGTCTCCTCTAGGCCTCAGTTTCCCCATATATAAAATGATAGTCTTGATGTAGAAGATCCTCTAAAGTAATTTACAACGTACCATTGAGTGACTCTGGTTGTCCCCTTAGACATCTCCTTATAGGGAGAAGGAATCAGAAATAAGTTCAGC
Source organism: Gymnobelideus leadbeateri (assembly GCA_011680675.1). Taxonomy (NCBI): domain Eukaryota; kingdom Metazoa; phylum Chordata; class Mammalia; order Diprotodontia; family Petauridae; genus Gymnobelideus; species Gymnobelideus leadbeateri. The sequence goes on along the minus strand of WOXC01008156.1, from coordinate 205,541 downwards.
TGTTAGCAAACATCCAGATAGGCCAACCTACAGGAAAGCTAGATGGCACAATGGACAGAGCACCTGTCCTGGAGTCAAGGAGATCTGGGCTCACATTTGGCTTCAGACACTTGCTGACTGTATGGTCCAGAAATTGCGTGTGCACATGTGCGCGCGCACACACACACACACACACACACACACACACACACACACACCCCTCTTTGCCCTTATCTGCCTCTCTTAAATTTTCCAGGAAAAGAACCCGCTTGATTCTCCTTTGTCTCATAGCCCTGAACCTGTAGCTGGCACCTCAGGACAATCTTCTGTGGGGCACCTGTGCTGCTTTTCACCTTGGCCTGCCAATTCTCTCACCAGGCTCCACCTCAGCTCCTCTTGTCGCAGCTCTGACATAACAACGCTGGGGGGCAGTGCAGACTAACTAAGGGAAAGCATCTTCAGTTTAAACAATTCAAGAAAGGGTATCGATCACCAAAGTTCAGAATTAGACTATATTAACTATTGAGTCCCCTGATGCTAGAGGAATACCTTGAATGGAGAAAAACCTAGATTTTTCTTTAGAGAGTTAAGGATGGAGCATTCTGACCTCGAGACCAGCTATACTTCTCACTGCCAAACCAACACTTTCACCTGGAAATGGTGCCCCACCCCTGCCTTCCTGACCCCAACTAATGAAGGATACATACCCCAGATACCTAGAAAGCACCCAACCTTATATAAAGTCTTCTTATACACATCCATGTCACAGGGAATCACAGATCTATGTGGCTCTTCACATAGATTAGGTCCTTTGAACCTCACAACACCATATGATTTAGGTCCTACAGGGTTCCTCATTCCCATTTTACAGAGGAGGAAACTGAGGCCCAGAGTGGTTAAATGGTTTTTCCAGAATCACATAGCTAGGAAGTGCCAAAGGTAGGATTTGAGCCTTGTTCCTTCCAATGCCAAGTCGAGCATTCTATCCATTCTACCATGCCCCTGTGTCCTAGGGGAAATTTTAGCCTATATCTCCCAGACTTGACTATAGGCTCCTATGTCCTATGACCCTACTGTACACCAATGTTTCCCCTCAATGCAGTGGCAACCAAGAGCAAAAGGAGAGCCTAGCTGATATTGCATTATTCCAAAGAGTATTTGAGCATTTGTTCCATCACCCACAGAGTAGCTCAATTTTTGGGGTGGGAAGGAGGGTGCAATTAGCTCATTGCTGAATTTTATCTATACCTTGCTTCAAATGGAAAGATCACCAGACAGGGAGATGAAAGAACCGAGTTCTAATTGCAGTTCTATCACTAAATAGCTATATGATCATAGGCAAATCATTTGTTGGTATGATCATTTTAATTAATATTAGCAATGGGTACTGGGCCTGTAATATTCAGTGGTATATGGAACTCCTAGATGAGTAAACTCTCTCAAGCAATGCATGTTAGCACCTTCTCTGTAAGATTTTTCCTTGGTGCCTGTAGCACTAAGAGGTTAACTATTTTCCTTTTTTTTTTTTTTCTTTTTTGGCTTTTTGGAGGGCAGTTGGGGTTAAGTGATTTGCCCAAGGTCACACAGCTAGTTTTTGTGTTAAGTGTCTGAGGCTGGATTTGAACTCAGGTCCTCCTAACTCCAGGGCCAGTGCTCTATTTACTGCACCACCTATCTACCCCAGAGGTTAATTATTTTCCCAGGGTCACTAAACCCATTGGTATCACAAGCAAGACTTAAAACTCCAGGCTTTTGGACTCCAGGGCCAGCTTTCTATACTACACAATGGCTGCCTCACTAATAATAGTAACACAAAACAGTAATTCCTTGTATTTGTACAGTAATATTCAGTTTGAAGTTACTTTTATATATATTGTCTCATTTGATCCTCAAGATAGATCTCTCATACATTTGGGGTCAGAGTTCTTTTGTTTCTCCCCCCCCTTTCTCTCTCTCTCTCTCTCTCTCTCTCCAAATGAGGAAACTAAGGCACAAAGGAGTTAAATGATCCATCAAAGATTATGCTGCTAGTTGGTGTCAGAGCGTTGGCTAAAACTGATGTCTCCTTAGAACACGGGTTTTTAACCTTTCTTGAGTCATGAATCCCTTTGACAGTCTGGAGAAGTTTATGGACGAACTCCTCAGAATCATGTTTTTAAATGCATAGAATAAGATTCATGGAATTACAAAGACAGACAAAAGTTAGTAAAAATAAAACTAAAAAGAGTAAAAAATAAAGCTTTTCTCATTTGTCTGTTTCCCTGGGGGTCCAGAATCCCCAGATGAAGAATCCCTACCTAGTCCACTTTGAACTATGTCACATTGCCTCTTAATCTCCCTGAGCCTTTGTCCCCACTTGTAGAAATGAAATGATGCCTAATGCTCCTTCCAGCTCTAACATTTTAATTTTAGTCCAATCCATTGAGGCATTATGAGTCTCTAGATACTTTATTCATTGGTTCCTTCTCATTAGAAGCTCTTCTATGGACAAATGTATTTAACTCAGCTATCAATGAATCTAAAAACCCATAACGTACCATGTAAATAAGACGTAGTCATAGTAGAAGTGGTCTTCTAAAGTTCTGACATCCTGAGCATTTTCCAGCAGAGGTCACCTGTCTCTGAGTGGCACATGGCATGCCTGGCCAAGCAGATGCCACTTGTACACAGATGTGAGGCCATATGGTTTCTCCACTCTCTCTCTGCTGGACTATAAATGGCACTGCCCAGGCAACAAGAGCAACATCTGAGAGATATAGGCCAGGTACAATGTGGATCATTGATAGCAGTTGTGTGACACCCACACAACCTGCCCCCTTGTGCATCTTGGATGGCCCAGATGGGACTCCCAAAGGGAGAGGGAGATGAGGGAGACTTTGAACAGACCCACTTCCCTGATTTCCCATCGGCCTTTGCTTTCTACCCCAGGGGAGGACTTTGTCGAGATCATGCCAGAGAGTTTTACTGACGATCTGAGCAGTGAAGAGGAGATCACTATTCAGACAGTCACTCAGCCTGATGTGGAACTGCAGCTGCCCCAAAATGTCACCAAGCAGGAGTCCCGAGGCAGCATCGTCACCTCAGAGAATGTCATCACTCCCACGGGGCTCGAGCCTGAGGAGGCCTTCACTTGGACACTGGGTGGCACAGGCTACCCAGTGTTGGAAAATGAGACCGAGGAGGCCACCAAGCCATGGGACTTCCTTCCGGAGGCTACTGACTCTTCCCATGTTGTTCTTTTCCCTGGTGAAGTCACAGAGGGGGCTGCCACGGCCATCCCTGAGCTGGAACCTGCCACAGCCTTCACAGGAGAGGATTTGATTGCACCAGTGACGACTATTCCAGAAGTTGCTGCTGTCCCTGGGCGACCACTCTCACCAACAGGTAAATCACCAGGCAATGCACAGTGCTATGCACACTATAAATTATATTGGAAAGAACATGGGACTGGGAGGCAAAAGACCTGAGTTCTTGCCCTATCAGTGCCCCGGTCAAATCACAACTTAGAACTGCAGTCACTCCAAATGTAAAAGGAGGCAGTTGGACCAGAATGGTCTTCAAGGTCCCTTTCAGCTAAAATTCTGTGATTTTAGGGCTTTAAAAATGCCAATAGAAGTAGAACTTCCCTTTCTTTTCCAGGCTTTCTCTCAGCAGCCTTAAGCTCATGATCTATATGCCACAACTGCCTCTCCCCCACCCCCAGATCCATAACTAGGGCCTTCAGTCAGCCAGTAAATATTTATTAAGCACCTACTATGTGTTAAGTACCCTTCACCGCAGGATGACACATTTAGAGGGTACTCACAGCACTTTCACATGAGTGCTTCCTCCCTTGCCCATCTCACCTTCATCCTACCCCAGCATCTTCAGAGTTCCTTCAACAACTGGACTTTCAGTAATGTGGCAACTTCAGCTGCTTAGGTGAGACCCACTCCCCACTCTTCCTTCCCCCTCTACCACTAGAATATTGCTAGTTAGATATCTGTTCACCCCCAAACTTTTCTCTATTGAACAAAATTCCCCATCTAGGAGTGTTAAGTCTCAAAATCTCACCTTAATAAATGTTGACAGGCTAACTGACTGAAAAACAGTTGCCCTACCCTAGTTAAAGGTCTGGAGGTGGGAGATAGACAGAATTCAGCATTATCAGATAATGATAATAATAACACAGCCACAGCTCCTTCAAATCATATAGACTAACTTGATTATAAGCCCGTTGAGGGAATTCAAAGGGTCTTTGGATAGTGCTATTACTATTAGACTTCCAGGGAAGCCTAGAAATACCTCACACTACACTAGAGAGTCATCACAAAGACTGGTACCAACAGATAGATTATCATATCATTTATTTATTTAGAATCAACTTGCAGTGGCTCTATAAATAGATTCTATGTAAAGAGAATTAGGCCCACTCCTTTCAGCTCAAGATCTCCGGATAATACTGTTGTGGAAGCATTAGTAAAGACTATATACTTCTAAGGAGATAAAAATAGTGGACCTATGAATCTGCAGTAAAGAGATGATACTCAAATATTCAAAAACTCAAGAGAACATGTGATCTCATCGATTTAGGAATTCTTTCCAGTGATCAAGATCACAACCCCTCCATGTCTGCCCATTCTGAAGGATTCTTTCCCATGTCCCCCCGTTAGTACACCACAGGAGACCCACCCAGTGCTCTAGAGGCCTTTCTCATTTCTGCCGACACTGCCAGGGCACCTACCAGTGGAGCACTGGTTATCTACCCATCAGCTCTCATCTCCTCCATTTGACCAGCCCATCCTATTTTCCTATCTTATATCTCCTTGATAACATCATTTACTCTTATTCTTCCAGGTCTCTTTGGCTACATGTTGTAGCCTGCTCTTACCTACCAATAAGTCTCACCATTGTTCTCTGTGATATTCATTTTAGATGATTTTAATTTTAGAAGATTTTAATCTTCAGTGATCATTATATTCCATATCTCACTGCAAAATAGCAAAATGTTGATGTTACATGTGTATCAGGGTAAGTGCGATTTGGTAGGAAGGGTAGATATTTTACATGGAAAGCTGTAGGCTTCTAGAAAACATACAATGCTAGGAAGAACCAGCAGAGAAGAGCTACCAGCTGTTAACTGATCAACTTTCACCTGGTAGGAAGCTTGACTGAAGAAGATGAGAGTTACAGAACAATTCCAATGACCAGTGAGGAATGGCTAGGTGAATGGAAAATTTTAGGAAATTAAAGAGAGATGAGTGGATAAAGGGGACTCCTTTATCCACTAAGAGATCCTGGGGCTCTCAAAGCAGCAAGATGAGGAGGTAAACACTGAGTACCTAAGGATCCCCTTGAAAAGAAAGCAAGTATCAATGTACCAGAAAACCACTAGATTTTCCTCTGAAGTCCAGAGAATGGGAAAGAGAGCCAAGATTCCTAAGTTGTTTTGTTTTTTTTGAGGGCAATTGGGGTTAAGTAACTTGCCCAAGGTCACATGGCTAGGTTTTTGTTTGTGTGTTCTTTAAGTGTCTGAGGTCAAATCCGAACGCGGGTCCTTCTGACTCCAGGGCCAATGCTCTACTCACTGCGCCACCTAGCTGCCCCAAGATTCCTAAGTTTTAATCAAGTTGTTCAAAATTATCAGCCATAGAATAAAGGACTGAGTAAGGGCTAAAGCAGAAGGAGGAGAGGTGGGAAAATAGAGGGCAGATTGGTTATAATTAAACAATAATTTTTTAAAAAATTATCCACAGTTCTAAAATTGTACTGCTTTCCAGTAATTGCTGCTCTCATCATTAGAGTTACTTCAACTTTATGGGCCTTGGTTATCTTACCTATAAAACTATGAGCTCTAAAGTTTCTTATAACTTTAAAAATCTTTAAAATTTGGCACATAGTTGTTCAAATGTCTCCCCCATTAGACTGTGAGCTCCTTGAGGGTAAGGACTGTGTCTGCCTTTCTTTGAATCCTTAGCACTTAGCACAGTGACTGGCACATAGTAGGCAATAATAAATGGATGATGATGATGATGATGATGATGATGATGATGATGATGATGATGAAAGGAAAAACTGAGTCTTTGAAACCTAGTGATGTGTCTGGCTAATTCAATGAGTAAACCTACAGGTGTGATGCAATAGTAAAAATGATTTGGGATGTTGGGCTTTGGAGTAGAAGCAAGAAATATGCTTTTAGCATCGCCAGGCTTATGTAAAGAAGTCTCATTCTGCATCTCCCTCCCCACTGCCACTACCCACAGCTGAGGCTGACTTTCCCCATTCTCTTTTCTTTCCCACCAGGTGTTGTGTTCCACTACCGTCCAGGTTCCAGCAGATACTCTCTCACATATGAAGAGGCCCAACAGGCCTGTAGAGCCACGGGAGCTGTCATTGCTACACCAGAACAGCTACAGGCAGCCTATGAGGCTGGCTATGAACAATGCGATGCTGGCTGGCTGCAGGACCAGACAGTCAGGTGAGCCCCAGAGTCAGGGCCTCCATTTCTCCCTTAGCTCCTCAGATAGAAATCACAGACTCTCCAGGTTGGAAGGGACCTCAGAGCTCTAATCTGAGAAGGAATCCTTAGGCAAGTCATGATATTTCTCTGGGCTTCGGTTTCCTCAGTCTACAAAACAAGGTCATTGGATAAAGTGACCTCTTGGTGTCTCTTCTGGTTCTGGACCTATGGTCTTATGATCAGAAATCCTGGTACATATCACTTCACTCCTTAAGGTCACAGTTTCTTCAAATGTAAAATGAGGGGGCTGGATTAAATGACCTCTCTATTCTCTTCTGTCTCCACGTCAATGACCCTACGATCTCTGCTGCAACATCCAGAAAAAGTGATCCTTCAACATTGTACTTGAATTTAGTCTGTTCTGAGACAGCCCGTTCCTAAGGTAGCTCTACCAGTACAACACTACTAGGCACTTTCCCAGCCATGGTGACCTCTAGTTGTGGCACAGCAGAATTTGGCCACAGGAAGTGAGTTTAAGAAACATCCTTACAACCTCTTAGGAGTCTAGAATCAAGCTATAGCTATTGATTTCTCTCTGAAGCCAAGAGTAAAAAATAGAACAGAGGACAGTCAGGGACAGCCCTGACAAAAAAATGGAGAAAGGACTTTTAACGTAAGTTTTCACAATTGATTTCCCCAAGAATCACTGAGTAGATGGGGAGAAGTCATCTCCTTTCCCATTGCTTTTTTTCTAGATAACTGCCCTGCTCATTTTTAATCCTTTCCTGCTCAGTGAGTGATCCCAATTCCCAGGTGTTCCCTATAATCAGAGGTCACCTCTGAAGCTACCAAATCCATCCTTACTACTGATGCTAATGTTCATGATGATGCTGTTGTAGCAAAGCTAGATGTTTCTCTGCTCCTGGAAGTCCTAGGTCCAGCATTTCTCATCATGTTCCCATTCAAAGAGCCAAAGACATTCTTCCTCTAAGTCCATAAGTGACTAATACCTTCTGCTTCAAAAGCCCTGTCTCCTATTGTCTGGAGCTGAACATTTTTTACTCTGTCCTTTGCAGATACCCCATTGTGAGTCCCCGGACCCAGTGTGTCGGAGATAAGGACAGCAGCCCAGGGGTCAGGACCTATGGCATACGCCCAGCATCAGAGACCTATGATGTATACTGCTATGTAGACTGGCTACTGGGTATGGAATCAGTATCCCCAGATTTCAGGTCTATATGTGTTGAGGGCCCAACATGAGGAATTTTGGATGGAGCTCCTTAGCAATGGGCAAATATCCCAGAAGTACCATCTGTCCTTCCTACACAACTCTCTGAGTCAGAAAAGATCCAGTGAGGGCAAAAACGTGAACCAATCTCTCTCTTAGGCCACCTTATTCCTTCTATCTGCCTCTATCTGTCTGTCTGTCTCTGTCTCTTACTCCTTCTTCCTTTCCTCTCCCTTACTTTCTCTGTTTCTGTCTCTTTGTCCCTCCCTCTCTCCCTCCTCCTCTCTCTCTTTCCTGCCTGTAAATCTGTCTTTTTCTTAATCTTTCTCTCTGTCTCTCTCAGTTTAGTACTTTCAGTGGTACTTTCCCAGCACAAAACAGGGAAACATTTTGACTCCATACACCAGGAGAAAAGAAAATCACCAACACCAAGCCATCCTCAGCCCATGCTCATATGTGCAGACTCATTGGTCTAAAAGAGCTGAAGTATACATTACACTTGTGTGCAGCACTTAAAGTATCCAATGAGGAAAAGGCTTTTAGTCATAAAAAAATGCGTCATTCAGGAGAGGCAGCTGGATAGGGGAACTGAGAAAATCTGGGCTCAAGTCCTGTCTCTGACACATGCTAATTTCATGGCCATGGGCAAGTGACTTAACTTCCCAGTGCCCCCCAGCCTACTCACCAAGACTCTGGGTTATAGACTAGTAGCTAAACTGCATTGGTAGAAGTTTCCACATCAAGCAGTTTCCCACAATGCTCAGGTAGTTTGGAGCCATACTCTGTACAAATCACAAGTATATGTGTGAAGGAGGGAATGAGGACACTTTGGATGCCTGGAAGAGCCATGGGGAGGTGTGGGGGAGGGGTGCCTCTAGACAGGGTATTTGGCTCTGGGAGTAATCGAATCTCATTGTATGTTCCTAATAGGTGAGGTCTTCTTTGCCACTCGACCAGAGCTGTTCACCTTCCAAGAGGCGCAAGAATACTGTGAAGACCACAATGCCACCCTGGCTTCTACAGGGCAGCTTTATGCTGCCTGGCGCCGGGGCCTGGACAGATGCCATGCTGGCTGGCTGGCAGATGGCAGCGTCCGCTATCCCATCATCACACCCCGCTCTGCATGTGGTGGGGATAAGCCAGGTGTTAGAACTGTCTACCTGTACTCCAACCAGACTGGCTTTCCTCACCCCCTGTCCCGGCACCATGCTTTCTGTTTCCAAGGTACCATGTCACCCTTTTCATACTACCCAATTTTCTCTAATGCAGTAGGAAATGCCCCTTTATGTTAAGGAATTACTTGTCTTTATAGCCCCCTCCCACAGCCCCTATGCTGCTATAGCCCCTCCAAGCCATGTACCTGTTAGTACAAGCCACATACAACCTAAAAGTGGAGCAGAAGAGTCATCACAAAGAAAGATTGCCCAGATATGGGGCAAAGGCAGGGAGGGATAAAACATGAGCTTGTTATCTCAGCACTTCTTGCCTTTCCATCAAAGCCTAGGTGAATTGTTGCCTGGGTGCCTCAGAATGTATTTACAGAGGAACCTTCTCCTTGTCTGTCCCTGTTTCTTCAGGGATCAAAAACTATGTCCTAAACAGATCCCCTGGGATAGGTCCCCAAGTAATCTGAGATAGGAGTTTTCTGCTTGTGAGGTCACTCACTATCTCCTCTTGAATGTTTCAGCTGGGCTTTCTCTGGAGGAAAGAGAAGGTGGCACACAGGCCTCCATCATTGATGAAGAGCTGATTCCAACTCAGGTGGCTCCCAAGGAGGGAGAAGCCCTATCCAGGGGAGAATTTGATATCACTACTGTACCTGAGAATCAGACGGAGTGGGAAACAGAATTTTTTCCAACCAATACTTCATTACTCTCAGGTTAGCATGAACCCATGCTTCCTAGGAAACATCTTGATCTAGATCAAAGGATCATAGATTTAGAATCAATCTAGTACAGCTCCCTCATGAAATTGAAGCAAACAATGTAAGTAACTTGTCCAGGGTCACTTAGCTAATAAGGGTCTGAAGTGGGTTTTGAAGTCAGGTCTTCAGACTTTAAGTCCAGATCTCTATCCACTGTACCACATTGCTAGCAATGCCCTCTCTACTTGGAGGAAGCAGGGAATGCTTTCTCTCCATGGGAATCCCAGAGACCTTTGCTCTGTTTTACAGATCAGTTATTGATTCTCTGTACAGTCCTAGATATGGATGTCTCTGAGGCTCTGAACTCAAAGAAAATGTTTAGCATCCACAACACCATTAATTAATTTACCAATCAATTATACCACATGGATAACACTTCACTGAGGCTGAGATAGAAAAGAAAGTAGAAATGGTATCTCCTTTTAATTAACTTCAAATATGTAGGACCACTCTTGACTCCATAACCTTCTATATTTCATAGTCCTTCAAAAAAGGGAGTATAAAGACAGAGAGAGTGCATGGGCAGGGCCAAGGGGAAGAGGGTTATATGGATAGGGGTCTGACCTATGCTGCTTTTGCCTCAAAAGTGAGGAGGTGGTACCTGATGATTGAAGGTCTTTGGGGTCCCAAAATTCCACAATTCTCCTTTTCTTTCTCCTCCCCACCTGCCTCCCTAGTAAAAATTCTATTCTAGCCAATAATTGTTCTGATTAAAACATTTAACTCTAGAGTGTGAATGATCAATAGATTTAACCAGTATCAAGATTACTTGTATCCCCAGAGTTATTCCCATAGGAATTTCCAATTACTAGAATATGTGAGGGAGGTTTTTGAGCAAGGGACCTTCTGGGGTTCCTTAATTGATTACTGATTGCAGGAGACAGCTGTCTCATATCTGCCATAATTAGTCCATCTTGGGACAAATTTCATAAGGTATCATCAGGGGGCAGCTAGGTGGCACAGTGAATAGAGCACTGGCCCTGGAGTCAGGAGGACCTGAGTTCAAATCCAACCTCAGACACTTAACACAAAAACTAGCCTGTGACATTGGGCAAGTCACTTAACTCCAATTACTCTCCAAAAAAAAAGCAAAAAAAAAATAAAGGTATCAGCAAAGGCTCTTTGAGAACAGGTATTCTGTGGTATCTCTCTTTGTGTTCCCAGTATTAGGACACTGCCTTTTTATGTAGTAGCTACTTAATAACTGGTGAATTGAATATATATTGTAGCACTATATCTCATCCACTCGACATTTATTAAGCACCTACTATGTGCCAGGCACTGGCACTATGTGCTACCACTCTCTAAAAATGGGGTCTCATAAAGAGACAGATCAACAGACATATAGACAGAGAGGTAAGAGAGACAGAGACAGCTCAGTAAAAAGTCACTGCTAGAAGTGAAAATACAGGTGAAGCTAGACTGCATTGAAACTACTCATGGAAAATGATTAGAAGTATCTGTGGAAGCACCAGAGAATGATTAAGTGTAAGTCTGAATCAACTCATTTCAACCTTTCTTGTGCCTCAGTTTCCCTATCCATAAAATAATACCTGTTCCTGAGGTGAGAAGAAAGTATGTCTCTGTGAAAATACTTTTGAACATGGTATTAGTGGCATAAGCTTATAGTAGTAGTGTTGTTAGTCAAAGTCATAAAATATGAGTTACAAAGGGCTTTACAGATCATTTCTAGTGTCCTTGCCACCACCACTATCACCATTTTGAAAACATTAAGGCCCTCAGAGATTGAGTGGTTTGCACAAAGACACAGAATTAGTGTCAGAGGTAGGTCATCTTTCCTCCTTCCAAGGGGGGAGGTTCAGAAATTCTTAACCTTTCTTCTATTATGGACACCTTTGCCATTCTATTGAAGCATAATGTTTTTAAATATATAAAGTAAAATGCATAGAAAGGACACTGAGTATTAAAACACAGTTATCACAATAGTTTCCTTTTGTAAGAGTCCACAGACCCTCTAAATCTTTTAGGGGTCCATGGACCATGGGCTAAGAAGTCCATCAGTATAACATATGCAATATAAAGAGGACAGCGGGCATAGACTTTTAGGCGTGAGGGGCCACGGTATCCTATCGGTGCTTATCAGTGAAATCTCTTCTTTTTTTCCTTTCCTCCTTCAGTGAGTCCTTCATCTTGGCCTCCCACTAGTGCTATTCCAGAAGAAAGTACTGTAGAGTCTTCTTCCAGTGGAGCACCATCAGCCTCTGGGGAGCCATCTCATGTTCCAGATGTGAGTGGCAGTGGGGAACCATCAGCCTCTGGAGAGCCATCTGGTGTTCCAGATGTGGGAGTTCCAGAAGTGAGTGGCAGTGGGGAACCATCAGCCTCTGGGGAGCCATCTGGTGTTCCAGATGTGAGTGGCAGTGGGGAACCATCAGCCTCTGGAGAGCCATCTGGTGTTCCAGATGTGGGAGTTCCAGAAGTGAGTGGCAGTGGGGAACCATCAGCCTCTGGGGAGCCATCTGGTGTTCCAGATGTGAGTGGCAGTGGGGAACCATCAGCCTCTGGGGAGCCATCTGGTGTTCCAGATTTGGGAGTTCCAGAAGTGAGTAGCACCCAGGAACCATCAGTCTTTGGAGAGCCATTTCATGTTCCAGATGTGAGTGGCAGTGGGGAACCATCAGCCTCTGGAGAGCCATCTGGTGTTCCAGATGTGGGAGTTCCAGAAGTGAGTGGCAGTGGGGAACCATCAGCCTCTGGAGAGCCATCTGGTGTTCCAGATGTGGGAGTTCCAGATGTGAGTAGCACCCGGGAACCATCAGTCTTTGGAGAGCCATCTGGTGTTCCAGATGTGAGTGGCAGTGGGGAACCATCAGCCTCTGGAGAGCCATCTGGTGTTCCAGATTTGGGAGTTCCAGATGTGAGTAGTACCCGGGAACCATCAGTCTTTGGAGAGCCATCTGGTGTTCCAGATGTGAGTGGCAGTGGGGAACCATCAGCCTCTGGGGAGCCATCTGGTGTTCCAGATTTGGGAGTTCCAGATGTGAGTAGTACCCGGGAAACATCAGTCTTTGGAGAGCCATCTGGTGTTCCAGATGTGAGTGGCAGTGGGGAACCATCAGCCTCTGGGGAGCCATCTGGTGTTCCAGATTTGGGAGTTCCAGATGTGAGTAGCACCTGGGAACCATCAGTCTTTGGAGAGCCATCTGGTGTTCCAGATGTGAGTGGCAGTGGGGAACCATCAGCCTCTGGGGAGCCATCTGGTGTTCCAGATGTGGGAGTTCCAGATGTGAGTAGTACCCAGGAACCATCAGCCTCTGGAGAGCCATCAGGTATTCCAGATGTGAGTGGCAGTGGAGAACCATCAGCCTCTGGGGAGCCATCAGGTATTACAGATGTTGGCATTCTGGATGTGAGTGGCAGTGAGGAACTGTCAGCCTCTGGGGAACCATCCGGTGTTCCAAGTGTTGGAGTTCCAGATGTGAGTGGCAGTGAGGAACCATCAGCTTCTGGGGAACCATCTGGTATTCCAGATGAGAGTGGAGACTTCATTGATAGTGGAGAAGCTTCAGGAGGACTTGAAACAAGTGGGCAGCCCTCTGAGGGCAGTGTAAGTGGACTGCCCTCTGGCAGCCTGGATTTCAGGGGTCTTTCATCTGGAGAGGGTTCTGGGCTACCTGAGGAGAGTGGACTGGCTTCAGGGGAAACAGATGTAAGTGGCTGGTCTAGCACTACTGAAGCTAGTGGACTACCTTCAGGAGACGACTTAGTTGGGTCTGCTTCTGAACACTTGGACCTTGGGGAACTGCCTTCTGGAACTCTGGGGAGTGGCCAGACCCCAGAAACAAGTGGCTTGCCATCTGGATTTAGTGGTGAGCACTCTGGGGTGGACTTTGGAAGTGGCCTCTCATCTGGATTGCCTGATTTGAGTGGATTTCCATCTGGGTTCCCAACTGTCTCTCTTGTTGATACTACATTGGTGGAAGTGGTCACAGCAACCACTGCCAGTCAATTGGAAGGGAAGGGGACCATTGGAATTAGTGGTCAAGGAGAAATATCTGGGCTACCATCAGGAGAGTGGGACATTAGTGGAGGAACTAGTGGACTACCTTCAGGAACTGAGCTCAGTGGACAGGCATCAGGATTGCCTGATACCAGTGGGGAAACATCTGGAATATTTGGAATAAGTGGACAGGCATCTGGAATTCCTGAAGCCAGTGGAGAAACATCTGGACTATTTGAGGTCAGTGGGTATGCATCTGGAACTCCTGAGACAAGTGGAGAAACATCCGGAATATTTACATTCAGTGCATCTGGCTTTCCTGATGCCAGTGGAGAGACATCAGGGATTTTTGACTTAACTCAGAAGCCATCTGAAGTACCCCATCTCAGTGGTCAACCCTCTGGATTACCTGATGCCAGTGGAGAAACATCTGGAGTTGAAACCAGTGGAGAGCCTTCTGGTATAACAGATATTAGTGGGGAGACATCTGGAGTACTCATTGGCAGTGGGCAACCATTTGGAGTAACTGACCTCAGTGGAGCAACATCTGGAGTATTTGATATCAGTGGGCAAACATCTGGAATTCCTGGGTTCAGTGGTGAAACATCTGGAATCTCTGATCTGAGTGGGGTGGGTGATCTCAGCGGTTTGGTTTCTGGGACTGTAAGCGGCAGTGGTGAATCTCCCAGTGTTACATTTGTTGATACTGGTTTTGTTGAAGTGGCCCCAACTGCATTCAGGGAAAAAGAAGAAGGTTTAGGCTCTGTGGAAATAAGCGGCTTTCCTTCTGGGGAGGCAGATCTATCAGGTAATTTCTCTGGAACTGGGGACTTCAGTGGACAATCTTCTGGAATCACAGAATCCAGTGGGCTTGCTTCAGGTGCCCCAGAATTTAGTGGCCTGCCAAGTGGATCAGTGGAGTTCAGTGGAGAACCTTCAGGAGCAGGGACTGGCAGTGGCCTGCCATCTGGAGAATATGACAGTAGTGGACTTTCATCTGGTTTTCCCACAGTATCTCTTGTGGATAGAACTTTAGTTGAATCTTCAACCCCAACTCCAACAGCAGAAGAGGCAGGAGAAAGACCTTCCGGGGTCTTAGAAATCAGTGGAACCCCTTCAGGAGAAACAGAAACCTCTGGGGAAATATCTGGAAATGGGGATCTCAGTGGGTCACTACCAGACTTGATAGAGACCAGTGGGGAGTCAACTAGAACACCATCTTTCAGTGGTGATTTTTCTGGGCTCACTGATCTAAGTGGAGAATCATCAGCAGTCACCAGCAGCAGTGGAGAGGCCTCAGGATTTCCAGAAGTCACTTTGATCACCACAGATTTAGTGGAAGCAGTTACCAAACCAACAGTTTCACAGGAATTCGGCCAAGGATCTACCGTGACACTCCCTTACTTTGTTGAGTCCAGTGGGGAGTCCTCTGTTTCTGGTGAGTTCAGTGGAATGTCAACAACCCATGAAACTGAGGTAGAGGCATCAGCAGTGCCCGAGGTGAGTGGTGAGTTATCAGCATATCCTGAGGCATCTGCTGTCCCTGATGTAAGTGGCACAACATCTGCCCTTTATGAAACTGACCATGAAGTATCCTCATCATTTAATGGAAGTGGGGAAACATCTACTTTCCAAGAAGTGACCAGTGAACCATCCTCCACACCTGACCTGAGTGGAGACTCATCTGCCTTTCATGGGATCTCTAAGGAAACATCTACCACACATATTAGTGGAGAGACATCCAGCCCCCAAGATGTAGACTTAGAAGCATCATCTGTGCCTCTGGCCAGTGGTGAGTTCCCTGTGAGTCTTGAAGACAGGACTGAAGTCAGTGGGGAAACTTCTGGACTCCCAACCCTGCCCCTGCCAGATGTTTCAGGAGACACCTCTTTGCCAGATGTAATCATTAACACCAGTGTTTCAGAGACTGAATTCAGGTATCAGACCCAGAGCCCTGAAGAGGCTCAAACAGAAATTGAGTCCTCTAGTCCCTTAGTATCAGGAGAAGAGACTGAAAGGGCTGGAACAGCGCCCTCCCCCACAGACACTTCCATTGCATCTCAAGCTTCCTCAGATGAGAGAGAAGAATCAGTGTCCACAACTGAAGGTATGGTTATTTTTTCTGACTTCAAAAATAATGAATATGTAAAGAGGGGTGGAGGGGTGGGGAAGCTATTCATAATATATACATAGACTTGGTTTATCTGAATTCAGAACACAGAAAGAGAATGAGATCATTAGAAATGATGCAGTAGAACCCTCTACTAGGTACAGAAAAAGTGGTATCTAATTACTTTGCCTTCTTTACTTCTTTTGGGTTCTCTCCACCTCTTCTTTGTTTTTAAAGTGTCTCTTTCAAAGTTCCACAAAGCCCACACAAAATCAGTGGGGTTTGACACCTAACAACACAAAGCTGGGCAGAAACATATTGACCCAAAACAGGTGTCCTAAGAACTCCAGAGACTCAGCTCCCTTAGCTGAGAGGTCAATCAGGCTGCCCAAGTGACTGCCCAAAGTGGCAAGATAATCTGGTTGACCTGCCCTTCCCCTGCTGGTTATAGCCACCCCTAGGTCATGTGTGGAAGGGTCATGTGGAGCTGGGATCTGCCA
Organism: Gymnobelideus leadbeateri; assembly: GCA_011680675.1. NCBI lineage: Eukaryota > Metazoa > Chordata > Mammalia > Diprotodontia > Petauridae > Gymnobelideus > Gymnobelideus leadbeateri. Next base: position 189,400 of record WOXC01008156.1, on the reverse strand, counting down.
GAAGAGGGAGGGAAGTGTCATCTGTCTATGACCCCCTGGGTATGTGGGCAATGGCTGTGATATAGGTAAGCTCCTTCTTTAGCCTAAATGGGGGAGGGCTGGTAGATTCCTCCAGCTTTAGAAGAGGCATCTGCATTCACCACTTAGCCCCAGTTCAGTTTACATGGACATAAGAAGAGAAAAACAGCATATAGATAACCAAATTGATGCAGGAATATAAATCCATTATGCAACATTGATGCTCCCATAGTTCTCTTCAGAGTCCAGAGGTCCAACAGCAGGAGCCAAAGCAGATATTAAGTTCCCAAGCCCTCTTCTGGAATAAGAGGAAAATAAGCAGAAAAAGAAGAAATTTCCAGAAGCACTTTTCTATCCCAATTTCAGGGTTAGATTTGGGCTATGAATTCTATCTACTGTATTAGTTCAAGGGTTTATTAAACTGGTATGGCACATGAGGTACTCAATAAATCATCCAGCAAGTATTTTTAAGTTTTTTACCACATGTCAAGCACAATGCTAGATACTGGAAATAAAAAGTTCCTGACCTAAAAGAGTTTACATTCTATCAGGAGAAATAATATGAATACATGTAAGTTTGTACAAAATCATTACAAGGCAATTGGAGGAGTAGAGGCATTAGTAGCTTTGGTGGTTGGGGAATATCTCATGGCACTTGAACGGAGTTTGAAGAGAACTAAGGATTCTAAAATATAGAGGTGGAAAAGGAGTACATTCTAAGTATGAAGGGCCTGCCTGTGCAGAGGCATGGCCATGGGAGATAGACTGTCATATGGAAGAAAAAACCAGGCCAGCTTGGACCATAGTACAAGTGGAATCGTGTAGAATGAGGCTGGGAAAGTAGGTTAAAGCCAAGTTTTAAATCAGTCAGCAAGGAGTTTTTAAAGTTCTTATCAGATACTATGGTAGGAGCTGGGGACCTTTTTCATTGTAGGAAAAATAAAGACAGTTGCACTCAAGGAGCGTACATTCTTATGAATGAGAAAATGTATGGATAAATGGAAATATACAAGATACATACTGAGAAGATGGATGATAGCTTTATAGTGCTAGCATCTGGAAGAACTGGGATGTACTCATGGATATAGGTTCTATAGAGTTCAGTATCCTTGTGAAACCAAGTAGAAATTAAAAAGATAGTTGGCTTCCCATACCCCTTAGCCCATCACAGTGAATACCTGACCAGGGAAGGCCCATAAACTAATATCAAATTTGTACTAAACATTTACTACTATCTTGAACGAATTTTCTCCATCCTACAAGCAAAGCAGGTGGGCTGCTTTTCCTGGGAGGCAGAAGGTGGAAGGAGGGCTAGGAGGTGGCCAGGATGGATCCTCCAACTTGGGATAGTAAGAAAAAAATGAGCTGATTAGAGTCCAAACTCTGATTCTCTAGCATCACACTCAAAAGCATTATTTCTATCCCACTGTTATATAGTGTTGTTGTTTTTGTTTTTTGCTTTTTGGAGGGGGGAGGGGAGGGCAATTGGGGTTAAGTGACTTGCCCAAGGTCACACAGCTAATTTTTGTCTGAGGTCAGATTTGAACTCAGGTCCTTCTGACTCCAGGGCCAGTGCTCTATTCACTGTGCCACCTAGCTGCCCCAGTGTTGTTTTTAAATCAACACACCTTCCTTTTAAGCAATATCAATGACCCCAAATGTTCCTAGACAATAGTATTATTTAGGTGTACATGATCTAAAGAAAGAAGAGATGCTCCATGATCCTCCCTGCAAAATTCAAAATTCATCATCATGGATACAGCATGGCGTACTGGAAAAAATGCTGGACCTGGAGTCAGAAGACTGAGTTTAGATCCTATCTATTCTATGTACTACCTGTGTGGCCATGGGCAAGTCAATTCACTTCTCAGCCTTAGTTTCCTCAACTATTGAGAAAGGGGGTGGAACTAGCTGGCCTCTAAGGACCCTTCCAGGTGAAAACCTATGATCCTATGAATCCAATGTTATTGATTCATTACCTGGTTTACAGATGTCCCAGGTATGTCTGGGTAAGTAAATTTCAGAAAAGCTGGAGTCTCTGCCTCTGTAGCAAGGCTCTCATCTATTTTGCCTCATTCAGTTAGTAGAATGAAGGCAGAGTTATGGAAGGAAAACCAAAACAAAAAAAAAAGCACACAATGTCTAATATCATAGATATATGCAGTAAGGTATATTGTGTTTATATATATGTATATATTCAAACTAACATCTTTATTACATATTATATAGGTATATACTATATAATAAATACACTGTATATAGCATATATACAGGAAATATATATGTATATATAAACAGAAGTTGGCATATAAAGTGCATATAGTAAAAATAGTTCTTTTCTTGACTGTGGTTCTATATGAACACTGTACATATCTAAACCATTTCCCCTATTCCAGAGGAATTGCTTGTATGGTGGTGGGAAGGTTTTATTCCCAGGATGATTTTCCTACTGACTACAATGAGATAAATTTCTTGGGTAACAAATGGTGACTTTAACAAGCAAAATTAATTTCATTACTATAAAGGTAAAAACACTTCCATGGGGACTGGTGACCTCAGGGATGGTATTGACTCCTCCTTGGTATACACCCTGAAATCTCCATAGCTGCCTCCAATTTGGGGTGAAGAGGACATGAAATATATTTGCAGGGGGCTCAGAGAGAACATCTCAGTGTTTTCCAGCATTCTGGGGCTAGGATGGAGAAGCTGCTGATGGCTGGTCTAAAAATGAGTAGGGATGAGTTCCACTTTTAAATATCCCTGGAGGAAATTTTTCAGAACATTTTTCCAGAGTCCCTTCCATAAAATTCATCATTGGATGGTAGAGCAGAGAAAACCAAAGAAAGTTAACTCAAAGGTTAATGTTTTGCTGAACTAAAGGGATGACATGGCATTCAGCCTAATTTCCCCTCCAATTCACCCTGGGTTACTCAGAAGTTCCTTAGGCTTAAGAGAACAAAAGCAATCTTAAGAAAACAGGGACTGACTTTCAGGATCAGAACAATGTGCTGTCCTTTTAGCTCCTTCTGATACTCAGTAATGTCTCTAGTCTGACACTTAATACCAAAATGCTAATAGAAAAAGAAGTCACAAACATCTCTCTCTGGCTGCTTCAGCAGGACTGATGTCCTTGAGCAGCAAGCCAGCCTGAAACGAGATTTGCTATCAAGGGGACCTTACTTAATTTACCATAGGCCCTTCTTATTCAGCACTGGCTAAGCATTTTATGTTTCCCCAGGGCTTTCTGACTGTTACTCCTCCAACATCCCAGTGAGGTAGATGGTGTCTAGAGCTACTCTGGAACTGAGTAGAGGGGAGGACCTCAGTGACTTACCCAGCATCACACAATGAATAAGTGTGTGATTGAGTCAGAACCTGGATTTAAGTCTTAATCCACCTAGCCCACCGTGCTAATGGGAGTTCCCAGACGAGCATTTAAAACAGCTTCTGGTCTGAAAAAGTTGCTGGGCATGGTGCCAGATTTGTGACGGTTAGGGTTTCCTTAGAAGCAAAATGGTAAAGCCTCCCCTGTTTTGGGTTAGCCTAACATAAAACCAAAGAGGCTTGTCCTAAGTCAGTGTTTTCTCTATGAGCTAAAAATTCAGTCACTAGTTCAGTTCCTAGGATTGCTAGGTAGTGCAATGGAAAGAGCACCAGGCCCGGAGTCAGGAAGACCTAAATTCAAAGCTGGCCTCAGATAAGCTGTGTGACCCTGGGCAAGTCACTTAACCCTGTTTGCCTCAGTTTCTCATCTGTAAAATGAATTGAAGAAGGAAATGGCAAATCACTACAGTGTGTTTGCCAAAAACAAGACAAAACAAAACAAAAATGAGGTCATGAAGAGTCAGATGTTACTGAAATGACTGAAAAACAATAAAAAGTTCAATTCTGCTCTAGGGGAGACATAGGGCTTTTGTACTATTAAAGCTAGCACATTGCATCACATTTGGAGGTGCTTACTAAGTGTTAGATGGAGGATAGAAAGGAAAGCAGGAAGGCAGGGAAAGAAGGAAAGAAGGCAGGAAGGCAGGCAGGAAGAAAGGAAGGAAAGAAGGAAGGAAGGAAGGAAGGAAGGAAGGAAGGAAGGAAGGAAGGAAGGAAGGAAGGGCTCTACATAGCTTTCCTGTCCTTAAGATGATACATCATTTACTCACTTGTCATAGCTTTTCCAAAGGCAGATCCTGAACAGAAGCAGGAACTCTTCTTTTGGACTCCTATTCATCATTCAGAATGGGGCCAAAGGTCCAGGCTGTTTTCAAAGACTTAGCATTCTTCTTACTTCGGTATTTGAATAACTAAAGAAACATCCCACTTAGTACAGAGGGTTTGAGGTTGTAATTAGTCCTAAGAGAAAGGACTTGACAATTATCTTTGTTTTGTTTAGCAAGTATTCCCTAAACAAGTCCTTGATAAATTATTAATCAGCATTTTTGACACTGCAATAAACATCCATTTAATGAATTCTCTGATCCCTAAGTGATTAAAGGCAGAACTGTATGCACTAATCTAATCCATTTCAGAATCTTCCCTTCCATTGCTAACTAGCACCTGGGGGCATTAAAACCGAAACCAGATTTCACATCTAATTTTCTGCTCACCAATGGAGCTGTTTGGGCTCCACTTAACTGGGTAGTTAAGAGGGCCATGAACATAAAACTTAATCAGTTTCTTTTTCTGTTAACTGCCACTTTCACTCACTTTCTCACTCTCATGCTCTGAACTTGAGATCTGGCATTTTCTCCTTCCCCAAGGGAAAGTTTATATTTCAAAGAAACTTTTCTCCCTGGGAGGGGAAATATTCTCCCTAGCATGTTAAAATACTGCATTACCATTTGTATTGGTTTGCAGGAAAAAAAAATATTTATTTTAAACTTTTAGTTGAGCTGAATTATAGATGATCAATATGTTTTCACAATTGTACAATAATCAGGCTCTACCAAGATGAGTGTATTTTTTTTTTTTACATCATTGTTTAATTAGAGGCAGGAGGTCTATCTGGACTGAAGAGTCCTGGACTAGGACTCAGAAAAACCCGTATTTGAGCCCCTCCACCTAAGCTCACCACTAAATGATGCTGGGCTAGTCACTTACATTCTGTGAGCCTCAGCTTCCTCATCCTAAAATAGCCATAATAATAGCTCTAGAATCTATCTCACAGGAATATTGTGAAATTTTAAATGAGATAAAAGGCAGCCAGGTGGCACAGTGAATAGACTGTTGGTCCTGGAGTCAGCAAGACCTGAGTTTAAATCTGGCCTTTGACAGTTACTACTTGTGTGACCTGGGCAAGTCATTTAACTGAAAAAGGTTAAATGCCTCAGTTTCCTCATCTGTAAAATGGAGCTGATAATAATAGCACCTACTTCCCCAGACTGTTGTAAGGACAAAATGAGATGATCCTTGTAAAGGACTTAGCACAGCTCCTAGCACATAGTAAACACTATACAAATTTTAGCTATTATTATAGATAATGATGAGGCTTTAATGAGGCTTTGTAAATAAAGAACTTTGCATTTTTCAGTCATTCTCATGTCAGATTGCCCCTGTTTTTCAGAGCCCTTGTCAGATATGCATAGTACGAGTGCCATATTCTGCAAAATTCATCTATGAAGCCAAACAATTGACCTTGCTCTGCTCAGTCTGGAGAATTACCCCTGGCATCATCTATCTAGAATATTATAGGTAAAAAACACTGCCCATAGAACTTACTTCAACCCTTCTTATAGGTCAAATTCCACCTCTTTCTAAGTTCAGAATAATTTTTCAATCTGTATTCTTGACATGGAAAAACTGTAGGTCAAGAGCATTGGCCTGGGCATTGGGAGAAATAACAGTTTCTGATTCCCTTCCATCCCTGCCTGTATTTCCCTGACCTTAACATAGGGATCCAAGATGAATTTTCCCTTTTTCGAGAGGGCTCCTGTGAAGATGAATGAGATCTTAGCTTTAGGTACTTTGGATGAAGTTATTTGTCCCTAATTAAAACCATTCCACTTGGTGAAAGGAGACTAGAAAAGAACCCTAAGCATTTTGACCCCTTCTGTATTGCCCAATCAATGTTCACAAGATGTTCATTATACTCCCAGGATTTATGCCAGACATAAAGTCATGAAATGTCAGACTTTGAATTCAATATGATGAACTCAGATCTTCTTCCTCCACATTTGAAAGGCTTAACTTCTAATGTCTTTTCCTGAACCTCACCCACTTAACTTTTGTACTTTTAGGGCATTTTTCACCCACAATAGTTAATTTGCATTCCCCTCCTTCACAGGACTCTCCCCCTTTCCCAAAGCTGAGACATAGAATGTATAAATCGCCGTCCTAGATCATGTGAACTTGTTTAGAATTTTCATTTCTCAGATGAAATTTGGTGGAGCTAATTTTTTTTGCAGTTTCAGAAATTAAGAAGGATCCCAGATCTTCTGAGCCTCTTTATCTGAGAGGAAGTAGGTCATGAAGAGAAAAGGGGAGCTTGTCAGATCTCACTTACCCCAGACCAGAGTAAAATCTGACAGCCTTTGAGAATCTGAAATGCCTTTTCTTTCCCTATACCCAGTCCAGAGAAGGTAATGACTGTAGGTGACTATAGCATAAGCCAAGAATACATGGCCTAATAAACAGCCCCTCTCCCCTTATCCTCCTACCTCCAGGATGACCATGGAACACCTGGCTTCTGAGAATCCAGCATGTGATTTTGTTCATTGTAGTGTCCATCAGTCTGCATTGGATCATGTGCAATGCCTAATCCACTTAGATCAAATTTGTAGAATGGTCCCATGGATTGATGACTTTAGGATGGAGGTGATGAACTAAGTGTTTCCTTTGTATAGGCCACCCTGCCGTGGGCTGCTCAGTGTCCAGCACTTAGCATGATTCGGAGACATGAATAAGAAACAACCAGGCCATGTGGGTAGCTCAAGGAAGAACCATGAACTCCATTTATTGATACTCAGGGAAAGGTTTTTATAGAGCAAAGAGACAAAGGAGGGGAAGGAAGAGAAATCATTATCTTAGTCTGTTGTATCCTGGAAGTAGCATGGTAATAAGGCCTATTGTTTCCTAGGTGCCATAGAGTCTTAGGAAAAGTCAGTTATCTCTTATCACATGCAGTCAGTTACATCTGAAAGGATGCTCTTGAGAGCTGGCCTCAAAGCCTAATGGCCAAGGCCGCATCATCAAGAACATCTGCCTAAGAACCGACTTCCTGCAAATGTTTTGGACAACTAATAGTTTTGGGGAAGAGCCTTAGGTCTGGTTCTCCAGTACTTCCTAATGCAGCCGCAATCATAAACAGATACAATTGAGAGCAAACTTCAAAGCTGAAGCACAATCCTCAAAAGACATCATGTTTAGAGCTGGCCGCTCAAAGATACCAGAGTGTGGAATCAGATATATCCTGGGACAGAATCCTGTTGATCTCAAGAACTCCAATAACATCCTTTTAAAAGCAACCTATATCAAAAGAACTCCGGAGCAGACTTAGTGAAAAGTCGCATCTCAAAGAGATCTTTGACATGCAGGTCCATTGATATCAAGGTAATTGTCAGAGTCCTGGGACAGGCCTCTTTGGCTCACCACACCACCCTTTGTGAACACCTGGGAAATTATTATGTATGACTTCCCTTTGTGTCTCCCTCCCTTCCTCCTTGACCTTAGGGTGGTCAGAAGTTTCTGACCATGGCACCAAGTTCTCTAACCAATCAATGAATGTTTCTGCCCACTCCAGAGATCAACCTTATTCCCTGCTCAATATCCTGCTTTAGCACCTTTTTTTGCTTTATTCCCATTGCCAACAGGGTGCTTTACCCTGACACACAATAGAAGCTAATGGACAAAGAACTCTTGCTTTCCTATTCAGGTGAGATCCCTGACAACCTTCACCTTCCGCCTTGCAGATTGGCGTGACCTAATGTTGCTACTGCTGCTGCTGGGAATCCTAGTGTATGTTAGGATTATCATCAGTTCCTCCATGCATTTGGGATGTGCCTTTTTTCCTTTTTGGTTTTGTTATCTTTTTTTGGTTGGATAGGGTTTGAGTCTTCAACTGGATGAATTTCCGCAGACTTAACTTGACTCTATCAATTTCTGACCCATTCTCTAATTTCCATGATGATAAAATATAAAAAAAATTTAAGGATAAGAAAGACTGAAGATGTCCAACCTGCAAGCTGAGTGAGCTTACCTCCTATCCCAAGAAGATACCTCCTTTAGACCCAAAGCTAATGTCAGGATCAGGAGGAAAGCTTCTTAATTGTCTTACCAGAGACTTGAGATGCTTGGCCTTCTCAAATAAGAGTTTCATCTGACTTTGACCTCCATAAATTACTCAAGGAAAATTCTAACACATTTAGCTCTGTGCATTTGTAATAGTGAAGACACAACAACTGGATCCTATTCCAACAATATGCTGCAGCCAAATGGTGGACAAAAGAGCCAGATGTTGACATAACCCCAAACAAGACCAACACCTTGACATTCTGGAATTTCCCTCCAGGTCTATTATTTGGAAGTTATGGTCCTTGTGTGGTGTCATGAGTCCAAGCATATGAACAAAGTATGGCTCCCTCAAACCAGAAATAACCATTCACTCTGGTGATGTCCCATGAAGAAATGTGACCGCTTATGACAATCATTCCATGGCACCATGACAAAAGGGAAATGATGAAGCATTTCCTTATCCTCTCTATCCTGGCAGGAAGAAGGACAGATACTCATCAGTCACAATGTGCCTGGACCAAATTGAATTCTTTGTGTATCCTCAGTCTTTGGAGTCAAATTCAAGCAATAGAGGATGGAATTTTTTAGTTATTGTGGAGTGTCAAGGTGAAAGAGGACAACGCAAGGTTATTCAGTTTTTTATCTAGACCTTTGTCCTTGACACTTTAATTTACCCAGAACCACTGGGTAAATTAATCATATTAACCCATCTGCCTGAATAAATGAAAAAAAATTATTGGTGGCATCATCTGGATATCAGAAGAACAGAAGACTGGAAGGGTCTATTGGAGGCAGAAGAGAGAGATGGGAACTCGACAGCATAACATCCCAGCAAACTATACTTACTAAATAAAACTGGCAGGTAGGTGACACAGTGGATAGAGTACTGGGCATGGATTCAGGAAGACCTGAGTTCAATTTCATCCTCAGACATTTCTGTGCAACCCTGGGCAAGTCACTTTATCTCTGTTTGCCTCAGTTTCCTCATCTATAAAATGAGCTAAAGAAGATATAGCAAACCACTCTAGTATCTTTGCCAAGAAAATCCCAAATGGAGTCACAAAGAGTTGGACACAACTGAAAGTGACTGAATAATTACAAGACTAAATAAAACTAGCTCCTGAGGCATTCAATATGAACTGACAAGCAACTAGTAAGGACAAAGCTTCTAGTTCTTCAGGACACTATTAAAGTTGTGTCTGACTTGAGAAATCACCTTCTGGAACATTGAGCCTGAGGGAAACTGACCTTGGAAGACCACTAGGAAGTCAAGTCATCTTTTCCCTTCTGTCCTTCCACCAAAGTCCCCAACAAATTTAATTCCTACAGTCTTAGATGTAGTCTGGAACTGCAGGAAGAAATCACTAAAATGAAGAAGATAATTGCAAAAGAGAGATATATTTTCTTTCATGTGGATGCCATCTGCCAAAATGTCCTGCATTCAATGAGCTGACCATCAGTTCTTAAAAAGACAGGCATCATCTTTACAAACTTTTTTTTTTACTATTCCTACTCTACAACTTTGCTCTGGTTTCACTTATTTATAATTAAAACTGGTCCAGAACACCAGGATGAATAGCCTCCAGAAAGACCAAAGATCTTTATGGTCTGACAGGAAATGGAATGTGACGAGTGGTTTTCAAGAGCCTCTCCCGAGTGTGTTTTACAATAGCCTAGACTCTTGGTGAACCCTTTCTGGAAGCCAGATCAATTGCCTATTGGAACATTAGGAAGATGCAACATCTTGGAGAAACTTTACCACTAATCTCATGCAAATCATGATGGTATGGTGATATGACTTGGAATGAACTATGAAACCTGACACTCTCCCTACAACTTCCTCTGTCTCCTACCACCAGGAAAGCATCCATCCTCAATCTCTTGGTATGTCAGTTAAAGCTTCAGCAGCAGCAGCAGCAGCAACAACAGTACTTAGGGCCCCAAACCAATCCCCATGCAGTCCTCTTCACAAAGAGCAGGTCTTACCCTGGACAAATGGAGCAACGGGCCATCATCACACTGGATTTGTCTGCCAGAGGTCCTAATGGCAGCCCTTCATTTCTTACAGACATCGATGAATGCCACTCAAACCCCTGTCTGAATGGAGGTACCTGCGTGGATGGCATCGACTCTTTCACATGCTTATGTCTTCCCAGCTACGGAGGGGACCTGTGTAATATCGGTACGGCCACCCCAGCTTCAGCTAATGTTACTAACCACCGTATTCCATGTTTCCTTCCTTTCTCCTCACCTCTCCCAACTGTTCCCTTTCTTTTTCCTGAAGATTTCCAATCTAGTTTCTAACTCTAAGCAACAGCCTCTCCACTGAGAGAAAGCTTTATTTTCAGGTAGATGGGGCTGTGACCCATCACACCAGTCAAGCAACTTTTTTTGAGGAGGTAACTGAGATGTCTTGCTACACAACTAGAAACCCCCCCTTTTGGATGTTAGCAAATATGAATGCAAAAGAGGACGTATGGGCCAACCTGCAATCTTGGAATCTGGGTCTATGTGGGATCTTTGGAGCACTAATTCTCCCCAGGACTTCCAGCCTACCCTGCTCTCCTAAAACTCACCAAGACAAGAATGCATCAGGCTGAAGGGAAGGTGCTAATTTCACGCATTTGTCTTGAAGGAAGTTCTGGGGTGGCAAGATTTGGCTTTCTTCCTGGTGACCCTGTATCTTTCTGGATGGAAATAATGACATTATCCCTCTTGACATTCCCATGGGAACTTCCTTGGCCCTGGGAGTCACCATGTCACCAAGGCTGAGCTGCCTCTCTCTTCTCTCAAGAAAAAAACAAACCAACAGATTTGCCATCTTGGAATCCTCTGGTTTCTCAAGCATGAGTGGGGAACTAGGGTTATGCATGAGTGGGGATAGCTGCATGATGCCTCTATAACTTCTGGTGGCTACAGCAACAGGCATTGCATTTGCCACTCGTTCAGCCTCTCTTTCTTTCTCCTTTGCCATCTTTCCTCTAATACAAGTGGATTTGGAAGCTCATGGAAGGAGATATACTGATTGGTCAGAAAAGAGCCTGGTTTTAGATGGACATTGGCTAGGTTTCCTCTCCTAGGGCTTAACAAAACCAGTGTTAACATACTAAATGCTAGATAACACTTGGGCCTTATAGACTATTCCAGGTTCCTGACTGAGAACACCCACCTGATTCATCTTCAGTGCCTTCCAATCTCTCCTCTCTAACTGGAAGCATCATAGACCTCCTGGACCTCAGAAAGCACCTCTTCTTAAAAAGAGCAGATCCTTGAGACCTAGTAGCAATGTTACATGGAAAGGTGGAAGCATGGAGTTGCATAGGCTGCTTTCTTTGAACTGTGCTAGCAGCTATTGAGAGAGAGCATCAGAAAACTCCAAGAACTCAGCTGAGATGCATTCAAGTCCCAGGATAGGTGTTCTTTGTCCCACTATGTGAATATAGTATTGGGGAAGGGATGGGGTGGGGGACATGTAGTAACTATAACCCATGTCCCATGACACTTCCATACAAGAGAACAGAATTCACATTGGAATATGATACTTCTGGAAGAAAATGCCTCCACTTTCCCCAAGAAGTTGGTACATGGAATCTTACTTGGGATGGGAAAGACAAGCTCTTTCAAGGACCTTCTCCCCAACATTACTTGGGTATTCACAACATCCCCTAAGGGAAGAATGGAAAAATGGATGAGGGAGAGCATTCTGGAATACACACAAAGATAATACTTTTGACCCTAGATGTGGGATGGAAGTGAAATCTTTCAGAATGAGGAGAGGATAATGACAGACCTCTGTTCCCAAACAAAAATAGAAGACAGAGAATTCAGATAAAGTTCAATTGATCTTTTTGGTCATGGGCATCATAGATCAGAATCCCTCTAAGACTTTTGCCCCATCTTGATTCTTCTGTCTTCAGTAGCAACTGTATTAACATCCTCTGTTTAGACATCATTGCTTCTCAGGCTTTAATTGGCTTCCTTTTCTGGTTGTCCTGCCTCTCAGTCTTATGGAGTTCCCCTTCATAGATTCTTCTCTCCATCCTTCTCTGAACTATTGCTCCCTCTTGCCTTGCTTAGCTAGTTTGGCTCTGAGCATTACCTACTGAGCTGGGTGGAAAGAGATGGGTCAAGATGACCAGTTGTCCAGGATCCAGCTGAACATCTTGGGGGAGTGGAATTGCTATCACCATAGTCCCTGCTCTGGTGAGCTCCTCAGCACCTCATTTTCCTCATGGTAAAAGTGTAGGCAACAGTAAAGGGAGGAATGAAGAAAGCAGCATAATGTGAAAGACCACTGGACAAGACAGAAGTGAGGAGAATTGGATGGAGTCCCAGTTCAGACACTGTGACTCTGGGCAAGTCACTTCACCACAGTCTCAGTTTTTCCCCTGTAAAATAAAAAACCTAAGATCCTTTCCATCTCTAAACTTTTGCTATTCTCATTAATCCCCTTCACAGTCCTCTCTAGACTTACTGCTGCTCACAGATGTCTCTCCTCTTGCCTTCAAATCTGCCATGGCCTCCATTTCCACATTTGATTTTTTAGTTCCCCAGTTACCACTTTTTTCTGTTCTCTGCTTCCTCAGAAAGGCATTCAGTCCTTAGTCTGCAAAGGTGGGAATCCAAAGAAGTAAACTTGCATACACACTAGAAGAAGAAATTCCACTACTCCTAAACCCAGCATTCCCATAGTTTACCCCTTTAAATCAAGAGGGTGTTGGGGATAAAATAAGAAACTGATATTAGAAATGCAAATAAAAAATCAAATCTCCTTAGCATATTTTCCCTTGGTTAAATGAGAGAGCAGCATGATTTATAGTTTTCCCCAGATCCCATAATTTTCTATAAATCTCTGTTCCTTTGTATCCCATAAGGTTTCAGTGTCTGCCTCTAGGATTAGTCAGTGAATCAACCCTCTCTCCATATTTCCTGAAGCTGCGAACAAGGGCCAACTGTCCTCATTTTGGTGTGTCCTTCATATAATATGCATGTGGTAGATCCAAAGGCTGAGCTTCTTATGGAACAAGTCTTTCCAAAGCTCTGAATCCTATCTTCCCATGAAGTTATTTCATTTTTGCTTATAAAACCATTTCAGGATTTGGCTAGAGAGATAGTTCCAGCTCTGTGCCAAATGTCCCATACTATTTATCCCTCTATTATCTTCAATTCTTTGTCCCTACCAACTTTATGTGCCCACCAAGGACTGTGATTCTCTGTAGCCTCTCTAAACTACTTTGTCCTCTCCACCTGACTTTTAGCCTTTTCTCTCTCCTCCACTTTTCAAACTAAAATTTGTTTTTGTTGAGAAAGAGGTATGGTTGGGAAGAGAATGCCCATCCTCTAGCAGAGTGGTGTCAAATTCAAATAGTACATAAGGATATTTTGGGCCATGTATTGACTTAGTTTGAAAGTACAATGTTACCTGTATTTTATTGTATTTTTATTTATTTTGTTAAATATTTCCCAATTATAATTTAGTCTACTTCAGGTTTCACTCAAGAGTGGACCGCGGGCCATGCATTTGACATCTGTATTCTAGAACTTGTCTCCAACAAAAGATATATTACTAGGCCAATGGCAGGGATGCAGGGTCTCTAGAACTCACAGTCAGAGCTCTGAGACTCCTGTGAGCAGAGCCCAGTCCTTTCCTGCCTAAGGCCACAGAATCCTTTGGCTGAACCTCTCCCCTCACTTGGGAGCCTGGAGCCTGAGGTGGTTTGAGCAAGACTAGGATCTCAGCTCAACCTTGGGATGTCCCTTCATGTCCTTGATGTTTATTTCAGACCAGGAGATTTGTGAAGAGGGCTGGACCAAATTCCAGGGACATTGTTACCGGCACTTCCCTGACCGGGAAACCTGGGTTGATGCTGAGAGCCAATGTCGACAGCACCAGTCTCACCTGAGCAGCATTGTCACACCTGAGGAGCAGGAGTTTGTCAACAGTGAGTGCAAAGGGGGTCACCAAAGTTGGGTAATTAAGGGTAAAACAAGCAAAGAGATCAGCATCTTAGGAGCAAAATCTGACTAGTTAAGTCTAAGAGTCGTGGGCCTATTCTGGAGTGAAGGGAAGTATCTAAAGTTGGTGTGCCCCAGTTCAATAATTCAGTCAAGTCTTCTGAGTCAGACCACCTCATATTCTAGAACAACCTACTGTCATATTAAACTATCCCCAAAATAATATACGTCACTCACATGTATTTTACCTACCTGTACCATCCTTAGAAAGTTGTTTAGTGCCACCTGAGTATCTAAGCACTCAGGCTTACACTCCTCGATGAGTCCCCCCAGACCAGGTTGACAAGGACCTGAAAATGTAAAATGCTTGCCCTCCCCATTACACTTTTTCCACATCTCCACCTTCTCAGATTACGTTCATTATTTTTTTTAAGTCAAGCTCCCACAGTACATCATACTCACTGTTTCCACTTCTTCCTTCAGACAATGCCCAAGACTACCAATGGATTGGACTCAATGACAGAACTATCGAAGGTGATTTCCGTTGGTCAGATGGACATCCCTTGGTGAGTTATGATACCCAAGGGAAAAAGAGAAGGGATCAGAGTCATAATAACAAGAATTCATATTTAATATAGTCTCCCCCCATTATAATCTCCTTGGGGGCAGGGAATATTTTTTGTTGCTTCTTTGAATCCCAAGCTTATGCCCGGAGTACTTAATAAATTCTTATTGATAGATTAGTTAAAAAGCTGGGATAGAGATTCAACTTTGGAGAAAGGATCATAGGAAAAGAAAGAAAGCAACACCTATCTAAAGGTCACTTAAACTGTGTTTGGGCATTTTGGGAGATAAATAGAAGCCTAAAACAGAGTGCCTGCCCTCAAGATACTTATCATCCAGTCAGAAAAACATGAAAAGGTAGTTTATGAAACAATATAAGTGCCAAGTGACTGACAGAGATAAGAAGTATAATATGAATTGAAAGAGAGTTGATATCTACTGGCTGGAATGATCATAGAAGGCTTCATAAAAGTAGTGGAACTTGGACTAAGACTTCTAAAACAGGTATCAGAAAAGGGGAAGGGAGAGTGTTCTCTACTGAAAAGAAAACCCCACAGAATCTTCTTTGGATGTTCTCATGGGTCCTAACCCATATTTCTAATATAAACATTTCAGGCCAAACTGGAAAAATCAGATCACTTAGTTTCCCCCAAAATAGAGAAAATGACATGTGTCATCAGCAAATTCTGTGAATTTTTATTGAATGTTTTGAGATTCTAAGGGTGGAAGGCTAAGTAAGGTTAAATAATTGGGAAAGAGCATTCTCCAGGGTACCATGGACAATACTGCCAGGATTTAGGCAGCTTCTGCTCTAATGACAAACTAATGTTCACTATATAAGGAGCAAGATATAGAACATTTGGAGAAGGGAGGCAGAAGAAAGCCAGGATTGAACACAGACAGAAGCAAATGGCCCATCCTCCTTCTTGCCCTCCTCTCACTTTCTGCCCCATATCCTGTCCCCAGCAATTTGAGAACTGGAGACCCAACCAACCAGACAACTTCTTTGCCACTGGGGAAGACTGTGTAGTGATGATCTGGCATGAGAAGGGAGAATGGAATGATGTCCCTTGCAACTACCACCTGCCGTTCACATGTAAAAAGGGCACAGGTAAACTGAAGCCATTGCCACATCAAACACTAAGGGAAGCTTAGGGCCTGCAAAGGAAAGGACGCTGGCTCTGGAATCAGAGGACCCGGAAGCAAGTCCAGATTAAGACATGTGCTATCCGTGAGACATGGGGTGTGTCCAGAGCTTCCCTGGGCCCTAGTTTTCTCACCTATAAAATGAGAGAGTTGCACTCAGTGGCCTCTATAATCCTTTTTAATTCTAAACCTGTGAGTTTATAATCCCATCCACTTCACAGGAGGGATTTTGCCTCCCTTGAATGGACCATGATGATTCAAAGAATGGGACAGTGTGAGTGAATGAGTGAGTGTGTGTGTGTGTGTGTGTGTGTGTGTGTGTGTGTGAGACAGAGACACAGAAACAGAGACAGAGATCTATATATATCTATATATCTATAGAAATCTCTATACCTATACATTTATGTTTATATATCTACCTATAAATAATATCTATATCTATCTATCTATCTATCATCTATCTGTCTATCTATCTATCTATCTGTCACTGACCTGGGAGACAAGAGACCTGGAGCCTAGCTCACACCTGCTCTGTCACCTTGGGCAAATGCTTAACTTTTCTGCAACCCAGATTCCATATATGTAAACTAGAAGAATCAGCATGGTACAATGGAAAGAGCTCAAGAGTCTGAATCCAGTGGATCTGAGTTCAAATCTCACATCTGATGCTTACTACCTGTGTGATTTTGTATATGGCACTTAACTTCTCTGGGCCTCAGTTTCCTCATTTGTAAAATTAGGGGATTAAACTAGATTGGCCTCTGCCTTTCCTTCCAGCTTTGTATCTGTATCTATGATCTTCTGGCTATGATTTGAAAAAGGAGAACCCCATGGGCCTTTATTCATATTCTCCTAAATCCCAGAGGAATTTAGATAAAAAATCCACAATAAGGGGGCCATTTGTTCAGACACTCAGCTGCCAGGAACTTGCTCAGGATTCTGTTCTGTTCCCAGAGCTAAGCCCCTCTTTGCACTGAATCAAATGCTGTAATAATATCCTCTTTTTAAACTACCTTCCAGGTGAAATGTTATCTCAGAGTCTAAGTATAGGAGAACACTTCTGAGAAAGGCATTGGACTACTAGACCAAATCAAGAAATGGTTTCCTACTTCTGTGCCCTGCACGATCTAGCCAGGGTCCTGTGAGGGAAACAGAGGTAGAAAATTTGGACTTTGATCTTGAGGAGCTTACAAAGAATTAGAAAATTACATAAAGTAGCATATGATAGACTAGATTGTGTGATATATTATAGATCATAAGTGTTATAGAAATTTAGAGGAGGGAAAGACCAGTATGGGATAAGGTCAGTGAGGGCTTCAGGGAGGAGATGGGATTTGAACTGAGCCTGGAAGAAAATCAGACATGAATGAGCAGAGAGTCTAAAGGAAGAAATATCCAGTGAAAGAGACAGAGCAAACAAAGCCCCAGAGACAGCTTCACAAGAGAAAACGATCACAGAAGACTGGGCTGGTATAGCTGGTAGAATCCTAGAGGCCTAAGGATTCACATAATCTAGATCTCATTTTACAGATAAGGAAAATAAGGCCTAATGAGGTTAAATGGCATGCCTCAGTCCCATAGATAAGTGTGTACCTTTGTTCTGTTCTCTAGCATCCTTCTCTGCATTCCTTTACCCATCGCATCCCAGAAGTGGCTGTATTTTGGTGCAGTCCAAGGTTAATCTGGAAGTACTCATTAACAAGAGCTCTACCCAGAAGTCCTGAGCCCTTTCAAAAATATCTTTGCTTAATTTATAGAAATAAGAACCATTCCTCAACTGATGCATGGTTAAAGGATATGAACAGGAAATTTTCAGATGAAAAAATCAAAGCTATCTATAGTCACATGAAAAAATGCCCTAATTTGTTTTGATCAGAGAAATTCAAATTAAAGCAACTCTGATATATCACCCTACCCCTATCAAATTGGATAATATGACAGAAAAGGAAAATGACAAATGACAAATGCTGGAAGAGATATGGGAAAAATTATCACTAATATACTGTTGAAGTTGTATACTGATTCAGCCATTCTGCAGAGTAATTTGGAATTGTGCCCAAAGGGCTATAAAACCATGCATACCTTTTGACGCAGCAATACCACTACTAGGTTCATATCCCAAAGAAATAAAAAAAAGGAAAAGGACCTATATATACAAAAATATTTATAGAAGGCCTTTATGTGATGGCAAAGAACTGGAAATTGAGGGAATGCCATTAACTGGAGAATGGCTGAACAAGTATTATATAAGATTGTGATGGAATACTATCATGCTATAAGAAATGACAAGCAGAATGCTCTCAGAAAAACCTAGAAAGACTTACATGAACTGATGCAAAGTGAAATGAGCAGAACTAGAACACTATATACAGTAACAGCAATATTGTATGATGATCAATTGTGAATGACTTAACTATTCTCAGCAATACAATGATCCAAGACAATTCTAAAGGACTTATGGTGAAAAATGCTATTCATCTCTAGAGAAAGAATGCATATCAAAGCATAATTTTCCTTTTCTTTATTTATTTTTCTTTTTTTTTTTTAATCTGTGCTTTCTTTCACAACATGACTGACATGGAAACATGTTTTGCATGGCTACACATGTATAATCTATATCAAATTGCTTACCTGCTCAATGAGGGGAAGAGAACTTAGAACTCAAAAATTTTTAAATGGTTAAAAATTATTTTTACATTTAATTGGGGAAAAATAAGATATTAAATTTAAAAACGCATATCTTTGCTTCACCACACCTTCTCAATCTTACAGTGGCTTGTGGAGATCCTCCTACAGTTGAACATGCTAGGACCTTTGGAAAGAAAAAGGACCGGTATGAAATAAATTCACTGGTCCGATACCAGTGCAAGGAGGGCTTTATCCAGCGCCATTTGCCCACAATCCGATGCCTACCTAGTGGACACTGGGAAGAGCCACAGATAGCCTGCATAGACTGTAAGTATTTGGTCTTTCTATTCACCCAATGCTTCCTTCCCCTCCCATGCTATTCTGGGAGGATAGCATCAAACATAGAGAGTTAAGGATTTCAGCATAAGGCATCCTTCCTCCAGAATTTCTAGAAATTTACTCTTGAAAATGCATCAGTTCCTACTTAGAAAAAAATGGGGGTAGGGAGTCATATAAAAATATGATTATAGAATTAGAGCTGGAAGGGGATCTTAGAGGTCATCTAGGCCAATCTCCTCATTTTACAGATGAGTAGACTAAGGCCTAGACAAGATTAAAGACTTGTACAAGGTTGCACAGGCAGTAAGTGGAAGAGTCAGGGCTGGAACCTTAGAGCCCATGATTCCAATTCCAATATTCTTTCCTCTACCAAGACGTTTCTTGGAACCCCAGCTGCCTTCTTTGGCCCCAGGATTTGATAGTTCCATAAAGCTGAACAGAATCATATCGGGAACATATTATCCATGAGGGTGTTTATCATGAAAAATGGATTATGACACAAAAGATGAAGGAGAGGTTTTCTACCTGTCTGTTAACTATGGCTGAAACCTGATAGGTCTGGTAGGTTTGGGGAAGAAGCAAGGCCCAGAGATCCTAGTGGAGGCTGACATCACCAAATAGAAGCCAGGACCAAAGGGAGTGAACTAGGTAGAAGAGAACCATGAATGGCATTAAATGTTCTCCCTCTACTGAGTAATCACTGTGCCCTCCTCCCATTCTACAGCTGCCACCTACAAGCGACGACTATTTATTTAAGGCGGAACTCTCAGCCTCAGCGGAGCAATGTCCACAGCACAGCCCACAAGACCGTAAATTCCCCCCCAGAGAGCCAAAAAGGACAGAATGAACCGCCAGACCTTACAGAACTGACACTATTTCATGGAGTCATTGTCATCTTCTTGTTGCTTTCTGTCATATAAGGAATTACATTAAAAAGGAAAAAAAACCCACATCATGTATATACCCACCCCCAAAAAATCATCCCCCAAAATATTTTATTTTCTTTTCACAAAGCACTAACGCAAAAAACTAGATTCCAGACACATATTTTTCCCCCACAGTCTGAGTTTAGGTACGTTTCTTCAAGTTCATGTTGTGCCTATTTCAGGGACCAGGGCAGGGACGGGGGGAGGAGGGTTCACGGGGAGGGGGTTAAGTTAAATAAAGAAGATTATTTTTTGTTTCCTGATTTTATCCAAGAACAATGTAATTATTTGTTATTTAATCTCCAAGAAGGGCTAGTGGAGGGAGAGGGAGAGTGGGATCATGTGGATGTTCCAGAGCCAGAGGACTTGGAGAATGCTGTACTAGTGAACTGTAGTTGAATGTATCAGAAGTGAAGGGGGTAGAAGGGGTAGGGGGTCTGTGATAAGGGCAGGAGTCAGAGGGGAGGGGGAAGAGGGAGGAAGGTGCATGGGGAGGGCAAGAAGGAAGGAGAAGCTCAAAGGAGGATGGGCTCTGGGGCTGGTTCCACTCTGTGACTAATTAGCTTCTCTGGCTTCCTCTCACTACCAAATTGCCATCACAGCCAGTGTCACAGCAGGGCTGGGGGGCACTCCTGATCCAAGGTTCGAACATCACCCCCCGGGACCGTGCAGGCCACCATGGTTCCGTGCACCTATTTATATTTTTGAAAACTGACAATGATGATAATAAAAAAATTGGAAGAGTCCTTTTTTTTCCTTATAATTTAAGGGATGGCGCCGGAGAAATAAGAACTTACTGAAGGGACATTTGGGGAAATGGAAGGGCTTTTTGGCTAACTCCTAGAAGATTATAGATTCTTTTTGTTCAAAGGAAACTTGGAATTAGGTGTGTGTACAGCAGACAAACTGCTACAAACCATATACAGTAAAAACCTATTGTGGTTTATTCTTATCAGAATGATTTCTGTAGGACCACTGATAGAGGGGAGAAGAGATGTTACAGGTCATCTCATCCCCAATGTTACAGATAAGGAAACTGAGGCTAACATGATGGAGCATGTATGTGTGTATACGCATGTTTGTGTGTATGTGTGTTCATGGATTCATATTATACTCAGATCAAGAAGCAAGACTAAGGTGAGGGCTTGTGAACTGGGCTTTATACAATGCTCTGGAAACAATGTACTCAAGGAAGCTGGTATATGCACTTGGAGGGGGTACATGGAAAGGATTAGACCCCAAGAAGAAAATGGGGGAGAAATCACAGGGAAATATATGCAGTGAATGGAGATCAGAATTTTAATCCATCCTTCACATTTGATTTCTAGGACCCATGAAAGGTAAGTGGGGGAGAACACAGAGGGAAGACCCTCCATTTGGTCTTAGAAATCCTCAGGCCCGAATCTGAAGCTGAACACCGGCCACACTTGGTTCTCTGCTTGAACCTCTCCATCTCTAATTTTCTTTACCATAATCCAGAGGAGGGAATTCCTATATAAAGTAATCCCTTCCACATCATGACTTTCCCATGGAGATTTCAATGTATCCCAGATCAGCATAAGAAATTAAATTGGGATTTTAGGGAAGTTTTGCAGAAGCCACAGATGATGCATTAAGGCCAACAGATGACACAGAAAAAGTTTAGAAACTCAGAAATGCATAAAATAAATGTATAGTATTGTATAATATAAACATATTTTATCTTTTAATACCATAATAATTCAGACTTCTTCTCTGGTACTAAGGAAGGGCCAAAAAATTGAATTTTCCAGATCAAGGGGGTCCCATGTCCCTAATCCCTGTGATGTGGAAGGGATAACTATAGTATTATTTGTCTCTAGGAGCAGAGAGTAGTCTGTAATGAGACCCTCAGAGTTGCAGCTCTGGGTGAAAGTGTAATAAAAACAAATCTGACCCTAGAATCCAGCCTCCAGCAGCAACAAAGATTCATTAAGACAGCAGGGGCTTTCTCTTCTCACTCCTCACTTCAGATTCATCTCTTTGTTTCACAAATTTATTGGATGCATTTAAGAAAACATTTCCATGGCAGCAGCTCCCTACTGAGGGGAGCAGTAATTCTCCCATACTTTCCCCACCCATTGCCAACAAACATGTGGGCACCCTGATTCTTTTTTTTATTTCTCCCCACAGTCATACCTGACCATGGAGCAAGAGCTCCATCAAAAACAAAAAATGTAGGTAGAGACAAAGGGAGGAAAAAGGACTGAGAAGGACCTAGAATTGGTTTAAAAAGTCATAGCACCATTTATAGTTCTTGGAAAACATGGACCCAGTGGCAGTTCCCCAGACAGGAAATAGAAAATGGGAACAAGACACAAAAATCCTTGGATTAGGCAGAGATGTGGAGCTTGGGATGCTGTTTGGAGCATGAACCTCTTGAACAGACTGATTTGGACTCACCTGAACAAAAATGGTCCCCAGTGAAAAGGGAGGAGAGAAGGAAAAGTGTGAGAAGCACGAGGCCAAGTTAGCCAGAGCTGTCCAAATTCTTGATTTTTGAGTCCCCTGTCTTGTTGTATGTCAATATAAGATGGATAGGGACCCCCCTGAATCTCTCCTTTCCTCTCACATAAGGAATAGCCCCCACCTCCATCAACAGAAAGAAAATGGAGAACCCAGGGTACTTTTAAAGAACTGTCGACTAAGAGATTACAGATCTGAGTTCAAATTCCAGCTCTGCTACTAACTTGCTGTGTGACCTTAGACAAGTCACTTACCTTCTCTGGGACTCCATTTCCTCTCCATAAAATGACACAACTGGACTAGATGATCTCTGAGGTTTCTTCTAGCTTTGAAATTCTATGCTCCTACCTAGTATGCAGGCTGAGAGATGGAGCCCAGAGGTAAGAAAAGTATGTAAGAAGGCATGTCTTAGGAAAATTCAATTTCCTCTTTTGGTTTTAAAAAAACACATAATAAAAAATATTATTGCTTAAACAAATTGTTGAAAAATGTAAAAAGTCATCTAAATCTCTTCAACCCTCAGGGAAAATGAGACTTTCAATAAATACACCAGCCCTGGGGGGGAGCAGGGGCAAGGAGGAAAAAAACGGAGGGAGCAAGGTCGGGGCCAAGGGAGGCCAGCCCCTTAGCCCTGGCTCTGTTGGTAACAATAGACCCCATATTTCCGGCTCTTCTTGTCAGGGAAGCCAAAGCTTCGCACACCAGGATCAAGGGATCCACAGTTAGGCCGGGGATGGGTGACAGGGTAGCGGACACTGCCATCAGCCAGCCAGCCTGCATCACAACGGTCTAGGCCATAGAACTTCCAAGCTGCGAAGAGCTGCCCCACCTTGGCAATGCGGGCCCCATCCTCCTCACAGGCCTCTTCTGCCTCAGCCAGCGTCATCTTCTCTGGGTGCTCTAAATAATATACCCGCCCTGTGGGGAGATGTGGGGGAAAGGGGGTAGAGCCATGATCATCAAAGCAACCAGAACAGCAGGGATATTAAATACCAACTGTATGCAGAGCGCACTGAGGAAGATACAAAGTTTAGATAGAGGGGCAAATGAGATAATATTTGTGTTTAGTAACGCACTTTGCAAGCTTTAAAGCCCTTTATCGATGCCCTTTATTAAACATCAATATTATTATTGTTACTCCAACAAATCTACAAACATTTTTTAAGCGTCTTATTATGTGCCAGGCATCGTGTTACCTGTAGGGGATGCAAAGAAAAACAGAAGACAGTCCTACCTCTCAAAGGGTTCCCCAGATTGGGGAAACAACAGTCAAATAGCAATGTACAAATAAGATACATAGCTAGATATGGATATAGATGTAGATATACACACATATCTTTCTCAATGTATCTATTTCTACATATATTTCTATAGCTATCTAAATATGTATTTCTATGTATATATTTCTATATAAATACATATATAAATATGTGACTCTACATATAAATATATAAAATATATATAATATACATGATTCTTTGCTCTCTGGTTCTATGATTCTGATTTAGTAGTTAGAGACTCCTGGCACAGCGTCTTGGGCTGAATTTCCCATGCTACAGCAGGACCAATGTCACCCCGCCCCCACACCCACCTCTGATCTGATCCAGGAAAGTCTCCTCAGAGACCTATGACCAGACAAATGCAGAGAAAAGTTGAGGATGGCCCAGGGGACACCCACCTGTCACAGAGGAAGAAAAGCAAAAGACGTCATAGCGGTGCAGTCTCTTGTGACGCTCCCCATAGCTGCGGATCCCGGGTGCTAGGCCGTGCCCCCCGCATGGCTGCCTCGGCAGGGTGATGGGATACTGAACAGTCCCATCCAGCAGCCACCCTGCATTGCACCAATCCAGTCCTTCTTCCCAGGCCCTGAAGAGCTGCTCAAAGGAGGCCATCACAGCATCTTGTTTCTCACAGGCCAGCTGTGCCTCATGGAAGTTGAGCTGATAGCGACCATGGGGTGGCTGGTAGGGAAACACTACACCTGGCAAGCAGAAGCAAAGGAGAGGATGAGGAGTCATGACCAAAGGGAGAATCAGATGGATGAGTCAGGACTGGCTTCTGAAGAAAGTGAGCCTGAGGTCAGGACAGCTAGGAGGTCCTTGTGAACTGTCTGAGCTAGAAACTGCTCCACAAAGGTCAGAGGAAGGGGGAAAAGCTTTACTCTTTATACTATACATTAGCAGAATGTATTGGGAGTGAAGGAGTGAGAAGGGGTAGGTATCTATGATACAAGCAAATATGAAGCACAAAGAAACCAGTGGAGAGAGTGAAATGGGAGAAAATACATGGGGAGAATAATAGAGAAGAGAAAGAAGAAATGCTAAAAGGATGATGGGCTATGGTTGTCTCAGCCCTGAGGATCTCTCGGCCCCAAGAAAGGCCTCCATTGAGTGATCAGATCAGGAATCCTGTGCTGACAGCTTTCACATCCCAGCTGGAGGGTAGAGTCAGCCCTCATTCTCTAGCCCTATGGCTCCAGTGACCTCATTGGGTAACTTTTGTCTTCTAGGAAGCAGCAGGGGGCCATCGGCAGTGGCCTAAGACCCTAGAAACTCTGCCTAGTGCTCTGATCTCTGAGGAATCTGTATGACCTTTATTTGGCTTTCCACCCCAAGCTTCAGGTTACATCCTAGAGTTAGAAGTTTGAACAGCTAGACAAGCCTAAGGCAGCACACACCAGGGATAAGATGTGTGGATTGGGGAGGAAAGGAGGTTTGGGGGAGGGGATGAAAAAGTAACAAGCTCACAGCTTGTCTCGTCCTCAACCACATAAGCCCACACATCTGACCCCCAGTTACTTCATTTTCTCTCGTCCCATCTAATATCCTCTCCTCTCCTACTGCTTTGAGTCTACCCCCTCCCAGCTCCTTAATTACCCCATTTCCACTTACCTCTGGCACCACCTATTCTCATCCCCTCACTATCCCCCATACCACTTGTAATCCTACCACCCCCACCCCCACCCCACTACCAGCCCATGGATCTCTCAGCCCTGTATCTAATCCTTTCCTCTTCCTAGCTCCTGGCCACAGAGACACCTCACTGATGCTATAGAGAGGTCCTCCCAACTACAGAAAGCCTTCCCTCCCCCAAAGGAGAGATCCAGCAAATGGCATCTGTCACCAACCAAACTTGCTTCCCTACCCATAGGAAACCCACATAGACCCAGATCCAAGAATCAGAGCAATAATAATTCTTTTATTAGTGTTTTAATAGCATTAATACCAAAGTCACAAGGCCAGTAAGCAGCTGAGATGAAGACAGAACTAGACATCAAGCCCATGCCTTCACCCTGTGAAGCCCCTACCTCTTGCTTCTTAGCATGTCTCTCCCCACTTCAGGAGAAGAAGGATGCAGATTTGTGCAGTCTAGAGATGGCAACAGCATATTAGCAGTCTGTTTAGAGATGCTAAAGCATGTGCTATGCTTAGAATCAGTAAGACATGGGCACAAAGTCTGCTTCAGACATTTAGAGCCAAGCAAACCACTTCCTCATCTATAAACTGGGAACAATATTCACAGGGCTGCTGCAAGGATGACATGAGATACTATACAAAAAGAGCTTCATAAATGTGACTATGAATGGCGGTCTAGTGGACAGAGCTTTGGACTTGGAGTAAAAAAGATCTGAGTTCAAATCCTGCCTCAGACACTCATGACAAGTATGACCCTGAACATAGTACTTAATCTCTCTCAGATTCCATTTCTTCATAGGTTAAATGGGGGTAATAATAGCACCTCCCTCGGAGGGTTGTGAAGATCAGAGAAGATAACCCATGTAAGGAACCTTATGAAACAAAGTGCGATATAAATGCTAGCTGTTGCTGTTGTTGTTACCTGGGGCGGGGGGCAGGCATTGGCAGGGACTGAGACACTAAGACTATAATAACTAAATACTAGAAAGAGCATGAGATTAGGAGTCAGGAGACCTGGGTTTGAAACCTGTGTAAGTCTGGGCAAATCATTTCATTTCTCTATGTGGGCCTCAGTTTCCTCATCTATAAAATGAAAGAGATGAACTAGATAATCTTTAGGGTCCCTTCAATCCCATGATGCTCTGAAAACAGTCTTACCTTAGGAGCAGAGAGGGTCAAACCATACCCATCCTTTCCTTGGCTCCCCTATCCCAATCCTTCCCCTCTCTCTGTCTCTGTGTCTCTGTGTCTCTCTGTCTCTGTGTCTCTGTGTCTCTCTGTCTCTGTGCCTCTCTGTCTCTCTGTCTCTGTGTCTCTCTGTCTCTGTCTCTGTGTCTCTCTGTCTCTGTGTCTCTCTGTCTCTGTGTCTCTCTGTCTCTGTGTCTCTCTGTCTCTGGCTCTGTGTCTCTGTGTCTCTGTCTCTATGTCTCTCTGTCTCTGTCTGTCTCTCCCCCCCCCCCCCCCGCCCAGTTGCTCACCCCTCAGTTCCAGCTCCACCACGCCACTCTCATCTTCCAGCCCGTCAATGACCTCACATCGATAGCGTCCGTAGTCCTGTAGGCGCAGGTCACGGATCACCAGGGAGACGTCCTGCTCCTTCTCTCGTAGAAGATGAACACGACCCCGGAACTCCCCAAAGCTTCGGTGCCTCAGCCCAATGGCCACTAGCACATCTCGCTCGGGGGCCCCATTATTCCCCAGTTTCCACCACTTGATCCGGACAGGACGAGAGGAAGTCAGGGCTGGTTCATAGTGGTAGCGGCAGGGCAGGGTCACGTTGGCACCTCGGTGAGTAAACAAGGGATCCTCAGGTGTCTCTACCACCAACTTCACCCCATTGAAGAAACCTTTGGGGAGAGATGGGAATCCAAGGTGAGGAAGGCCAGTGTCAAAGGGCAAGATGTCCCTAGGTATTTATCACACTCATACATTTACAACCACAACTCACATTCTAAATTAGAGCAACTAAAGGTCTGAGGAAACAGTTCAAAAGTTCCTAAAAAAAAGACAATCTGCAAACTTGACCCAGAAGAAGAGAAATAAATGTACCTCTTTTCACCTTTCATCTATGCACAAGTGGGAGAGTATTAGTACAGAACTTTGTATATACAATCAGGCCTGACAGATTTGTTAGTTTTTCTAAACTGTTTTCCCCCTCTTATTTTTGTTCCAAGGGATGGCTCTCTCGGAGGTGACAGGAGAACAATAAAACAAAAAAGTTATCAATAAAATTAAAAAGAAAATCTATAACAAAAAAAAGAAAAAGAAAAAAGATGCCCAACCCAACCTTATAACTAAAAATAGGAATTTTTGATGGGGAGGAGTCAGCTAGAAGAAGAAGCCAGCTCCCAGGCCAGCCCCTGCCTGGAAACAGGACACATTGAATGAACATCCTCCTAATAGCAAACATAACCCCCCCCCCCAAAGTATTAGCCAATCACCAGCCCCACAGAGTTGGTAACTAGCTTCCCTTCTTACCTGGAAGAGAGTGGAATAAAAAAGCTAAGGACAAGCTATACCTTCAGCCCAACCTAAAGGCTAAAGAGTTGCCCATGAACTGTGAGAAAAATGAATTTTTATAAAAAAAATAGAGGCCAAACAGTAAAATATTCATAGCAACACTTCTGTGGTGGCAAAGAACTGGAAACAAAGTTTGATTGATTGGGCAAAGAAGAATCAAAGTGTGACGCATGAATGTGATGTACTAGTTCTCAAACTTTTTGTTCAAAGGGCTGAACATTTAATTTGGCAACACTACAGGAGAGTCAAGAAACTCTAGTATTCACAGTTTCCCTTAAATAAGAGCAGCTGTTTTTGTTGAGTTCTCTGCCGAGTTCAAGGTTGATGCATTTTGAGGTTAGTCCATACAAATAATAGGCAGGTTTTGTTTATTTTATGAATACTGTGCTTTGCCATACTACATGTGGTGGGTAGATTAGTAAAATGCATTTAAACAAAATTATTTCAAATTTTTCTTTTTTCTGCATTAATATAACATCCAAAATTTCATGGCACACCCAATGGAACTCACAGTACATCCTTTGAGAATTACCAATGTAATACAATAGTATTGCACTGTTAAGAAATAGTGAGAGGAAAGATTTCAGAGAAATCTGGGAAGCCTTTTTATTTTTGTAAACTGATGTAAAACCTAAGAGAACAATATGCTCTCATTATACAACACTGTAAAGACAAACAACTCTGAATTTTTAAGAAACTTGAACCGTATGTGATGTCTGTTAGGATCTAAATTAAAACATTTTTTTCTTAAAAGTATATTCCTTGAAAGGAGGGATTGTTTTTGCTTTCTTTGTATCCCTAGTGCAGTGACCAGAATATTTGTGCTGTCATTTTCTAGTCATTTCTAACTCTTCATGATCCCATTTGGGGTTTTCTTGGCAGAGATACTAGCATGTTTTGCTGTTTCCTTCTCCAGCTCATTTTACAGAAGAGGAGACTGAGGCGAATAGGGTAAAGTGACTTACCCAGGGTCACACAGTTAGTAAGTGTCTGAGGCCAGATTTGAACTCAGGAAGATGTCTTCCCCATCTTCAGACCCAGTGCACTACGGCGCCACCTAGTTTCCAGGCCAGGCTATAGTTAAGCATTTAATAAGAGTTTGCTGATGGGTTAAACATTCAAAATTGAGGTCCTGCCTTGGTGGCATACCCACCTTCTCCGTTGCCATTTCTGTAGCTTCTGTCATTCATCACATTTCCATAATAGAAACCATTGTAGAAAGGGAGTCCAAGGCAGCTGCGGGGCAGCAGGAACACAGTCAAAAACACCAGCAGCATTTCTCATCCAGAAAAACTCAACTGCTCTTGACTAAGGGGTGAGGGCTCCAAAAGAGCCAGCTGAAAAGAAAAGAGCATATGGGTTTGACTGAGCGAATGACTCCATTGGGAGAGGAATACAGGACATATCCTTATGGACGTCTAGACAGGTTGGGTCAAGCAACAGAGACCCAGTTGAGTCCTGCCTTGACCATAGCCAAGGCAGCCTCTATGAACTTCTTTCTCAGCCCATGAAAAATTGCCTTGCTGATGACTCTACAGCCACAAAGAAACTGGAATCCATGTAGCCTCTCCTCCCATTTCTTAGCCCTGGGTGGCAAGCTAAGCCTTTCATGTCTTGCTTAACCCTGAGTCTGGCCTCCCTGCTGAGAAAGACTGGCAGCCAGCCCTCCCACCCCTTCAGGCTGAGTGTGGTCCAGCTGGCTGCCCCAATGAACTATGCCCTGTCTGTCAGGCAGTCTGCCCACAGCTAGAGGAAACATACTTTGGTCCTCCTGCAGGACTTGGGTCTCTGACTCCACTTACCCCCAAATTCTTCCCTACCCCACAGGGAGACTAGAGCCATAAGGATCCTCTTCAGCGGACTCAGGGAATGAATCTGTATCTCTTTCCCACCTGATGGATATATTGGATTCTCCACAGTTCATCAATCAATAAACATTCATTAAGTGCTTACTGTGTGCCGGTGCTATGCTAAGTGCTGGGGATACAAAAAGAGGTTAAAAAAAAGTTCCTGCATTCATGGAGTCAAGATTGTAGGGAACATGAAGCAGAGTTCTGGGCCCTGTTTCATGTTCCCAGTGGCATCCATAAGACATAATCAATCAATTAACCCGCATTTGTTAAATACAGACTATGTGCCCTATACTGTTCTAGGTGCTTTGGAGTTCCTATGCAGCTACATAGAACCAGGAAGCAACAGCTGCAGGGAACGTAAGAGAAAAGAGGACTTCGTTTGGTTCTGAATCAACAGCAGTTTACATTTAGACAGGCCCAGAAGGAGGGCCCAGAATTGGGAGGAAGCCCAGTGGAACCATGTGGTTGTTTGGTGAGCCTGCTTCTGAAAATGATGCAAAGATCAAAGGCCTGGGTTCTACACTTTAGAGCACACACAGGTATTCTCTAGCTGTTCCCTGACTGCATAACTGAGAATGTATACCAAAGGTTCCGATGGAGAAGCTCAGGCTTCTCCTTTCCTGCTCCACACAAGGAGTAAGGACAATTCTCTCCACTCTGGAGCATGTGGCCTCCTTGGCAAGCCCGTCTCGGGGATGGAGCTTCTTTTGGCAGAGGGCTTTGTTAGGCTAGAAGGATTGGAAGAGCCTCAGTCCTTTGGGGAGAGTGGGATCCAACTGAAAGTGGCAGCTACATTCTTCCTACCACTGAGTTCACTTCTAGATGTGGCAGGGCTGATGGATGAGTTCCCTCACAACTGGGCTAGGTCAAGCATGTCACTCCTCAGGAATGCCACCTTCCCAAGCCTGGCCACTGGATCTCTGATGACTCCTCCAGCTTTGGACTATGGGAATCTTTGGAATACACTTTTGGTTCCAAATCAGCCACCAGCCAACCAAAAGCTCCCTCTTTGCCATTACTGAGAAGACAGAAAACAGCAGAGAGCCGGGACCATCGTCACACATTTCCAGAAGCAAACTCACCATTCATCCACATGGGTCTCATGAGCATGGTCCTTGGACTGGACCCTCATCAGCCAGTCCCCTATCACATTCTTAAAGCATTTTCCTCTCAACATACCTGTGCTATTACTCTCTTACCCCTCTGACAGATGAAAACTCAACTATAACTCAGAAGGTTATGACTAAAGATTTCCAAACCCCTTAAGTGGTAAGAATGAAACTTGAACCTAAGTTTCCTTACTTCCAATCATCTAA
Organism: Gymnobelideus leadbeateri; assembly: GCA_011680675.1. Taxonomy (NCBI): domain Eukaryota; kingdom Metazoa; phylum Chordata; class Mammalia; order Diprotodontia; family Petauridae; genus Gymnobelideus; species Gymnobelideus leadbeateri. The sequence goes on along the minus strand of WOXC01008156.1, from coordinate 158,516 downwards.
AGTGACAAGTGATTAATGATGGTTCAATCTTCTCTATCAGGCAGCCTGCCTTCCCATCCAGGTTCACCATTCTTTCTATTACCCTCTGATATTTCTCCTACCTTGGCTCCCCACTTTTCTCCTCTCTTATTTCTTTAGCTCCAGGCTGGAGATGAGTGGGTTTTAATATTCTAAATCTAAATTAGTGTATGTAGCCCCTTGATTTAGCCAGAATATACATTGGAGAAACTGACTAGCATAGTAGAAATAATCCTAAATAGGGAAGTAAAAGACCTGGGGCCCCATCCCAGTTTTGCCATCAAGGTAAGCCCTTGCTTGGGGAAGTAATCACACCTCTCGACTTCAGCTGACTCATCCGTAAAAGAAAAGTGTTGGACTGGATAATCTGGAAAGTTCCTCCAGATTTTATACTCTTGAGATTCTGAAGCTGAGAGATAGAAATACTTTTCTGCCTACACAAGGTCACTGGAGAACACTCCTTTCTTAACCTTGCTCTCATGGACTCCATTCCACACTCCCCATATCCTTTTGCTCAGCTCATGTCCTGTATCCAATTGAACAAAAGAGCCCAAGGAGCAGGCACACAACACCCTGCTCTTCCCTGCCACTGGAGGCCAATTTGATTTTCCTCAGACCTAGGGACACAAACAGGGAGAGCCCAGGATTCAACCCAATTATGAATCACTCAGAGAAAGAAACCGGCACCAGGTTGATTCCCAAAAACTGTTTCAATCTTCCTGGCATCCTTTAGACTGAGGATAAATCCACTTCCTCGAATATTAGAGCTGGAAAGTACCTTAGAGATTAAAAAGCCCTTCATTTTATAGCTACAATTCATATAGTACTTTAAGGTTGGCAAAGTGCTTCACAAATGTTATCTCATTTGATCCTCACTATAAACTCTGGGGAAGGAGATATTAATATTCCCATTTCACAGATGAGAAAACTGAGGCTGAGAGAGTCTAAGGGACTTGTCCAAGGGCATGCAGCTAGTAAGCATATGAGGCAGGATTCCAACTCAGGCCTTCCTGATTGAAGCCCAGCCCACTAAGCCACCTAGCCGCCTCTTATGCAAAGTCACACAACTGGCTAGTGGCAAAGTTAGGAGAAGAGCCCATGTCTACTGACTCCCTATGTGCCTTTCCTCACACTTTGATACAACAGAGCATACTGGGGGGCAAGGAAAGTCCTATCCAGACCTTAACTGATGTGGCTTGGCCATAAGCAGATTCTCCCCTCAATTAAGAGGAAAGAAATTAAGGCCAGCCAACAGGGTCATTTCCAGCGACAGCACCCCTCTACCCCCTAGATGTTCTCAGTTTCCTCCAAACAACTGAAGGTAGCCCTCATATGGTAACTGGTCCCAATCCTAAGTGGCAAGGCAAAATTCTGTTTACAATGTTAAATATAGTGTTTCACATTCCCTCCCATCACATACCTCTTAGTTTTTCAAATTTAAAATCCTCCCTTGGATTCTGGCTTTTCTTGTACCAACTTAGAATTTTGGAGGAGGAGGAAAAAAGAGGAGGAGGGGGCAGAGGAGGAGAAGAAGAGAAGGAGGAAGAGAAACTAGATAGATAGATAGATAGACAGACAGACAGACAGACAGACAGACAGACCGACAGATAGATAGATAGATAGATAGATAGATAGATAGATAGATGATAGATAGATAGATAGCATTTACATAGCACTTGAAAATTTACAAAACGTAAGTATTAGTAGAAAGAATTTAAATTTGGAAATCTAGGTTTAATTCTAAGTTCTAATGCTTTCTACTTGTGTGATCATGGGAATGTCACTCACTCTCCCTTTGCCTCTATTTCCCTTTCTGTAAAATGAGGAGGATGAGATGACCCTTCTATCTCTAGATCTATATTTCTATGATCTATGGCTTCAAACCAAGTATCTTTCTGTTATCCAGGAGATTGCACATCCCCAAAATACCAGCAGAGGGTGCCATGCACCCACCAGGCTTCTCAACAGCCTCCAGCCCCCAGGGCTCTGGGATAGGAATTTGACATCTGTGCCCCCTGTTTGGACAAGGTTTATAAGTTTCTTTGAAATTGCCACTATCAGTCAAGGGAATGTGGAAGCAGGAGGTGAGCTGAGAGGGGAATCGCAATCCCTCCTGACATTCCCTGTGCACTCACCCCGACTGAGTCCCACAAAGGAACAAGAGCCTCCCCCTAATACACCAGGAAAGCCTCTTCCTTCAAAGTCTAGATGCCCTGATCCTCAGGAAAAAGATCTTCTATGCTACAAAGAATTCACTAGATAAACCTCTGCTTATCTAATAGATTTGTCTGCCCCTAGAAACATTCCAGGGACCTCCCACCAAGTCCCACTTTCTAACAGAGATGAGATTTCTTGGCCCTCTTCTCCCCCATGCCCCACAGAACAATCTGCCTGCCCCTCCCACTGCTGGAGGGCACTCTAGGAGAGGGGCCCGAGAAGCTGTGGCAGAGTGAAGCTGTATTCTCTGCTTTGCTCTGGCTCTGGGTCAGTTTCACTCACCTTTGCTCTCGTCTCACTCTCATATTCCTTCAAATGAGGAAAGCTGAAAAATGTGGGTCTCCTGGCCTGTCAGAGGAGCTAGGGTGGAGGTCACAGACCAATCCAGGCCAGCCAACAGGGTCGTTGCCAGCAGCAGCACCCCCAATCCCCCACAGCTGTTCTCAGGTTCCCCTAAGCCACTGAAGGTAGCCCTCACATGGTAACTGGTCCCAATCCTACCAACTTATCTCTTCGCCTCATTCCATCAGGAAAACTTCTGTGGAACTGGCAAATGGCAGGCAGTTTCTCCCCCTGAAGAATATTACAGCAGACTGCAAAGCCTTTTACTCTGCCCTGGGTACTAAGCTGGACCTCTGCCCTAAACCTTAACTACTTTGTCCCTCAATCTTTCATTCTTGGCACCAGGTCTCACACTGCCTCCAACCCAAAAATGCCCCCCGCCCAGAGCCCAGCTCCCTGTTCCAAAGCCCAGGAGGCTCTCTCTCTCTGCATGTCCTGGTGTCCAAATCTCAGACCCTATTCTTGTCCTGCATCTTGTCTCAGATCCCTGCCCAGCCTCTCCTGAACCAGGGGTAGGGGTAGGAGCCTCACTAGAGAAAAAAAGATTGTAAGAAAATACAGGTTTGTAAAGGTGCCTCCCTAGATTCCCTGGGCCAGGACCTCAGGCACCCCACTTACCAGTCTAGCTCCTGTGAGACTGCCCACAGTCCCTGCTCAGTGAATGAGGCTAGAGGGCTCCGGGATAGGTTTGGGGCTCTTGAATGGCCAGAAAGGAAACAGCACAGAACAAACCCCACCACTCCTGGGCCAGCCCCTTAAAGGAACACACGCCCCTTTCCCAGGCTTTGGCTAGGCTAGAGGATAGGGTAGCCACTGAAGTCCTGAGCACTTTCCTAAGGGCCTTTGGGAATGAGGACATTTTCTGCACCCAGAGTTAACATACTCAGAAACAGGATGGAGGAAGCAGGCTTTTGCTAGAGCAGAAAACTCAGTTAAAAAAAGGAAAAAGGGGTGGGACAGTTTCACCAGCATTGGTGGCAGCAATCTCCTGGTCTAAAAGATGGGGTGAGATTCACTGAGAAAGGAGCCACCAGGCTGTCAGTGCCATAAGCAGTGGTGGTCCAGTAATGCCCTGGCCCTGAATCTTTCCTCAATTTCAGGAGTTGAGTCTGGGGGTAGGGAGATGGGGAGGGCACTCAAGACAATTTACTCATTTTCATTCCTCTCTAGGAATGACAAGGATCATAGATACAGAGGTCATCTAGCACAACTTTCTCTTTTTATAGATGAATGGATGAACTGAGACCTAGAGAGGTGAACTGACTTGCTCAATATCACACAGGTGAGGTCAGAAGCAGGATTTGAACACAGGCAGGGGTGTGCTAGAGACACCTCGAACAAGCTCCAAGAGCTGATTGTTAAATTTTCAATGTCAGTAGCTACAGATCAAGAGTTAATTTGTTGTTTTGCTGATTGTCTAGACTTAAGAAAGTGATGGAAAAAATGGTAATAATGTGGATTATTATTACAACTAGGTGAGTCAGTGGATAGGGTACCAGCCATGGAGTCAGGAGGACCTGAGTTCAAATTTGACCTCAGACACTTCACAATTACTAGCTGTGTGACTCTGGTCAAGTCATTTAACCCTGACTGTCTTGCAAAATAACAAATACTAATAATGCAGGTTAAATTAAAAGTGTGTTGTGGGTGCATTTTTTTCCCCTAGAGAGATAGTTGTTAAACATTTGCCAGCACCTCGGAGGCCTTCTTACCCCAGAGTCAGTGCACATTTTTCCTTCTTCCTCCCCTGGAGTAAACTGAATGAAGGATACATGTAGGCAAAGCTTCTTCTTTAAATCAGAAATGACAGCATCTCACTTAAGGGGATTTATATCTCCCACCTTCCACACTATGAGCCCAACAAGAGTCTAGCTTCTCTATCATCCCAAGCTGTAAAAATGTAAAGGGGGTACAAGGGAAGAAGGCAGGGGTTATTTGGGCTCTGTGACCCTATGACCCTTCCCTCCTGGCCCATCCTGGGGTCCACAGCAGCAGCTCCTACTTAGGCTTGTTGTTCTGTGCTAAGGAAATGAGCCATGGCGGGCCAGGACCTGTGTTCTGCCTGGACGGGAAGGAAAACAACACTGTCCAAATAGAGCCATCCTGCGAGGTGAGTGGAGGCCCACCCATCCGGATAGCAGGCCTGACACAAGGCTGGGGCCTGGTCCCAGTACAGAGAGCTCCTCTGCAGTCGTCTTGAGGGACAAACATACTAAACTCCACCAGAAAGATCAGATGAGCTCAGAGATGGAACCTGGATAAAGGCAGGCAGAACTGTCCTTGGGCAGGGCAGCCCTCACCTGACATCATAATAATGCCTTACAGTTGTAAAGTACTTTACAGATTACAATGCATTTTCGTCTGATCTTCACAACAAGCTGGTGAGGTAAGCAAGATTGGCATTATTGTCCCCATCTTACAGATGAGGAAACTGAAGTTCAGAGAAGCTAAGTATTTTGTCTAAGGTTATACAGCTGGTACAGCTCAGGGCCTAGAATATTTGGTAGGTTTTATGACTTAAAGTCCAGTGCTTATATAAATAATATACTTATCAGGATCCAATATAAAACCCCTTATTTGGCCTATGTTCAATCATGTCTGACTCTTTGTGACCCCATTTGGGGTTTTCTTGGCAAAGATAGTGGAGTAGTTTGCCACTTCCTTCTCCAGCTCACTTTACAGATGAGGAAACTGAGGCAAATCAGGTGAAGTGACTTGCCCAGGGTCCCACAGCTAGTAAGTGTCGAAGGTCAGATTTGAACTCAGGAAGTTGAGTCTTCCTGACTCCAGGCCCAGCGCTCTGTGCACTGTGCCACCTAGCTGCCCCCACCCACCTCTGCCATCCAGCTTATAAAGCTTTTCCAAAACCTATCTCCCTCCTTTACAATCTTCTTATACCTTACACTCCTGGGCATGCTCTTCAGTCCAGTGATGCTGGCCTCCTTTGCTGGTCCTCACACAAGACACTTCATCTGTGACTTCAGGAAATGTTCATCATGTGTCAGCATGCCTGCAAAGCTTTTCCTCCTCATCTCCAGCTCCTGGCTTCCTCTAAGTCACAGCTAAAATCATACCTTCTATAGGCCTTTCTTGGTTCCCCTTAATTCTGATGCCTTTCTTCTGATTATCTCCAATTTATCCTGTATGTAACTTTTTGTACATTGCTGCTTGTTAACATGAGCTCCTTGAGAGTAGAGAAAGTCTTTTGCCTTTTTCTTTATATGCCCAACACTTATCACTGTGCTTGGTACATAGTAGGTGCTTAATGAAGGATAGGTGATTGACCCATCTAGATTCTACTCTCCGAGCCAAAAATCTGACAAAAGTTTGTATGTTTTAATCTGTCTTTCAATTCAAGACAGTTTAAATGGTCTTTGCATCAATCTACAGCATATTGTAGTTTTGGGGTTTACAACGAAAAACATACAACTGTCACCACCACCACCCACATCTTGCCTCCTGTATCATAAAATTATACATGTACACATTGTAGACACATAATGTGAGCTACTGTGTACCTGTTTTTAATAAGTATAACATTTCTTCAATCACAGGTTGTGTTCAATCACTTTTGTACTTCTCAATCATTAATAGCATGTCAATCTTTTACTAGAATACTTACTGGTTTGGGCAAGACACGTTTCTCTGTGCTTCTGCTTCATCATCTAGAAAATGAGTTTATTGGGTTCTATGACACTAAGGTTCCTTGCAGTTCTAAATCCTGGGTTCCTATGACTTGATTCATTCCATTAGTACTTGCTAACATGCTGGAATTTCTGAAGCATCTCCCTAATTTATGGAGACAATGGGACAAAATATTTTAAATTGAGGATATGAGGCAGTTTATAGTAGTGCATAATATTGGTCATAGAGTCAGGAAGACCAAGGTTTAAATCCCACCTTGTCCACTTACTAGATAAATGACCATGGGCAAGTAATTCAATTTTTCTCACACAGAATCAAAGCTAAAATGGAAACAGAAACCCAGAGAGATAAAATGATTGGTCCAAGGTCACATAGGGAGTAAATATTAAAACTATAACTTGTACCCAGGTCCTCTGACTCCAAAGCCGGTGCTCTTTCCACTTTCCCAAACCGTCTCTCAGCTTCTCTGACCATCAGACAACTTTCTAAAACTATAAGCTATAAATAGGATGCAATTCACATTGGTGGCAGGACTTCCCACACAGGTCCTGTATGTGTTGGCACATATATGGTGCCACATGGATAGCTAGGTGGCAGTATCTTTGCCAAGAAAACCCCAAATGGGGTCATGAAAAGTCAGACACGATAGAAACAATTAAACAAAAACATGGTCTATCTCCAAAAATCCAGAATATACGGCCACAATACCTATGCTGCCCTACCATAGCAGGAGCTAAAAACAGTGATAAGTCAGAGGAAGGACTGTGGAGGGCGCTAGAAGTATGCACATAAAACAATTCCCAAATTAACGTCTACAATCTATCATTTGGAGAACAGCTAAACAAGTGGTAGTACCTGACTGAAGTGAAACATTACAGCCCATAAGAACTGATGGATATGATGGATACAGAGAAGTATGGAGAAGATGTATAAGGACTGACACAAATCAACGTAAACACCACCAGGAAACCAACATACAAAATGACTTAAACAGTGGAAAATGAAAGAACAACAAAATAATTGGAGAAGGCTGCAAAACTATAATGATTTAGCTTGATCCAAAAATATATATATATATAAGCAGGCATGGAGAAGGAAGAGGTTTAGAATGTGCAATAGTGCGTGTACTATCAGACCTATTTAAAATCTTGGTTAGTTGCTATTTAGTCATCTAAATGCTAGTTAGTTATCTCCCCTCCTTTTTATTCTTTGTTATAAGGGTGTGGCAGGTCAGCTAGGTAATGTAGAGGATAGAGTGCTGGGGCTTCACGTCAGGAAGACTCATCTTCCTCAGTTCAGATCTGACTTCAGACTTTTTTGCCCCAGTTTCCTCATCCATAAAATGAACTGGAGAAGGAAATAATAAACCATTTTGGTTTTGCCAAGAAAACCCCAAATGGGGTCACAAAGAACAAGATACAACTGAACAACAACAAAATAAGGAGTGACAATTAGGGAGACATTGAGATACAGAGCAGAAACATAGTAGTGAAGACAGTAGTCTGATGTAAAAACAGACTACCAAAGAAAATTGATTTAAAAAAAAATTAAAGACCTATATCATTTGAGTTATTGGGTTAGCCATCTACCGCTGAAAAGTCAGTTAACTGATAGGGAGAGCCATAAGTTTGCCAAGCACTGTGGGCAAAGGACAATAAGAATAGTCATTGCCTGATATAAGCCAGTCTATCCAACTCACTAAAATGAGGCACTTGGACTAGGTGACTTCTTAGGTCCTTTACAGCTCTAAATCTTAGTGACCTATGAACCCTGAACCTGAAGGTTTTTAGGAAATGGAAGAGCATGAGAAGAAAAGATCTCTCCAGGAATGAAATCAAACTCAAATAGAAATGGGGTCCTCTACAGGGACCACCAATACATGCATAAGGTTCTCTGCTGCTGCATGTTGACTCAGACTTAAAATGTAGTTACCTATGCGTTATTGTATTTTTTTTAATCCTTGCGTTAAACATTTCCCAGTCTGGTTTGGGGCACTCAGGACTGTTGCCGAGTTCTGTGGCTCTCATGCTCTTCATTGTAGAGTAGTAGTATTAGTGCAGTCTCCAATATCCAGCTCTGCCACCAGGTGGCAGGATGCAACGTATTTGGAAACGACCTGGGTTTAGACAGGTGTGAGACCTTGGATAAATCACTTCACCTGTCTGGGTTGGGCTAGTTAGACTTGATGTTCTCGCAATTCCCTCTAAAATCTCAATTCTTTGGCCTATAAATTACCCAATAGTCTTCAAGGCAAGACCAAGACTACTGATTAGATTATATTCCTAGTCAGAACACTGTCAAACAGCTTTTCTCATGTCATTTAGTTTTTCCTACTTCAGAATAAGTTATGAGATGTTCTGAGAAGAGGGAGGGAAGAAGGAAGGAAGGAAGGAAGGAAGGAAGGAAGGAAGGAAGGAAGGAAGGAAGGAAGGAAGGAAGGAAGGAAGGAAGGAAGGAAGGAGAGAGGGGGCAAGGAAGGAAGGAGGGAGGGGGGGAAGGAAGGAAGGAAGGAAGGAAGGAAGGAAGGAAGGAAGGAAGGAAGGAAGGAAGGAAGGAAGGAAGGAAGGAAACATCTATTCAGTGCCTCCTGTGTGCTGGGCACTATCCTAAGAGCTTTACCAATACTATCTCATTTAATCTTCATAACTACCCTGCAAGCCAGGTGTTACCTAACAATTCAAAACAAAATGGTGGTCTCAGGCTACATACCCACGGCCTAAAGTACCCCCTAGAGATTAGAAATGAAACTAAAAAGACAGATATGACCTGAAGTTTATAGAAGTGAGTCACAGACATTCTGTGGTCTTCAGAGGACCCCTCCCAGGCCCCCAGAACTGCTATTTCCCACAAAGAAAAGTCAGGACTGGATGTCACCAGGTTTCAATCTAGAAGGGATCTTAGTGGTTGTCCAGTTCAATCTCCTCAAGAGGATGCTGAGGCCCTAAGAGGATCAAGTGATTTGTCCAAGGGCAGATTCATCTCCAGGTAATCTAACTACAAATCCAAGACTCTTTTCTTCACACCCTCTTTACTTGCTCATCCTCCTGTGGGAGTCAGTTTAAAAGGGAACAGCTACCCCTGCTTCTCCAGAGGCAGACAGGGAAGCCAAAGGAATAAGCATTTCTACAGTATCTGCTATTTGGCAGGCCCTGGACTAAGCCCTTTTTTACAACCCTGCAAGGACTAGGTATTATCCTCATTTTAAAGTTAAGGAAAAAGAGGCAAACAGGCTAAGTGACTTGCCCAGGGTCACACAGCTAATAATTTCTGAGGCTGGATTTGAACTCCAGACTCTGCCTTCTATCCACTGTGCTGAGGATGACCTAGCCTAGCCCCTCATTGTGCAGATGAAAGGAAACTGAGGCCCAAAGTGAAGTGACTCTCAAGAGAACAAAAGGAGGGAGTGCCAGAGGTCAGAGGATTTGAACCCAGCTCCTCTGACCCCAAAGGGCTCTGTCCCTTTGGAGGGAAGAGGGCCTCGCTGTGCTCAGGACCCCCCCTCAGCAGGTGACCATTGGGCTGGTTGGATAGTAGTGGTTTTACATTAGTTCTAATCACTGGCCTCACGCCCTCGTCCAACTCAGCTTGTTTCCTCTGGGTCTTAATTCCACAGATTGAAAGGAGCATTGTGTGAGTTTTGTGAAAAAGTCCTGGGGCCAAGCCTGTGTGCGGTGAATGTATAGAGGGCATAGGCAGGCAGAAGTATTGAATAGGGAAGGCGGCATTGTGGGAGGCCTGTCTGCAGTCTGGAGGCCCTCCCTATCTCATCAGAGAGCCTCTGGTGGCCAATGGCTGGGAGAGGGAGGCTTTGTCTAGATCCGAGATTCCTCCTCGGTTCCTCCCCACCCCACCCCACCCCCCCCCCCATCCTTCCACTCCCACTTGCTCTGTAGGTGGGAAATTAGATGGAGGTTAGATGAGAGGAGAGAGAGGGAAGGGAGGGGAGAGGGGGAGAGGGGGAGAGGGGGAGAGGGGGAGAGGGGAGAGGGGGAGAGGAAGAAGGGAAGAGAGAGAAGGGGAGGGAAGGGAGAGAAGGAGCAAGGAAAGGGAAGGAGGAGAGGGAGAAAGGAAAGAGAGAGAGAGAGAGGGAGGGAGAGAGAGAGAGAGAGAGAGAGAGAGAGAGAGAGAGAGAGAGAGAGAGAGAGAGAGAGAGAATATGAATCAGGAGTCCAGAGGAAGAGAAACTACCAGGCTGTTATCAGAGGCCAGAGGAAATGGAATGCCATGAATAGGATTCCAAGCTGGAAGTGATTATCTGGTCCAACTGGCTCATTTTACAAATAAGAAAACTAGGTTTATGGAGATTGAGACTCCTAGGATTGCCAGGGCACTCTGACTCTGTATCCAGAGGCTTGTGCAGGCTGTGTAGACAGAAGCCAAGAGGGAGTGATAACTAAGGTGAGAGAGGAATTCTTCAGACCTGTGAGGTCCACCAGGCTGGGTGGTTTGTGGAAAGAGAGCTGCCCTGGGAGTTAGAAAAACTGCCATTTGGGGATCATGGAAAAGTCACTTAATGTCAATAAGTCTCAGGGTCCATATCTGCAAAATGAAAATAATACTTTTTGTACCATCTGTCTCACGGGGTTGTGAGGAAAGTACTTTGTAAAGGCTCTTTAGAGGTCTATATAAAATGAACTATTATCTGAAAATAATTAAACACTCAGTGAATTGATTTGAAAAACTGCTTGATGGCTTGAATGGTCCCTCCAAGAGGGGCCAAAGGGAACCTCCTGCTTCATCTTCTTGAAATGAAATGATACCAATCCATCCCTCCAGCTGCAGGACTTTTCTTGGTTGTGTTTCTGTTTTGAGAAAGTCCAATTAGTCTAAACTGCTCTCCTGGATAAACTTCAAAGAGCTGGTTTTCCCAATACAGGCTGAAGGTCATTTCTACAGATCTGTTCTTCTATTGAGGACACCCTTGGATATCATAATTATATGAATTTTACAAACCCTATGATTCAGTTAACAAGCATTTGTTTCTTAAGTGCTTACTATGGGCCAGGGGCTGTGCCTAGTTAACCCTGGCTCACCCAGCACAAAAGTAGCCTACGTTCACCCTAGGACTGAAAGTGTTCAGCTTTGTTTGTTTTATTTGTCCTTCCTTCTCGAAGAGGATCAATGACATCAAGAAGGAAGTGTCTTGCTGTTGGGGTTCAGAGTTGGGAGGGCTGGTTCCTACTTTTTTAAAGAATTCAATCAGACCTCATTAGGCACAGGGAGCTTTAGTAACGCAAAAGCACTCAGGCCTGAGACTTAGCAAGGAGCTAAACAAAGGCAATGATATAGGACAAGGACCAGACTTATATAGCCACAAAGCTATACAGCCTATAGGATGGTGATGTAAGTTTTAGGGTTTCTAAAGGGGGTTGGAGATTTAGGGACAAGATAGGTCTTGCAAGATAAGGACACAGGATAAGGGAGACAAGGGAATTTTTATGAAACAGGATGGGAGGAGCCAAGGAAGTATAGGATAGGGGGAAGTTTTGTGGTGTTTCAAGATAAGGGTAAACTTTAGGATGCCAGGGAATGCGCAACTCAACCTTTAGGACACCTTTGTATCCACATCATTGCTTTTCCAGTGAATTGGATTTAAGTGAGACAGAGCTGCCAAAGTCACCAGCCTCGCTCAAGTAGCCATTGAAAAGAAGACAGAGGATCATAGAACCATCTGGTTTGCCCCTTCTCTCATTTCACAGATGAGGACACCAAAGGCCAAAGACCTCAAGTGACTAGCCCAAAGTCACACTAAGTCTAAGGCTCCAGAATCAAATCCTGACCCCTGCTTCCCAATACCTATGGGGAGATTCACTTCTCTGGGCCTTAGTTTCCTCACCTGTAAAATGAGAGGGCAGAACCAGATGGATTTCTAAAATCCCCTCCAGCACTAAAACCTATTAATCAATCCTCTGACAACCTGTCAATCCAGTTTGTCTTACCCGGAAAGGGCTCTCCTCTCACCTGGCAGGAAACTCTAAGATGCAAAGTTGGAACTGTATCCATTAATGCAGGGGTGAGGAACCTGTACTAATGGTTTCCTCCAGGTGCTTTGCGATGATGGGAAAGCAGAAAGTGCAGAGTAGCCCAAGATCACTCAGAATAATATAAATGAAATTCATACAACAATTCTTTCCAAATCATCTAAGACTATGCATTAGTATCCCCATTTGAGGAAACTGAGGCACCATGAAGTTAAGTAACTTGCCCAGGGTCAAATAGCTAGTCAGTGCCTGAGGTTGGATTTGAACTGTTTTCCTGATTCCTACTCGATATTTGAGGAAACTGAAGTTAAAAGATTATATAGTGTTAGGGCCATAACTCAAGCCCAAATTGCCTGATTCCAAAACCAGTGTTATTTCCACAGTGAATCACCGATCCAGGGCTGGAAGGGATTTCAGAGGACAACGAGTTCGACTCCCTTATTTCACAGATGAGCAAACTCATCTCTGGTCCATGTCGGTTTAGTGACTTATCCAAGGTTACACATGTAGCAGTTGTGAGAGGTGTTGATCTGAACCCAGGTCCTCCACCACCAGAATTCTTGCCCCTGTGTTTCTCGATGATAGGCAAGTTGGAGGGGAGAAGAAGACATTCTCACTCACCAAAACCAGGGACTAGTCCCCACCTCCCTTCCCATTTAACCCCAGGCATTTTCCAATTCTGTGGGCTGGAGAAACTAGCCAGGTCCATTTCTCTCAGTTTTTAATAACTGCCATTGCCCCAAGCTTGTTGACTGGGCTTCAGATCCCAAGAGAAATGGAAGTTCTCAGAAGTAAGAAACAAAACAAAACATTTGGTGGGCCAGGTATGTTAGGAGCTAGCGTCAGACCATGGGCTTGGAATGAAGGCAAGCAGAGACAGGTGGTATAAGTGACTGGGGAGATGTGACCCCTACCCCTTAACCCTCTCCTGGCCAGGAAAAACCTAAAGGCACTGCTTCCTGAGTGTCCTCCTTTCCAATAGGGATCTACCTGCTGCCACCCAAGGGAGGAGCTGAGGACAGGTAAGAGGACGGTTATGAGACAGGTAGAAAGCTTGCCAAGAAAATCTTTAGCACGCCAAGCCAAAGTCTGGGGCTCTCCTCCAGCCAGCAAGTGGGAGACTGGGTAATATGCCAAGGTCTGGAGCTAATTACGTGATTCTCCTCCCCACCTGTTGCTCCAAATCAGTCCTCTCCCACTTCAATTTAAAGGCTGTTACCCATGCCTAGAGCGCACTTCCTCCTCACTTGTGCCTTACACAAATATATACACCTGTTTGTGTCTGACAGTCATGGGGGGAGGGGAAAATTTACATGAAAATTTTGTTGTATATTTGAAAGGAATAGCAAGTTGTACACTAAATTTGTTGTTTCATGGACAATCACCTTTTTTTGTGCTATGTTATGGAAATGCTTGTTTTATTCCACAAATTAAAAATAAAATTTTAAAAGTGGCTTCCATTTATATAGTACTTTAAGGTTTGCAAAGCACTTATACCATTTCATTTTATCTTCATAACGGTCCTAGGATGTAGGTGCTACTATTCTCTCCATTTTCATAGATGAGGAAATGGAGAAAGACACAAGTTAAGTGACTTATCCAGGGTCACACAACTAGTAAGTGTCTTCCAAATCTAACATTTTATCCTCTGCACCCTCTTAGAATCCCTTGCTCTCCTCCAGGCAATTCATATGCTACATCCTCCTGGAAGGCCTTCCTGATCGCTCTACCCTGCCAAGTGCTTTCTCCTTCCTCAAATCTTAATCTAAATACTTCTATCTTTCCATATGGTAGCCACCCCCCACCCCAGCAGACTAAGCTGATGAAGCCAAGGTCCAGTTATGGCATTTGCCTTTGTGTGTCTAATGCCCAGTGCCTGGCACATGACCAGCAGGTGAGTGTTGGGGGTGGGGGACAAAGAAGGGTAGCTCCAGAAAGACTCTCGGCCCTGGAGTATAAGAGCAAAGCACATTGAAACAAAAACAAAAATGGCAGAAACCAGTAGGATATGGGCAAGAAACTGGTTCTGGGTGTGTGGGGGAGGCCATTCCTCCTACACAACACAGCAGACTGGGGAGACCCAATGAAACGCTTCTGATTGTGAACTTTCAATGAGACACGGCACCAGGAAACGGATGAGTTGGTAAGTATAAATATATTTTAGAAATTACCCACCCTGTGTTACAATCACGAGGGTAAGGAGAAGGCATCAGAGAGCCCCTGCATCCATCTGACCCCTCTTGTTCAGCTTTTTTAGGGTAACAGACTAATCCTTTGGCCCCAAATGGTATTTATTTCTCAGACACTTTTTCCTGAGCCCTATGGCAATGTCTCCACTCCCATCCCCAGCTCCTTCTTGAGATTTTTTTTTTTTATTAATATCCCCTTCTTCTGGGTTTCAAAGGAGAGGACTGAAAGGAAACAGGAGAGTCTGTAGGAGATAAAGAAGTGGAGGCAAGTGTCAGCCTGCTGGAAGATGCCCTCCCCCTCCTGTCACTCCTGCCTCAGAATGCACAACTGACAGGTAGGGGAAGGACCCCTGGTAGGGGTTATCAGTACAGAAAATCACAGCAGATCCTTTTATTCTAGACAGCTGGGGGAAGGAAAGGCAGGGAATGTAGTGGGAATTGGAAGAGAAGAGTGAGCCTTTCTACCATCAGCTCTCCCTACATTTCTGGCTCTAAAAACAAGCCTTAGAGAGGAAGAAGAAAGGTAGGCAGAGGGGGGAAGGAAAGCAGGTACAGCGAGCGCGCACACACACACACACACACACACACACACACACACACACACACACACACACACACACACTCCACTGCAATTCATAACATGAATTTAGACATTATCTATTCCCACACATATAAACACAGACTTCTTATATACCAATCATACTCCTCTACACAGAACTCTTTAAGATTTCTGAAAATTATTGAAACTAAATAAATCTGGAATAACTCCCAATATAGGGGTTACAGACCCAGGTCCCCAGTGTGCAACAGCTGTGGGGGCCACAGCAGCGTGAGCGTGAGGGTGAGGGTCACCCTAGGCAAAGCCTGTCCCCTACAGAGAAAAACAGGGGGCCCTGAAGCCCCTCCCACCCACCCCACCCCAAGTTTCAACTACAATCAGGCGGTGAACCTCCCCTGCTCATCCTGTCCCCAGGGGTTGAGGCCTGGGATCATGCAGGCAGAGGTAAGTAAGACACAGAGGCTGGAGGCAGGATTAAGGGGAGGAAGAAGGCAAGCCTGGCCTTGGACCTCACACGCACTTCAGGCCCCGTCCAGACTCTCCCACGAGTGGAGGCCCTTTATTCCTCACAACCCAGAAGCTCCACCCTCAAGGTGATACGCCCATGCCAGGCAACAGGCAGGATCCGGACAAACCGGGAGTAGAAAGGGGTCTCAAATATGTTCTTCTGGTGGGAGTAGTTGTCTGAGTTTCCTAAAAAGATCTGTGGAAGGACAAAGGAGTTGATGAATAGTATGGACAAGCCTTAGGAACTCATCCCTCCTCCCTCTCCCTAGGGCCAGCAGCCTGCATTCATGCCACACACACACACACACACACACACACACACACACACACACACACACCTCCAGGGAACAAGCCCTATTCTGGGTCACGTTCCCTTTGTGCTCTCTCCCCACCACTCAGCTCTACTCCATGGACTCTGTCCATTCCTCTGTCTCTTCTAGTTTTCCTGGGTCACTGGAAGAGACCTACAGAAAGCACCCAGGAGCAGAGGTTTTCTGACCCTCTTCCTCCCAGCGCACAGGCCCAGAAGACACACCTTGCTGCTGTTGGTCCTGCTCTCCTTGTATTCAGTCCAAGATTTGCTATCGTTACTGTAGGCCACTTTGTACGCTGATACATACTGGATATTACCAAAGTCCCGGGCCCCCTGAGTGATGATGCCTGTCACCCGCTTTGGTTTACCCAAGTCAATCTGTAGGAAAAAAAATCAAACATATCTTTCTGCTAGCACAAGTAGGAAAACACTGGATTGGGGATCTGGGGTCCTGAGTTCAAATCTTGCTCTGCCACTTACTACCCATGTGACTTTGGGCAAATTACTTCACAGTCCTCTGTTAAACAGGTGGGTTGAACTAAATGATCCTAGGATTCTAGGATCAAATGGTTCTCATAGGAAGAAGTCCTGTATGAGATAGTCATTGCCAAGGGTCCCCTCTATGTGGTGAGGTATGGCAGCTTCCTGGATTGAGGAAACCTAGAGCTGCTTCAGGAGGCTCCCTGTGGGAACCTAGCAGAGTAATCGATAGAATCAATAACCAGAAGAGGGAGAGAAGTCAGAAGGTTTAAAAGGCAGGTTTTTCTTCTTTCTTCTATAGAATCAAACTGTTTTCTTTAATTAACTGCCACCCATTTTGCTTAATCTTGACTTCCAAGACCACGCAGAGCAGCCTGTCCTCATACATATGTCTCTCTCCCTCTTCACTCAGGTGAGGGAACCTAATAGGGGTTTGCTCAAAGGGGATTTTACATCAGGCCCAGCAAAACCTTCCAGCCTGCCCCATTATTCATCTTCTATCCTAGTTCAGCTCAGCCACAGAAACAATAGGACCTGATCAATGCTAAAAGTAATTGATTAATCAATCAACAAACATTTATTAAGCACCCACTATATAGCAGGCACTGTGCCAAGTTATAGCTATATAAAAGGAGGCAAAAGATAGTCCACAATCTAATGTGGGAAACACTGGCAGCAACCAGGACTTCTACTTCTCTTTCAAGAGTTTTCTTTCTTCCTTGAGATACTGTAAGGTAAAGGCCTGGAATCCTTCTCCCACAAGGGCTATTGTATCGAGAGGTTCAATTTCCTGGGGGGTGAGGGAGGCAAGGAGAGGAAAAATAAGGAAAGGCAGGAGAAAGGGGTAAAGGGTAAACCAAAGGTAGCTGTCTTGTATTTTATTTTATTTTTCTCTGAAATGCCTCCCACTCTGAAGTGAGCAATTACTGGAGTAAAGTCAACAGAGCCAATGGGGAGCCGATTCCTTGGGGAAAATAGTAAAGGTTTTAAATTACCTCAAGACAGGTCCAATGAGGGGACTCAGAAAGCCAAGAGAAGATTAGAACATACCTGCAGCCACTCAGTGTCCTCTTTGCTTTCTGCGGTCCAGGCATTGAATTTGCCTTGTTTGTCTAATCGAGCGAAATAGGGATGCCAGCTGAAAGCATCTAGGCCAAAAGTCTTGAAGGTGCTAGAAGCTGTGATTTTACTGTCAGGGATGACCTCAGACTTCATACCCAGAGGTTCAGAACAACCTGCAAAGTTGAACATATGGTTTACCGGTTACTAACCCAACCACAGGCACACAGAGAGCTAAGGTGGGGGTGGGGGCACAGCTAAAGCAGAAGGGAGGCCACTAACAACTTCACTCTAGGGAAAAGAAGGGCAGTAACCACTTAGGGACAGCAGTAACTACCATCATATTTCCCTCATTTTCTTAACCAAACCTAGTGGTTTCCCATTCACCCAAACACCTTCATGTGGTTCCTTCCCAACCTTCCCTGCATCCACCACTGTACACAAACAGCTCTTTGCAAAAACACCAGTGATTTCCTAACCACCAAGTCCAGTGGCCTTTTCTCACTTCTTATCCTTCTTGACCTCTGCAGCATCTGACAGTATGACTACCACCTTCTTGAAACTCTTCCCTCAACTTCTGTGACCTAGCACTATGTAGGAAACCAGGTTTGCCTTCTACCTCTCTGACTGCTCTCTCCTTCACTAATTCCTCTTTGTTCCTCCACTGGCTAAGTGTGGGAATCTGCATGGTGGAAGGCCCTCTTGTCTCCCCTTTTCACGTCATCTTCTTCAAGGATTTATACCATCATTCCCTGATAATGACTCCCAAATCTGTATCTCCAACTCTAACCTCTCCAAGTTCTAGGCCCACAATCTTAAGTGTTTATTGGGCATTTCCAAACTAAAGCTTAATCTCTTCCCCAAGAAGTCTCTTTTTCAGCCTATTACCTAAGCTGACCCCCTCAAAATCATCTTTGACTCACAAACTGCTCTCACTCCCATATCTCACACAGTTGCTAAATCCTGCTATTTCCTTCATGATCTCTTTTAGTTTATTGTATCTGTTCTGTTCCTTCTGCTACCTCCCTAGATCTGGCAAGACCAGACAACTGTAGTAGCCCCTAACTGGTCTCACTGCCTCTAGTGACCCTGGGACCCCTGGTGGTCACTGAGACCCCTTCAGGGATTCCACAAAATTAAAGCTATTTTGATAATAATACTAAAATATTTCCATTTCTAATATGGTAACTATCGATAGATATAACCCACATAATCAAAAGTTTTTTGGGAAGGGAGATCCTCAGTAATCTTTAAGAGTATAAATGAATCCTCAGACTAAAAAGTTTGGGAGCCACTGATCTAATTCATCCTGCCTACCATGCATTCAGCCTACAAACATTTGTTTATCACCTACTATGTTCCAGGCACAATCACCAGAATGACCTTCCTAAAATATCACTCATCATATTACCCTTCTACTTAAAGAAAAAAAAACAATAGTAACTTCCTATTACCTAGAGAATAAAGTCCAGACTCAGAATCAAAGAATCTCAGAATCAGAAGGGATTTTTAACTGTCCAAAAATAGGTCATTCTCAGTAATAGCCCATTCAGATTCTTCTTGAAGATCTCCAGTAATGGTAACTCATGACCTCCTGTCATAGCCTGTTCTATTTTTGTATAACTCTATCCTCATTTTGCCGATCTGTAACTTCTGTCCACTTCCCCTAATTCAGCTCTTTGGGGAGAGCAGAATATGACTAATTCCTCCTCCTCTCTTCAGAATGCTGTATCGGGTTTCACTTAAGTCTCCCCTGTGCTAGACAACATCCCCAGTTTCTTCGAGTGATCTGTTCTTGGCATAGTTGCTCATCCTGGCTGCCATCTTCCCGATGAGCTCCAGTTCATCTATGTCTTTCCTAGGACTTAGCACAATACCTTGCATATAGTAGGCACTTAATGATGTTTATTGAACTGAATTGAATTCTCCTCATTTAAAAATTAAAGAAACTGAGGCTCATGGAGATTAAATCAAACAGCTAGAAATCATTGGACACAAGATTCAAACCCAGGAATAAGGAGTAGAGGACTAAAACGTGAAAGGAGAATAGAGAGTGGGAGAGATAGTCAAGAAGATACATCACAGACAAGGAGGCACAGAGAGAATCAGAGGAAAATGGGAGCAAGCATAACTTCACAGTGTAGGAAGAAGCCTAGTGTTAGGCAAAGGCTTCCCAACAGATATGGGAACAGACTGTAGTTTTACTTGTGGCCATGAGGTGGCAGTGTGGCCACTGAGGGAGAGATGGTTTATTCAAGCATGAGGGCTAACTCAATGGAGGGAGTTCATTGTCTCCTTCTCCAGGTAGTGTTGTCCTCTATTCAACCCAGCACTTAGGGAAGACAAATAAATAAACACTCTCTATTGTGACTCCGGTTCCCTCCTGATTTGGGAGGATATCACCTTCTGAAGGGTTCAGGAGGACAGAAAGAGCAGAAGCCACCTCATCTCTAGGAAGGAAGCACATTTGGAATCAGAGAACCCGGCTCTGGCAACTTCAAGCAAATCACTTAACTCCCCCTCAGCACCTTATCTACAAAACCAGTGGGGTTGGACCCAATGATCTTGGACGTTGTCCTGGGATCCTTCTACTTCTTACCACTCCAAGGTTTCAATCATGACTCTTGGATTGTTTCAAAGGCAATGTCATAGCAGAACGAACCCAGGACTAGGCTCCCTGCTCTGCTGCAGACATACAAGGTGATGTCATGCAAGTCACTTAACTTCTTTGAATATCAGTTTTCTTAATTTGTAAAGTGCCTGGTTTGGACTAGACCAGGGTTTCACAAGGTATGGTCCAAGGACCCAGGACCCTTTCAGAGGGCCCTCAAGATCAAAGCTACTTTCATAACACTAAAACAGTATTTGTCTATTAAAACATCCCTCTCTTTTCCAATTACTTATCTGTGTGAGGTCAAATTTTCTCCATATACTTCAACCAAAACAAGATATCACAACAGACTGAATGCAGAAGCAAATGTGAGAATTCATTTGTCTTCTATTAAGCCAGACATCAAAGATTGTTTGTAAAAATATGTAAAACATATTTTCTTCTCTTTTTTGTTCTGGAAAAGAGTTATTTTTCATAAAAATATGTTCTACTAACATATGGATTTATTATTGTCGTTTTCATGAATTAACAATAAGTATTTTAAAATTTCATTAGACTACACATATGTAACCTATATCAAACTGCTTGCCATCTCAGGGAGAGTAGAGAAAAGGAAAGTAGGGAGAGAATTTGGAACTCAAAATTTTTAAAAATTAATGTTAAAATTGTTTTTATATGTAATTGGAAAAATATTAAAATTTTATCAGTTTTAATTTCCAATATGATAAATATCAAAAGAGATACTCTTTGAGGTATTCAATAATTTTAAAATTTGTAAAAGGGCCCTGGAACCAAAAAGTTTGAGGACCACTGGACTAGGTGACCTATAAAGTCCTTTCCAGCTCTAAGATTCTGTGATCTCCCCCAGAATATTTCTTTGCTGCACTATAAATACATCAAAACAAAATGAATTGCACTCCTCACACCCTTAAAGATCTACACCCACCTTTCCAGAAAAGAGGTAGAAGGGGAAGGATTTAGCAACCATGTCATGTCCCACATTGTTTTAAGCAGAAGAATCCCACAAGAAGATGGAATCAGAGAGCCAGAACAGAGATATAAGAAAAACAGAAGGCAAAGGTATATTCAAATTGTTGCTTCTTCACTAGTCCTTAGAGGAGGCATTTTAGATTTCCTTTCAAATCAGCTGTTTCTATGAAGGGGAAAAACAATTGAACTAAAGCCATTCAGGATTCCTGACCTCATGTCCCAGAATGCCATCAAGTAGGCTGTCAACTCCTCAGATTAGGTCATACCCCTGACCCTTATGGCAAGAGTCTCTAGGCCTTAACTATCACTCCACAGTTATGATGTTGTTCATTTGTGTCCTACTCTTTGTGACCCCATTTAAGGAAACTGAGGCAAACAGTGTTAAGTGACTTGCCCACGGTCACATAGCTAGTAAGTGTCTGAGGCCAGATTTGAACTCAGAAAGATGAGTCTGACTCCAGGCCCAGCATTCTCTCTACTGTACCACTCAGCACTCAGAGGTATAGTAACAATAAAAGTTAGCAGTTAACATAGTACTTTGAGATTTGCAAAGTGCTTTACAAATCTTATCTCATTTGATTCTCCTAACAACCCTGGGAAGTAGATGTTATTATAATTCCCATTTTTACAGATATGGAAACTGAAGCAGGCAGCGGTTAAGTGACTTGCCCAGGGCCACTGAGATCAGATTTGAACTCAGGTCTTCCTGACTGGATCCAGTGCTCTATCCACTGTGTCACTGACTATTGGTAGTCCTAAGAGTCAGGGACCACCATGCCCATGCCTGTCATCCAAAGTCTTTGCCTGACCCAGACAAATTCTACTTAGAAATCAATGCCAATAGATCAACTTTCTCACAGTACTTCCTCCAATGATGCAAACAACAACTGCCCATGCTTTCTTCTCCAGTGCATTTCTTGTTCATGTCTTTCTATAAACAGTCCATATAGAGGATCTACAAAGTAGGCTAGAGACATCCCTCTAATTCTTTTAGCACTACTTAGCTAGGGGGAAAAGGAACTTTCCCAATTTTCCCTTCCCACTTCCCTACCCCCAGTGACTCACCTTCCACTTCACAACCAAATAGCTCAAAGCGGAGGGTACAGGCCCTTCGGCAGACAACAGGTGCAATCCTCACAAACTGGGTCACCAGGGGTGGATCAAAAATGTTGGTCTTCTGGCCACTGCTGTCTATGTTCCCCACAAAGACCTGGCGTGATGGGAATGAAATGAGTGGGGCAAGAAGAACTGAATTGTTCCTAAGAGGAAAAACTTGATGGAGCCAGTTGGTTGTGAATTACACCTAAGGTCCAGACCCCACAACAGTCCTGCTACTACTATTCATTCTCATGTTCTTTACATTTTTCTGGAATTC
This sequence comes from Gymnobelideus leadbeateri, assembly GCA_011680675.1. Lineage (NCBI taxonomy): Eukaryota > Metazoa > Chordata > Mammalia > Diprotodontia > Petauridae > Gymnobelideus > Gymnobelideus leadbeateri. The sequence goes on along the minus strand of WOXC01008156.1, from coordinate 136,230 downwards.
CCAAGTAGTTTATCCGTCTGTGTGGACTTTTTCACACCAAACACACACACACACACACACACACACACACACACACACACACACACACACACACACACACCCCTTAGTCATTTCATCAGTTCTGGCACCTTCAATGCTAATTCCCTGCTTGCAAGCAGCGTTCAAATATACATTTTAGAGTCGGCCACAGCTATTTCTGAGACTTCCCAAATGCTATTAAGTAATCATGTCTATGTTCCAGGCATTGTTCTAAGTTCTGGGGATATAATTACAAAAGTCAAACAGTCCCTGTCCTCAAGAAGCTTATACTCTATTGGAAGGAAATAAAATATACGTAGAAAATATTTTCAAAGTAGTTTCTGGGGGAATAGAACAGGGACCATCTTAAAGATGTACCCTAAAAACCATTTGAGTCCCATGCTCCCCCCACTGACTGGCACCTTAGATACCCATTTACCTTGCATCTGCCTCCTTCTTCAGGGATGCTTATGCCTCACCAATGTGGTCCCCCAAACCATCACCTTCATTTTGAAGTCCTGTGTGCTGCTCCCACAGCTAATGAATATGTCCTTCTTCCTCCCCAAGCTCTTTCCAGCACTAGCCTGTCTCTTACCTGGTCCCTGAGTTGGTTTGGCTCCTGGATGAATTCAAAGATGTGTCCATCATTGCTATATGCCACTTTGAAGGTCCGCAGATATTCAGAACTGCCTGTCCGGCTGGCACCCTGTGTCTTGATGCCTGTTATTCTCATCTTCCGCAAAAGGTTCACCTGAGCACAAAGCAAGGTATTCTGAGTTCTGGGGGAGTTTTCAATGAAGGACCTTCTTGCCCAAGACCCTATTTCCTGTCATACTGTCATTTCATGCTATCCCCTGCTGCAAGAGGATCCCAACTAAGCTAGGCAATAATACAACCAAGCTCTTCCATTAGCAGATACAGACAAGTCAGGTTAAGTACCCCAGCAGAGCCAGATCCCTCAGACATTGGCCTCTAAACTCGACTTTCCCCACCTTCCACCCAACCTCACTTCATAGAAACCTTAGTTTGCAAGATTTTATCAGGCTCTCCATGTAAAGTCTACTCTTTGAAGTCTGTTCCCTATAGACCCCTTCCCAGGTCTCTGGACATTTATCCCCAGATGCCTTGTAGGATCAGCCCCAAGCTGATTACCTCTACAGACCTCTAGGACACACATTCTTCAGTGAATTCAGTACATAGCTTAAAGTTTACACCCCATTCCTCTCTTATCATCCTCTTAGACTAACACTCACATTGATGATCATTCTAACACTAGAACTCAGTTTCTTGAGCCAAGCTCCATCTCTGCTCTACCTCAGACATTCACAAGGATGGTTCACGCCTTAGATCTCAGTATCACTTGAAACTGGTGAAAATTCAAGAGTATGAACTCTGAAACCCTTCCCTCTCACCCCAAACACAATCTCCTATCCCTCCACTTCTATTAATTCACAATAAACTTGCTTTGTGCCCTCACCTTGACCACTGGTCCATTGACTCATCCCTTTCCTCTTAATCTCTCCCTAATTCTGGCTTCGCATGCCTCCATATTCAGCCTTATTCCAGTGACCTATCATTTTGATGATTCACTAACCACTTCCCTGGAATGCCTCACCACCACCCCCACACCCTACCCCCAACCTGTCACTCTCAAACTCAACCCTGGATAACCTCCATTGTGTAAACTCTCTGCTCCTATTTCCAGAATATTGAGCGTTGCTAGGCAAAAGATCATGATACTGAACTGGTTTTACCCACTACAGATTTATGGTATAACCTCAGTGGGGCCCTCCCTATGGGACTCTAATTGCCTTCCTAGCTCAATCCCCACAGCAATTTTTCCAAATCTTTCCCTCTATCCTCAACCCCAAACTGTATTCCATGTGCAGACAACTTAACCCTCCTTTTTCAAGGAGGACACTGAGATGAGAGCCCTCTCAAATCTTCTCAGCATCATTACCCATTCTCTCTTCTTTCCCTCCTGTCTGCAATGGCCTTGATCTTATCCCCCTCACACTTCCTCTAAGATCTTTATTCTAGTGATGGCTTCCTTCTCTCTCATGCATTTTCTTTCTTTTTCTGTAAAAAGTATTTTATTGTTCCAATTATATGTAAAGATAGTTTTCAACATTTTGTTTTGTAAGATTTTGAGTTCCAAATTTTTCTCCCTCCCCAAGATAGCAAGCAATCTGATAGAGGTTATATATGTGTCAATCTCTGCCTCTCCACTGGCTCTTAGTCATCTGCCTACAAACATTTTCAGATATCCCTATGCCTAAAATTGTCTTCCTTTAACCCTTCACTCTATCCAGATGCAATCCTATCTTTCCTTCCCTTTGCTTCTAAACTTAAAAAAAATTTCTCTACATACAAGGTCTCAAACTCCCTCAAGCACCTACTCTCTCCTTTATTCCTTCCAATCTAGTTTCAGACCCCAGAGCTACACTTCCTTGATCCTTCCTATACTTCTCCAATTACTTTCTTTCATTAAATAGCTCCTGTTCCTGACCCTTGAAAGTTGGAAATTCTCCAAGATATAGTCTTTGGCTCTCTTGTCTCTCTTATCAATATCATTCACTCTTCCAACTTTAGCTATCATATTTATGCACATAACTTCTATATCTCTAAACCTTGACTTTCCTTTCAAGTAGCAGATCCACCTTTCTAACCACTTCTGTATATCTCCCCCTAAATACCCAAACAATGTGTGATGCACACAAGTCTAAAGCAAGGTTTATTATTTTTCCTCCTAAAGTTACTCCTTCTTCTGACTTTACTATTTCTGCTGGTGGCATAGCCATTAATCCACCTCCTACTAATGTAATTTTAGTGTTAGATTTGATTCTCCTGTCTCCTAGACTTACCACATCCAATCAGTTACCAAGTCCTGGTGAGTCTACCTTTAAAATATTTCTTCCACCTGCACTTTCCTCTCCTTCGTATTATCACCACCCTCCTACAGGCTTTCATTACTATCCACTGCTATTGTTATTTAGTCACATCTAATTCTTTGTGATCCCCTTTGGGGTTTCCTTGGAAAAGATACTAGAGTAGTTTGCCATTTCTTTCTCCAGCTCATTTTACAGATGAAGAAACTGAGGCAAACAAGAGGAAGTGACTTGCCCAGGGTCACACAGCTAGTAAGTGTCTGAGACTGGATTTGAACTCATGAAGATGAGTCTTCCTGATTCCAAGCCTGGTGTCATATCCACTGTGCTACCTAGCAGCTCATAGAGCACTGTAATAACTTCTTAATAGGCCTCCTTGATTCCACTGTTCTCCTCTTCTGCCCTTAGCCGTTCTTCTTACCACTGCCAGACTAATTTTCGGTATTCATAGATCTAGTCATGTCCTTCTGCTCAAAAATCTTCAGTTATTCCCTAGTACTAGGTAACAAGTCAAGTTCAAACTCTTACATGATTTCAAGACCCTCCACAATATGGTACTGCCATATTTCAATCCACATCTCATACCATTTCCCTCCACTTATCCTAACGAAGTCAAAATTATATCCCCTGGATACAGCTTTCTCATTCCCACCTCCATGTTTTGCTCAATGTTCCCTAAGCCATGAATAGTCCCCTTCCCCTACGTATCATGTCTTTCTATTAATCTTTTAAAGCTTAATTCAGATGTCACATCCTCCACAAAGCCCTCTGAATGGTCCAAGTCTATTAGGATCTTTCTTCATCCACCAGACCCCAGTATCATGCAGGGGCACTTTTCTGTCCCTCTCAAATCCACTTTTTTATTAGTTTGTCTTATAGTTACATAAAAGTATAGCTTTCAAAAGCTCAACCAGACTATAAACTTTATGAAGGCAGGAGCTGCACATTCTGAACCCTCTCCCAGAGCCAAGCATAGTTCTCTACACAAAGAGGGTAACCAATGTGTAGAATCTTATGTGTTGAATTGAATCATCAAATTGCATTAGAATCAGGATTCTGACTTACTGTGGCAATTCATCAAGACCTTTTTTGGCCTCATTTCCCCACCTTACTGTCAGCCAGGTTAATCATACATTATCCTCCACACTTGAATTCCCCACCATCTCCACTCTGCTAACCCTAAACACTGAGCAATTCCTAAAATCTACCTCTTTTATTCTACTCCTAAACAACGACAAAAGAAATCATGAAAACATTTGCTATCTTGCCTCAATCAGTCTCTAACAGATGCCACAATCCTTTTAGAAATCTTTTAGTGACTCTCACACTGCCCATCATGGTGTTCCAAATCTTCATCTTAGCCTTCAGGCCCCCCAATCCACCACAATCACTCTTTACTCTAAGCAGATGGTATTGTCTGCTACTTAACTGAGAATATTAAGGCCATAATCTTCCTAAGCTACAATAGGTCTGATCATGTCACTCTCCAACCCAAAAAGCCTTCTGTGAGTCCCTATTGCCTCTAGGATAAAAGATAAACACAGTTTTTAGGGTCCCCCACAATTTTGACTACCACTTACTTTCCAATATTATTTCATTTGACACTCTTATAAATGCAATTTTCCAGTCATACTGAATTGCAAGCCATTCCTTCTTTCATTTCTGTGCATTTTGCACATGCTGTTCCTGCAACCTAGAAAATATCCCATACCCATCTCTTCCTCTCAGAATCCTTCTTTTCCTCAGTCATCTCTACCATGAAGATTCCCCTGTTTTCCCAAGCTAGTGCTCTCCCTCTTCAAAATATCTTATATTTACTCGTCTGTAAAGCAGTTATGTCCCCCAGTAGTATGTGAGCTACTGGGAAGAAAACACTGTTTCATTTTTGTCTTTGTATAACTAGGGCATAGAATAATTCCTTGAACACAGTAAGTGCTTGCATGTGTGGTTAATCAAATATAACACTAACCCCAATACCTCTCTGTATCTCATACAACCTCTTCTCCTTCCCTCTGATCTCAGGATAAGGTAGCTATCCTTTTGCATTCTTTTTTTAAAAATTATTTTATTTTTAATTCATGGAATAAAACAAGCATTTCCATAACATAGTATGATAAAAAAATGATCGCAAGTATATTACGTACAACTCACTGTTTTAAATATATAACGTTATTGTGTAAATTTCTTTTTTTCCTTTCCCTGCCCCACCCTAAAGATGGCTCCCATTAGACACAAATGTGTGTGTGTTTGTGTGTAAAATCATTGTATATATTGTGTGTGTGTATATAATCATTCTTCTATTTATCAGTTCTTTCTCTGGATACAGATAGTGTCTTCATTTCTAAGTCATTTGTAGTTAATCTGGGTAGTTAAAATAGTTAAAAATGACTTATTCTTGATCCTAGTCCTTCCAATAATTTCAATAATCTGGTTTTATCAGTTGCCCCTATTTCATTCATCTTTAATCTCTTCCTCTCCAACTTCTTCCCATATCGTCTATACACATGTTCAGCCTAAATAAGACAAAACAAAACACTCTTTTCTTCAGCCCTGCTGCTCTCTTAAGCCATGACCCTGTGATTCTCCTCCCTTTCACTACAGAACTTCAAGAAAAACCAGTCCACATTAGCAGCCACTGCTTCCTCATGATCCACCCCTTCCATGATCCCTTCTGATCTGGCCCCCTCTCAACACTGTACAGAAAGTATACCAAAGTCAATGATATTTAAGTCTTTACCCTCCTTTACCTCATTATACTATTTCACATTGTTTTCCACCCCTCCTTGATATTCCTTCCTTTCTTAGATTCCATGACACTGCATTTGTCATAGTTAAATTCCTATGTCTCTAATTCCCTTCTTGTCTCTCTCCTTTACTGGGTCCTCATCTTCAGCCTGTTTCTCAAACATGAATATCTCCCAAAGTTCTGTCTTTGGTCCTCTTTTCAATACTCTACTCAATAATCTAATCTGCTGCTTTGGGCTCAGGTACTACCCCTCTAAAGGTGCCTATCTCCAGTACTGATCTCTCAGCAGACTTCCAGCATCACATGAGCCACTGTTGAATTTGCTCTGGTTTTATCAACATGGTTATACTGACACAGCAAATTCAACAGGCTCAAAATTGGACTAATCATCTTTCCCCCCTTCTTTGAAAACCTGTTGTTCCTCTTAATGTCTCTATTTGCATTGACTGCACTACCATTGTCCTGGGACTCAAGTTCAAAAACATCAGACTCCTTGCTCTCCCTCATCCCCCATATCCAATCAGCTGTCAAATCTTATCCATCCTTGTTCCATTGCTTTGTTAACATCTGTTCCTTCCTTTTGTTCCCACTACTCTAATTCAGACTGTAATCCCTTTTCCCTTGGACTGTTCTTTCCGACTCCAACCTATCCCTTCTCCAATTCACCTTCCATATTACTGGTTCATTAAATGTTATTCCTCTACATACACACAAAAAACTTCTAATGGCTCCTTATTGCTTACCAAACAAAATAAAAATTTTAGGCCCTCCACAATCCGGCCCCAACCTACATTTTCTGTTTTATTTCACATTATTCCCTCTGATATATTCTACATTTTAGTCAAACTGAGCTATCTGCCATCCCCATTGTTGTCCAGCATTCTCTCATATTAACACCTTTGCTCTTAATGTCCTAGACCTAGAATGGGCTCTGCTTTCCTGCTAAATTCCTTCCTTTTTTTCCAAAGCTAAACTCAGGTGTTACCTCCTCTGGGAAGTCCTCTATGATTCCACCAAGTACACACACACCCCCAAATCTCTTCTTCCTCCTATTTCTAAAAGCACATTTTGGATCTCTCTTTTACCAACATTCTGCCTAGTATCAAAGTTTTTCATAAATACATCTTATTCCAAGTCTTCCCCCCTCACCAAATTAGACTGCAAGATCCTTGAAAGTATGTACTAGTCCTATTTCATTCATATATCTCCAGCTCTAGGCCCAGTGCTCGTTCACATTAGATGCTTAATAAATGTTTCTTAAGTGCATTATGCAGATACCTTCTCTAACTTGTAGAAAATAAGCAACTCTTGGCTTAGACTCCCAAGGCAAGAAACATCTATTAATAGTCCCCTAAATGTGCAGGGAGGTTTGACAAAAAACTCCTGACTTCTACTTTTATCATGTTGACTCATGAATGTAACCTCCACATTCTTTTCCCTCAAACCTGGCAATGGGCCCCCATGCCCAGCTAATGACTACCCAGGAGCCCCTGGTATTCCCCAGCACCTGTATCCAGGGGTTCTTGTCATAGTTGCTGGCAGTCCAGGCATTGACAATCCCTTTAGCATTGAGCCTCGCCAACTCTGGCCCCCAACGCTGCATCCCCAGAAAGCTGTAGTATACAGATGAGGCTGAAATCTGGTAATCAGCAATGGCACCTCCCTCCATGCCCAGAGGCATGTTACAAGCTGGGGTGAGAAAAAACAGTCAACACTAAGGAGCTGAATGGGACAATGTAACCAGAAACATGAAACATTTTCCCTGACCTATTCTCAGAGAATATATAGTATAATCAAAGGAGATGTTATACACACACACACACACACACACACACACACACATATATGTAAAATAATATTAAAACATATAAAATAGTGAAAGTCAATTTAGATGGAGGAACAGGACACCAAATAAATGGTCTAACCAATCAGTATTGGGTGGAACTAATTAGATGTGGCCTCCTTGAGGCTTTGAGGAGGTAGTAGAAATCTGAGGTGAAGAACAGACTGGTCAGGAGAGCTGAGGAGAAGGCAATTCCAACAGGAAAGCATAATAATAGGAAAAGAATGGGCAGGGGGCTGTGAAGGCAAAAAAGAGGAAAAATATTGAGAAAAAGAAGATACTTATAATTTTAACTCAGTTTATTCACCCTCACCCAAACCCCACATCCCTATTCTAGCTGAATTTGGACTCCTTTCTAGGCCCCAGGCTCACAGATGCCCACCTAATTCTTCCTTTAGGATAAAGAAGGGTTTAAGACCGTAAGACAGGAAAAATAACTGGGACAAAAGAGATCAATGCCAGCCAAGCACTTACGGGACTGGCAAGACTTTCCCATGAACGGGAAAGGACACTTGCAGATGTAGCCTTCTTCCTGGTCAAAGCAGGTGCCACCGTTCTTGCAAGGCTGTGCGTTGCACTCATTCGCTGCTTAGGAATAGATGGGTTGGGGGAAGAGAACACAATTGACTCAGCTCTACTTCCTACCAGAGAGGAGTCCTTCTCCACTGGTTTGTTATTCAGTCATTTCAGATGGGTCTGACTCTTTGTGACCATATTTGGGGTTTTCTTGGCAGAGCTACTAGCATGGTTTGCCATTTCCTTCTCCAGCTCATTTTATAGATAAGGAAACTGAGGCAAACAGGGTAAAGTGACTTGCCCAGGGTCACATAGCTAATAAGTTTCTGAGGCTGGATTTGAACTCAGGAAGAAGAGTCTTCCTGTTTTTAGGCCCAGAACTTTATCCACTGCACTACCTAGCTGCCCCCTTCACTTATTAGGAACACACTTTTGGAGCCCAATCTATTGGCTTTCCTATATAATAAGAACCCAACTTTAACCTGATTGATAACTGGGAGCCTTGACGAAAAGAGGGTTTAGGTTCATTAGATGTCCATCCATGAACATGTAATTTTAAATGTATTAATATTTAATTAATATTAATTAACTTATTATTAAAAATAGATTTATCATTTTCCATTAAAAGGGGCCATGACAGCAGTTTTGCTCCCTTTCAACCCTCTAATAGGCCCTACCTAGATTAAAACAAATTGAATCAATATTGGGAAGGATACCAATGGAATATTCTATGTTCTATACCTCCAAAGGTGAGATAGACTCCAAGCTAACACAGGAACTTAGATTCCCAAAATAAACCTCTAGGTCTCCCATATCCTAGATCTACAGTGCCTTGGAACTGCCTCGTCTCTTATAACTGAGAAAAGAGCTATGTGATAGCATATCTCTTGGAATTAAAAATGCATATGTTTTTAAAAGACGCCATCTTAAATACATACCTCATTGTACCCTAAATAGTTGCATAATTAAAGCCTGGATGTTTGCGGTTCATAGGATTATAGATTTAGAACCAGAAGCTTCACAAGAGGCTACTTAGTCCCACTCCCTTATTTTCTATATGAAGAACTGGGGCTCCAATGGGATGAAGGACTTGCCCAATGTCACAGAAGTCACAAATGTCAGAGCTAAGATTTGAACACACAACCTCTGCTTCCAAATTCTTTCCATGGCACCACTTTTGCCTCCCTAGTAGTTGTAAAATTATTCCTAGAGTTTTCACGGAAGGCCCTAGAGGAACACAACTGTACATGCCTTCATGCATTAGCCTAACCCCAAAATACACAACAGAAAAGGGAGGGAGGACAAGGAGGAAGGAACCTCGGGGGGGGGGGGGGCGGCTTACAAGTCACTGCCTGTGCAGCCAGCTCTCTGTCTCCATCTCTAAGTTCTTTGTCCAAAACCACTTCCTTTGGGAAGTCCCCAGAGACCCCGGGAATGTACACTGCCAGGTACTCCCAGTGGAGGAGCCTCTGATGTCACATCTTCCTCAGGGGAGGAGATAATGGTACTCAGAAGCCAGTCTCCTAACTGACCTCCTGAATAGAGTCACAGGATTTAGAGATGATGGGACTACAAAGGTCATTTAGTCTAAGTCACTTATTTTACAATTCAGGGTCAGAGACTGTGACTTGCCAAAGGACATGTGACCAATAAATAACAGGGGCAATATTTGAGCCCAGGTCTCTGAATCTAGGGCCCCTTCTTGACCACAGTAAATAGCCTCTGGCAAAAAAAAATATGTTTCTGTAAGAGTTTATAGCACTACCCTGGATCTTGTACCAAGTCAGACTAGAGAAGTCTCAGTTCCTGATCAATGCTCCATGGCCTACCTTCTCCCCATAGGAAGGAAAAGGGAGTTTTCCAGATTGCTTTCTCTATATATTCAATTTACTGAAGAAGGTTTCTTCCCTTGGAGATGCTGAGGAGATATTGGTCCATTGAAGGCTAGAGGTACCTCTCCAACTTCCACAAAGAAAGGAATCCAAGGTATATTCCAGGCTCTATGTGACCTCTAGGACAGGTGTCAACCATCCAGCTCTGAAGTCAGGGAGAAGGAATCCCTAGGCTAAGGTTGTAAGATTTTAAAGTGGGAATATTTTTACCAGGGTGGGAGAGAAGGCAATGGAGATAACTGTTCTCATCAGCAGGGTCTAACCATAGTCAAAGACAGGACTATTATATATCCCAACACTATCAAAGATGGGAAAATGCATATAAACATGTGATGAATTCATACAAATAGAATATCTAGAAAAATCTAATTGCAGCCTGCTTTCCCCAGTCTTCTTCTCCCCTTATCATATTCCCATGACAAGGTTGTCACAACTTCCTGCTTTGGGTCCCAAGCTGGAACTTTGATTTATGGTCCCCTTGGACCCAGCAAGATTTAGCATTTGTTTTCATTCCTGCCTCCAGTGGAAAAATCCAAGAGAATTAACCCTAATCCTAATGCTTTGGCCTTGGGCTACATCAACCTCATTTCTTTCTAGAAGAGACCTATGTGGTGCTTCCAATGACCTCATGTGTCTCCACGGCAACTCACCTGGGTACAGGAATTGGCCTGCTGCCTAGAGACAGGGAACAAGCCTATGGGAGAGTTACCTCAAAGAAAAAAGATTTAATTGAGTGGGAAACCTGGTTAAATAAAGAAACTCAACCACTAAGCCTCCCAAAGTATGGGTAAACTAACCAGGTCCAGGAAAGCCTTTAAAATATCTGAACAGTGTCACTGTAACTGCTTCCCCATCTCTTCTCTGAATCCTAGTTTCCCTAGATTCTTTCAAGACTCAGCCCAAATTCTACTCCCACCCCTAATACTAGCACCTTCCCTCTGAGATTGCCTCTATATAGCTGTTTACATGTTGTCTCCCCCATTAGACTGGAAGCTGCTTGAAGGCAAAGCCTGTTTTTGCCTTTATTTGTATCCCCAGTGCTTAGCATAGTGCCTGGCAAGCAGTAAGCACTTTATAAAAAAAAAAAAAAAACTTGTTACCATGACCTCTCTTTCTGTTGCTACCAGCCTCTGGTTAAATCTAACCATCCCCCTGGAAGGGGAATCCTAGAATCCACCCTGTGCAGGGATCAATATCTTTTTCCAAAATATGAAGATACCCTTTGTTCCTCCCCACTCCCCTACCAACAACCCTAATGGTACTCACTGGACCTGCTTGCTCTCTGGCAATGAGGGCCCTCATATTCTTCAGGGCAGTCACAGACATACTGGGCAAAGACATCTCCTCGACGGGACTCAGTCACCACTCGGCACTGGCCATTGTTTTGGCAGGGATTGGGGGTACAAGGCCCTAAAAGAGAAACCAGGAGAGACCCAATGATTAGGTGGGATCTAGGGATAGTCAGAGGCCTGAAAAAATGATAGAAATAAAATCACGCTTCTCCTGAGAAGATCCTCTCCACCCCAAGTATCTCAGAACCTGGCCCAGAAAATATGACTAACCGCATCGCCCAGCCTGTTAGGAAAAGGCCTGGTTGGGAGGTAGATGAAGTCAGCAGGGTTTATGTTAACAGGACTTGAAGGAAGGACTTTGATCATTCAGTGAAGCAGCTACAAAAAGCAGAGGTTACACTGCCACCTCCCCAACTAATTTTCACCACTTAGATAGTAAGCCTGGCCCAAAATCTATCAATCTACATTCATTAAGTACCTACTATGTGCAGGAGCTATGCATTAGGGATATAAAGAGACAAAAGACAGCCTATGCCCTCAAGGAGTTTACAGTCTCATAGTAGGATGCCAGTACTGCCCTCTAGGGTTCTCAAAACCTGGGTCTAAATTCAGGAAAAACTTAATCAACCCCTGCCAGGATACCTTGTTCAGTTTCATTGCAGTTCTGCCCAGTGAATCCTTCAGGACAGAGGCAGTAGAAAGCAGAGCTCTCACTTCCATTCAGGCAGGTACCTCCATTCAGACAAAGGCTGGGATCACAATCCTCACCTGGAATGAAAATTGGCTGTTAGAGACAACTTCCTGAGCAGTGGTTTTGAAACAAGATCCTCTATACACTGGAATTCCCAATAGCCCAGACTATTATTGCCAGTCTTCCCCTTTGCTCAGCACCTACAAGTTAATAGCTCAAGGTGTGTACCAGGTAAAGAGTTACCTGATAACAGCTTTTTAACATGTCATAGACTCATAAAGTATTGCTTTGAGGCCGCTCACATAGGCTGCTTCTAGGGGAGCGGGACAAATTTCAGGTTGGAGCTGAATTCAAAACAGTGACTTAGCAATAAGAAACCTTAATTTGCTAAATGACTTGGACCAGGCTCTTAGAGAGATCCAAGTTTCTTCAGCTACAAAAGGAACAATTTGGACTAGATGATTTTTAAGGACCCTTCTAGCTCTAACATTCTACAGTTTGGTGGGATCTTCCATATTTTCAAGGGTCCCAGAAAGAGTGCCTGTCCCTGGAGGGAGAGAAATAGAACTTTGCCAGCTCCAATTTAGAGGGCACTGAGCTTAAGTCAACTCTTAACAAGCTATTAGTCATTGTTCTTTAAATAGCAGGTTAATCCCATTCCGTGACCCTCCAGAGGGTTGAGTCTGTGGCAGATGGGCTAGACTATAAAGAGACTAGTAGGGTGGCCAAAGAGAGCCTTACTGTTTATACCCAGACAGTGTGGCCAACCCAATCCCAAGCACTCCTCAAATACCTTAGCCCCAGGGCAAAGGCATTTACTAGTAAGGTAATGAAAGTGAAAGAGAAAGATTCCTAGTACACCTGAACCCATTTAGCTGAGAAGGAAATAAAGAATGCATTTGATCTGGCTTCTTTCTTCCAGTCAGAAGAACTTCCATAGCAGGGGGTCTTTTCTCCTGACCTACAAAACCATGGGAAAGAATTACATCTTGGTCTGGATTTTTCATCTCTCCTCTTTTGAGTGGCAATGAAACCTCACTAACTATCTCTATGACCTTGGGCAAGTCAATTCATTTCTATACACCATGTTTATAAAATGAGAAAATTGGATTAGGTGATCTCTAAGGTTTCTTTCTGGGTCTTGAATCTATGAACATACTTTAAATATTTAACTCAAGGTCACAACATGAGTTCCTGATTTATTGTTCAGGGTCACATATTCATCCTAAATTAATCAGAGGAGAATTGGTGCTAGGACCAAGAGCTCCTAAATTCAGATGTTAACCTTCATTGGAGGACTACCAGAGAAGAACAAGAATTTCATTCTACTACTTCCTCCCTTCCCCTTCCCCCAACTCAAATCCTTCCTAAGAAATTGTTCACAAGTATTGGAACATCTAGTGTTTCCCTTATACTACTATTCCCCAGGCCCTGGGGACCAGACTAAAGCGTGAGACCTTCCCATGACTTAAGACAAGGCTGGCCTGAAGCCAGACTCAGCTCCCTCCTGTCTCACTGGGAAGCAACTGGGCATATTGGCTAGAGTCTTGGAGTTAGGAAGTCCTGGGTTTGATCCCTGCCTTGGTCATTTACTAGCTGTGTGGCAGGCATACCTGTCCAGTCATAATTTCTCAAACTCGGGTACCTTATCTGTAAAATGGGGGTGATAAACAGCACTCTCCTGACAACAGGATCAAATGAGAAAATGTATGTAAAATGCGTTGCAAATTTTAGAGCCCTTATTACATTATATCTAGTTATCCCACCACCATTTTACTCCGAAAGGAATAGCTAGGCTAATGATTGGAACTCCTGTCCCCCTTTTGCCCTTCCTCCTCCAGTTCTCCAATTCCTCACCTTCCCAAGCACACCTTTCCCAAACAGTGGACTGACTTCTCTCAGTCATCTGAGTACAACCATACATGGAGCGTCACAAAAAAGAGGAGGAAAAGGAGCCTCACTCACACCTTCTAATTCCGCTCAGCAGTGCTGGGACCGGACAACTCCCTATCCTTTTTGTAGTGGAGGCTGATGAGGCTCTGAAAAAAGAGAGAGGGGCTGCCCAAGATCACCAGGGAAGCAAATCAGAATATGAGCTTCCTCTGAGCCAGCCTCCCATCCAGGAGCTCACTCTTTTTCTAGAGCCCCAGCTCGGGATCCCCCCTCCCTCACCCTGGGCTTCACCCCTTGCTCTGCCAAGTCCCTGGATCATGCCCTGCTTGACTGTGCCCACATCACAACAGACCCATCTCTGTCCTAAGTTCTGGATGGGGGAAATGGAAAACCCTGGGGTAGAGCTGAAATATACACAGTCTGAGTCACTCTTCTGAGAAATATAAATTGGAAAGGACCATACATGGCACATCACTTCTCATTAAAAAAAAAAAAAAAATCAGACTAGGAAAGAAAAGCCAGGGCCACTGCACCGCGTAAACCCCTGTCCTTTCTGGATAAGATATGATGGTGAAGGAAGGGGAAGAGGGGCACAGTCCTAGCTAAAAAGCAGCTGGGATAAGAGAAGCTCGACAACAAAGTGCCCCACCCTCATCCCACCCCCGACTCCCCAAGTAGCAACTATTTTCCTTGAGAGTCTCCAAACTGTCCAGAAGTTCAGAACATTTCAGACTACAGAGGGAAGGGTAGAAGAGAACAATCCAACTCACCAGAGGCAGCCAAGACCACAGACAGGGAGAACAAGAGTCTCCAAAGCGTCTGGAGGAGGCTGGGGCCCTTCATGCTAGCTAGCAGAGCTGAGAGGGCAGCTCTTGCCTGGGCTTGTGCGCTGTGGCCCCGCTGGGCTGACTCTGCAAGCTCTTGAAGCCTGTTTGTGTTTTGACTTCTTCTCCGGGGACGGGAGCCACAGAATGAGTCAGTCAACCGGCTACTCCCTCCCCTACTGAACGCTAAGCCTGAATATTATAGGGCCCCCGGTCCCGCCTCCTCCCTGGATGGACCAATGGCTGGAGGGAGCTGTTAGGATGGGCTCAGCCAGCTGGAGAGGCTGGACGGACTGCTGCTGTGGGGGCAGGGTGGGGGCACGCCCCACTTGTGCTGCTCCTGCTGAGCTAAGCTCCAGCGCTCCGGGAGCAGCAAAGGTCGGGAGGAATGAGGGGCACTCAATCTGAAAGGAAAGTTGTTCTGCAAGTACAAAAATACAGCAGGACACCCTTGCTTGGGACCAAGATCATCTGGTATTCCAATCATGGACCCCCACCCCCTCTCTGCTGATGCCCAGCTTTAGGCAGGAATCAAAACAAAAGTTCTTGCTAGGAGGGTTCTCAAGAGACTATAGATTGCGAAAAGGATGTGCAAGCCCTCCAAAGAGGGGGTCCTCGGACAACTGATTCCCTGCCTATGAGCGTGGTCCGTCAGGAGTTTCCCCAAATTCTAAGATTTCTCACCCATTTTCTACTATGCCTTACCTATTATTTACCTAACTATAAACGTACCTCTCTCTAGGTATAGATTTACCTAGTGCTTCCTATGTGGGCAAGGCACTTTGCTAGGCACAACATAGAAGAGCGAAATGGAGAAAATCTAACCTCAGCCCTTAGGGAGTTTAGAGTCTTGTTGGGGTGGCAAGGTCATAACACAAAGCAGTGAATCAGTGGCAATGAGGAGTATAAAAGTTAGAGATTACTCTGTGGGCTGGAGATGATAGAGAAGGCTTCCCGGAGGACACAGTACTTAAAGTAGGCCCCACAGATGCAGGGAATTCAGATAACTGGAGAAAGAAGAAAGAAGGCAGAGCCTTTGTTCTTGGCTCAGGGCTAACAGTTTTTACCAGCCCTGGAGGAAGCCATAATTCACTCTTATCATATTTGTGGATAACACAGAACTGGGGGCCTAGTTAATATGTTAAATAGAAAAATTAAGATTCGAAAAGGTCTCATAGGCTGGAATACTGACTCCAATCTAGCAAGTACAAATTTAACGGCAGTAAATATAAAGTTCTCCTTTTAGTTCCAAAAAGTCACCTATACAAGTAGTAAGGGTGAGAGACATGGCTTAGTATTAGTTCCTGAAAAAGTCAAGCCAAATCAAATCATTAACACGATTTATTAAGCATCTACTATTTACCAAAGACTGCTAAACACTGAGGATACAAAGACAAGACAAAACAAAACAAAACAAACAACAAAAACAGTCCCTGATCTCATGAAGGAATTCACAATCTAATAGAGGAGCACACATTTATGCACAAACAAAATACATAAAGGCTAAATTGGAAGTGATCAACCAACGCAAGGCATTAGTGTAAAAGGGATCAGAAAAAAACTTCTTGTAAAAGGTAAGATTTTAGGTGGTACATAAAGGAAGCCAAGGTGGACAGAAGGCAAAGAGGAAGCGGAAAAGCATTCCAGATATGAGAGATGGCCAGTGAAATTGCATAGAGTCAGAAGACAGAGTATCCTGTGGAAGGAGCAGCAAGGAAACCAGTGTCACTGGATCAGTGTCTCAGAGTATGATGTTAAGAACACCAGAAAGGTAAAAAGGGGCCAGGTTAGGAAGGTTTTTAGCAGCTAAATGGAAGATTTTATATTTGGGTCCTGGAAGTGATGGGGAGCCACACGAATTTATTGAATGGGATTAGGTGGGGGTAACATGGTCAGACCTATGCTTTAGAAAGATCAATTTGACAGCTGAGTGGAGGATGGACAGCAGTGGGGAGATACTTGAGGGAAGGAGATCAAATTGCAAGTCATTGCAATTGTCCAGGTGTTTCAAGTGTAAAAGACTTGGGATACACCTCCTCCTTTACGAAGGAAAAGTGAGGGACTACTTGGACAGAACATTATATATATATTGCTAGACAAGATTTCGACATTGGATATTTTTGCTTAATCGTCTCTCTTTTTAAGGAGAAGCTAGGTGGTGCAGTGGATAGAGTGCTAGGCCCAGTATCAGGAATACTCACATTCCTGAGTTCAAATCTGGCCTCAGATACCAGTTGTGTGACATTGGACAAGTCACTAAATCTTGTTTGCCTCAATTTCCTCATCTGTAAAATGAGCTGGAGAAGGAAACGTTAAACCACTCCAGTATCTTTGCCAAGAAAATCCTGAATGGGGTCATGAAGAGTCAGACCTGACTCAATAACACCAACACCTCTTTTCTTCATAAGAAAGGTTTCAGTGGAAGATAGGGATAAGAAATTATTGTGATATAAAAGCATCAATAAAACATTTCATCTCTTTCTTTAAGTGTGTTTTTAGTAAGTGAACCTAAAATACAACATAAGCCAACAAAGTGATAAAGATGCCCTCCCCCTCTTCCAAGAAAGTTATTGAAATTTCCAATTGCATTACTAGAAATAAATGGTGTCCCCAAAGTCTTAGGGGCAGTTTTAGACTCTTAAAGCGTGTTGTTATTGTTTGTCCAGCTTTGGGTAAGTAATTATGCATTCAAGGTGTTTGAGAGACACTGCTTGTATGCTAAAAGTTCGTGTGAGGAATGTTTTCCTTGATACTAGAAAGGACTAAGAGGATGGAGAAAGGGAAAATACAGTTCAATTCAATTCAGGTGAAATTTCTTAATATTTGAAAGAAGAGCATCTGGAGGTTCCCGTTCCAGATTATAGAATCAATCATAGGATTTAGCTTTAGAAGAAATCATAGGAATCATATAGCCAAACCTTCGACAGGTGGTACTGTAGTGGACTTTTGATTCAAAAGATTTACCCATGAATCCCATCCACACTCTCCTTCCCCAACCATTGGGCAAATGTCTTAAGCTGGGCCTCATTTCCCTCATCTACAAAATGAGAGAATCAGACTAAATCATCCCAAAATTCTCTTTCGGCTCTAGCCTCATGATCCCCTTCATCCATGGAGAGTAATAGACCCACTGTATTCTGTATTCTGAACCAGTCAGACTACATCTGAAATACTGAGTTCTGTTTTGGGCATGTCACTTTAAGAGGGATATTAAGAACCTGGAACATGTCCGAAGGATGATGACTAAAATGTCATAGGTTTTAGAAATCATGTCAAATAAGGAATAAAGAAACTGGTGATGTTTAGCCTGGAGAATAAAATACTTTGGTGGGAAGAGACTCAAGAGTTGTTAAATGTTTAAAGAACTGTTGGGTACAAGTGGGATTTGACTTCTTCAATGTAACTCTGGCATTGGGTTAAAACCCAGAAAGGTAAGTTTTAGCTCTATATAAGGAAAAACTTTCTCACAAGAATGAAATGAAATTCCATTTGAGATAGTGAATTTCCCATCCCTGGAAACATTTGAGCAGAGACCAGATGGTACCCTATCCATCAAGGATATTATAAAGGGAATCCTTACATTAGGTGGGAAATTCACTAAGTTCTCTTTCAACTCCAAGATTCTATTTCAAGTGTAACCAACTCCATGGGAGTGGAAAGAACTGAGACCTTCCAGATGCTCTACTTTCAAATATTAACACATTTTTATTGCATTGAATCAAACTGAATTTTCCCTCTCTTTCTCCCTCCTCCCAACCTCTCCTAGTTTAAATGAAGGCATTCATCCCATGAGCTTTAACATACAAGCATAGACTTTCTAACGCCACAAATACAGCCTACTCACCCAAAACCATACCCTGGCACTACACATATTAATTCACAAGCAAATATATAAACTCATTACCAAACAACATCTTTTTTGTCCCAGATGCAGAAACCATGGGATAAAAATTTGCTTTACAAAGAATAAATATTTGTTTCCTTGGTTTAAAAGACTTTTCAACCGGAATCCATGTCAGTTAACTATTTATTTAGGCACCCTGATTTCACTTTCCCTGTAATAATCTAGGCCTGTATTTTTCCTGCCTTCCCTAGACATCATTTATCTCCCTTTTCCCACAATTTTTATTCTATACACAATTCAGCAGTTATTTAAATGCTATGTTGAATTATCTGTTGTTAGTCTTGCCTCCTCAATGACAACATAAACTTTATGCCTTAATTTCTATGTGTCCCTAAATAATAGTACTCTATCCCCAACAAATAACTGTTGTTTATTTGGGTGATTGATAGTCATTATTAATTTATCCCTCTTTCTTTATAATATAGAATGGGGGAGGCAGGGAAGGGAGGTTTACCAAATAGCACATTGGGGGAGGGAGGGGAAGAAGGGACAGAATCACCTGGAATCCAATCACAAAGATATATGAAACTGAAACAAGTTCTATAGCCCAGCACATGACTAACAATATTTGGCCCACCAGGGTTATCATAGGATAATGGGCATTTAAGGTAAATGCCCTCAGAGGCTGTACAGCTTAGGAGTTGCCTTATACTTGGATATTTGGGGGGTAAAGAGATAAAGAATACTAGGATGGAACTAGACTTTGGTGAAAGAGAAGGTTTCTGAAGGTCCAACATGCATTGGACTATTCCATGGTGCATGCTGTGTAAGACATATTGAAAGCAGGTCTTAGCGATATAAATTCTCCCCAAGAAGTCAATGGTGTATAAGGAGATGGGCAGGTTGTGAAAAAAAGTCAAGCCTCCTTCAAAGCAGAATGTGCCTCTGTTGCTGTTCAATAACAATAAGTGGCTGAGGTTCTATTGGGTCATTTCATATCTCCTGGTTGTCAATGCTCTTTCCCTTCTCATGGCACTCATTTATCTATGAAAATGTTGTGTCCCCAGTAGTATATATGCTCCTTAAGAGCAGGGACTGTTTTTAGTGTCTTTGAATTATACAGCTGCTTTGTACAACCCCTTGCATATAATAGAAGCTTAATAAATGCTTACGAATTGACTATTAACATTGGAAGGAGTTTTGGACATCATATAATTCAATGGTCTCATTTTAGAGATTTGGAAAATGAAACCAAGATTCTGAAAAAAAATCAAAATTTATTCTGTTTTGTGATTGAGTCTGTTCTGTATCACTGCCGATATTTTGTATAATTGCCCATGTCATGTTTCTTTATCTCTGAATTAAGTTCAAAAGTTTCTAGGTTCAGAAGTTGCCTTCCTGTCTGAGTTGTTTAAAAGTTCACTTTCCCTACAAATCACTTTAATTAAAAGAATTCTGTTGTCTCTATATTACTAGCTGTCCTTGTACAATTACAGGAAATCTATCATCTATATACCATTAGTTATTCTTGCAGGTGGACTAATTCATTTAGAATTTCCTAGCAAGAGGATAGAAGGAGGGGTTGCTGCTAACCCTGCATTCCCAATTTCTAGCCAATCATATTGTCCATCACACCTATGATGCTTCTGACTTTGTAATCAGTCATATTGTTTTCCCCATCCATGATGCTGCCTTCTAGTTTTTTGATGTTTCTTATTTTTATCTATTTAAAAAATGGTCTGTCAGTCCTCATTGGGGGTCTTTTGGTTTGCTGAGGAGTTAACCATCCCTTTTATTGGTAACTACTAGTCTTATCAATAAATTAAATGTGCTCAGAGCTTTGTTGCCTCAGTTTTCCTTACTTTTAATCCCGACAGTTCCTACCTGTCAGACTGCTCCTTCTCAGTCCTCTTTGGTGAATCTTCATGGTCATGGCCATGAAGGCTCTGCCCTGAGCCCTCCTCTCCTCTCCCTACATACTGTTTCCCTTGGGGATCTCATTGGGGATCTCATCAGCTTCCATGAATCCATTTATCATCTCTATGTTGACAATTTCCACATATGCTTAGCCAGTCCTAACCTCTCTTCTAATCTTTAGAGTCTCATTTCCAATTGCCTATTGAATACCTCAAGTCAGATTCCCCATAGACATATCCAAAACCAAAGTCATAATCTTCCTCCCCATCCCACCCTCAAGCCCTTTTTTCCTAATTTCCCTATTATTGTCCAGGATACCACAGCTTGTTCAGCCATTTCCCAATTGTTGGGCATCCTTCAAACCACCCAGGCTCACAATCTAGGCATCATCCTCAACTCCTCACTCTCTTCCACTGCACCCCCTCCATTCCCAATCAGCTGCCAAGTGTTATTAATTTTATCTTTGAAATGTTTCTTATATATATATCTCCTCCCCTCCTATGACATTGCCACCACCCAATGCAGGCTCTCATCACCTCATGCTTATATTATTGCAATAGCCTATTTGTTGGTCTCCCTGCCTCAGTCTTTCCTGCTGGAGTATATCCTCCACTCAGCTGTCAAATTGATCTTTCTAAAGCATAGATCTGACCATGTTACCCCCACCTCACCCTATTCAATAAACTCCTGTGGCCCCCTGTCACTTTCAGGATCCAAATATAAAATCCTCCATTTGGCTGCTAAAATCCTTCATAACCTGGCCCCTTTCTACCTTTTTAGTCTTCATACATCTTACTCTGAAGACTCTGTGATCCAGGGACACTGGTCTCCTTGCTGATTCTCCCACAAAACACTCCAGCTCCAGCTCCATGCATTTTCACCGGCTGTCCTTCATGTCTATAATATTCTTCCTCATCATCTTTACCTACTGGCCACCCGGGCTTCCTTCAAGCCCCAGCTAAAATTCCAGTCATGAAGATGGGTAAAATGGGGACTACGGGGAGCTTAGAGTTTGCTCAGTCCCAGCGAAAATTACATAGTCATTTCACGGGTAAAACAGGCACTATGGCGTGCCTAAAGTTTGGTCAGACATTGAAGATGCCGAGGTGACATTGCCTCCTGGGCCACTGCCAATCGAGGTGACTTTTGTCCTGTCACTAAATTTCAATGACTCTGGAAGAAAGAGTGAGGATTACGACTTTGTGCAACTCTGTTTCACTTAAATCCTATTCACACACAAGTCAAGACATTACTGGTGATATCTTTGGTCCTCTTCAAAAACTAAAGACAAACAACAAAATGCTACCATCTGTAAGGAGCCTTTCCTTATCCTTTTTAATGCTAGTACCTTCCCTCGGCTCATAATCTTTAATTTATCCTGTCTAAATTTTATTTGTACATAGATGCTTGCAAGCTGTCTCCCCATTAGACTGTGAGTTCCTTGAAAGCAAGGATGGTTGTTTTTATTTTGGGCCTTTCTTTGTATTCTCATGCTTAGTACAGTCTCTGGCACATAGTAGGCATTTCATAAATGCTTGTTGACTGACTGACTGACTGGACAGGTAAAATGGTTTGTCCCAAGTCACCCATACACTAATTCATGTCATTTCTTCTAATCTGAAATTGTACTATATTTAAAAAGATCTAAGACCTATTGAATACCAAGCAATACATTCGATTTTATTCATCCACATTAAAAAAAAAAAACCTAATTTGGCATTCAAAGTTTCTACAGAAGTCACCATTAGCTATAGAATAGGAGAATTCATAATCTCAGACATAGGAGAAATTAGTCTGATGAGTTAAAAGTAACATGGGAGAAAGTTGTTTTTAAATCTGTTTTTGAAAGTTCCTTGGTCAGAGGCTTTCTAACATGGCCAGGTGTACATCTGGAAAATCCATTTGGCTACAGTAGCCTACAGAGAAGCCATTTTGGAAAGAAATCCAAGTCCCTTCAAAAGATCACAGCCCTGGAAGAGGTTTAGAGAGATCCTTTGGTCTATGTATTTTAAAAAATAAAGTTTTTGGGACTGGGGCCTAGGTTTCTGGGTGTGGAGAAAGAAGTGATGAACCAAGTGAAAGGCATTGGAGGCATTTAAAGTGGGGATAAGCCTGTGAGTGAATTGCAAAGCTTTGCATAAATGTGAGCTATAATTTGCATGGCTACCCCCCAGCATAGCCACTGTACCCGTGCATACCCACTCTTATTTCACAGACCCAAAGAATGTCAAAGTGGATTTCAGTACAGTTTAGAGAACAGGGCACTCTGGGACCAAGAATCAGAAGAGGGGATAAGTGGCATTTTGCCCAATTTGCCAGAGAATCATTTGCCAAGATTCATTTCAGTTCTTCTCATGGCTTTCTCTTTTCAGTTGATTGAACCCAAGACAGTGAGTTTCAGAATCTGAGTTATTCTAATTCTGCCAGTGATTTGCTCTAAGACTAGAGCACCTCCCTTAATTTTTCCATGTGACAGGGAAAATGGGACTAGCAAAAATAGTTTATCTCACAAAGTGAATGCCAATGCTTAAGTGGAGGCACTAGGCTATGAATATTCTCTTAAAGTACACACTGTAACATATCCACATACCTCATCCTGTTTAGTTCCATCCATGTCCTTCTCCCTTACGTCTTCCATAGAGGAACTGCCCAGTGTGCTAATGGCCTTCCTTTACTAGAGTTTTAATATTTGGTAGGTACCAGAACAGCCCTGGGGCCATCCATATGTTATGTATTGCCCAGACTATATGACCAGTCCATCTTCTTTGCTGATCATACATTCCTTTTCATTTTTTCTATTAAACACACGTTTACATTAGTCATGTTGAAATAGAAGAATTATAACAAATGGGAAAAACCATGAGAAAGGAAAAAACCAAAATAAAACAAAACAAATAAGGAAATAGTCTGCTTCATTCTGCATTCCAACTCCATAGTTCTTTCTCTAGATGTGACTGACATTTTCCATCATGTGTTCTTTGGAATTGTTTTAGGTTCTTGTATTACTGAGAAGGGTTAAGTCTATCAAAATCAGTCCTCACACACTGTTGTTGTTACTGGGTACAATTTTCTACTGGTTCTGCTCCCCTCACTCAGCATCAGTTCATATAAGTTTTTCCAGGTTTCGCTGAAGTCTTATAACCCAATAGTATTCCATTACATTCACATACCACAACTTGTTTAGCCATTCCCCAATTGAAGGGCATCCCCTGGATTTCCAGTTCTTGGCTACCACAAAAAGAGCTACTATAAAGATTTTTGTACATGTGTGTCCTTTTCCCATTTTTTTATGCTCTCTTTGGGATAAAGCCCTAAAAGTGGTATTGCTGGGTAAAAGGTATGCACATCTTTGAAGCCCGTTGCACATAGTTTCAAATTGCTCTCCAGAATGCTCACAGCTCGGGGGGCGGAGCCAAGATGGCGGAGTAGAAACAGCTCTTCCAAGCCACTCTGCCCCAAATGCCCCCCAAACTATGTAAAAGGGGACTCTGAACAACTTCTGGAGCCCCAGCACTCACAGAGCGACACAGAGAAGCTAACCTCCTGCTGAGGACAGCCCAGCAGCCCTGCAGGAAGGACCAGCGCAGCACTCTGGGAGCCAGCAGCGCGCAGAGCGCGGGAAGCCCAGCCGAGCCGGAGCTGAGATCCCAGTGAGCCGAGGTTTTAGCCCCGGGGTGCCAGGGCCAACAGCCGGCTGGAGGAACCCCAGAACACCAGTAGCTGTGGCGACTCCAGAATTATCAACATAGACATGCCTAGGACAAAGTAAGAGGTTAGTGTCCTATGGACTTTGGGACCTGTATTTGGGGAATGCGCCAGCTTCCTCCCCTGGGGGCTAGAAGCCACTGAGGAGACACGCCATTTTGTAGTTTTCAGAGGCAGCTCCAGCTCCTGGCCTGCAGAACCGTAGGGAGATCCAGAGATCAGTCTTGGGGGGGTAATCGCTCTTGTCTTAACCTCCCTGGATCTGGTTTGTGATCTAGGGTGGAAGTCGTGGGTGGGTTTACAGCTTGCCAGCAACGGAAGTTGCCCCCCACACGTTTGGGACGAAAATTCCTCTAGCTGGCCTTAAAGCCATAGTGTGGCAACAAGCCCAAAAGTCAAATAATTAAGTGGCAACATGCCAAGGCAAAGGAAACAGAAAAATGCAACCCTAGACTCCTATTTTGGGGGCATAGAGCCGGAAAAGGACTGTGAGGTAAGAAGTCCTGCTCCAAAAGCCCCAGGGGAAAACATGAGTGGGTTGCAGGCCATAGAGGACCTTAAGAAGGACTTTAAAAATCAAATAAGAGAAGTGGAGGAAAAATTGGAAAGAGAAATGAGAAGGATGCAGGAAAAGTATGAAATGAGGGTCAACAGCCTGACTGAGGAAAACAACACCTTAAAAAATAGACTAACTCAAATGGCAAAGGAGGCCCAAAAGGGCAATGAGGAGAAGAATGCCTTAAAAAGTCGAATTTGCCAGATGGAAAAAGAATCTCAAAAGTTCACTGAGGAGATTCATTCCTTCAGAGTTAGACTGGAGCAAATGGAAGCTAGTGACTTTATGAGAAATCAAGATGCTGTTAAGCAGATCCAAACAAACGAAAGATTAGAAGGCGATGTGAAATATCTCATGGGAAAAACCACTGACCTGGAAAATAGATCCAGGAGAGACAATTTAAAATTATTGGACTACCTGAAAGCCATGATCAAAGAAAGAACCTAGAAATCACCCTTCAAGAAATTCTCAAGGAAAACTGCCCTGATGTTTTAGATCCAGAGGGCAAAATAGAGGTTGAAAGAATCCACCGATCACCTCCTGAAAAAGATCCCAAAAAGAAAACTCCCAGGAATATTATAGACAAGTTCCAGAATCCCCAGATCAAGGAGAAAATACTACAAGCAGCCAGGAAGAAACAATTTCAATATTGTGGAAAACACAATCAGAATAGCCCAGGACCTGGCAGCTTCTACACTGAGGGATTGAAGGGCATGGAATATGATATTCCAGAGGGCAAAAGAACTGGGAATGAACCCAAGGGTCACCTACCCAGCAAAACTGAGTATTTTGTTTCAGGGGAAAATATGGTCATTCAGTGGAATAGAGGACTTTCAAGCATTCTTGAAGAAAAAAACAGAATTGAATAGAAAATTTGATATCCAGACACAAGAAGCAAGAGATGCCTGAGAAGGTAATCAGGGAAAAGAAATCAAAAGGAACTTATCAAAGTTGAACTATTTGCATTCCTATATGGAAAAACAATAACTGTGAGTGATGATATCTTTCTCACCATGAAAATAATGGAAGAAGGGGGTGTGGTCATATGAATACATATGTGAATGTGTGTGTATATGGATAGAGGGCATAGGTTGAATTTGTTGGGAAGGGAGAATACTCAAGGGATGAAATTATGAGGTGAGAGAGGAAAGTGGCAAGAGGAGATGGGGAGAGACAGGGTAGGGTAAACTATCTTATGTAGAAGAAACAAGGGGAAGTGGTTGTAAGGGGATGGGGAAGAATAGGAAGGCAAAAAGGCAAAACCACATTCTCATTGAATTTGGTTCAGGGAGAGAATGACATACATACTAAATGGGATATCTCAACCTGCAGCAGAATAGGGGGAAGGGGGATGAGAGGAGGGAGGATGGATGGGAGGGCATCCTTGGGGGGAGGGGAGGTTGGAAGTACCCACTATAGAAGAGGGACAGGATCATGTGGGGAATGGACCAGGTGGGGGGTGGGATGAGTGGGAGGGAACTGTAAGCAGCCTTGTACAATATATCTACTATGATAATGTTTTGCATAGCTAGACATGTACAACATATACTGACTTACTTATATCCCAAGAAGGAATGGGTGACAAGGGAGGAAGGAAATGGATCTGAAATTCAAGGTCGTAACATTAAATGTTTCAAATATATATATAAATACTATTATTAATACTCTTTTGCCTATAATTGGGAGATAAGATGTGCAGGCATTGGGACACAAAGATTCATCTTCCTCTAATGGAAAAGTCGATGGGGGTATGGGAGAAGGCATGGGAGAGAGCAGATTGGAGGAAGCGATATCTTGTGGGACTGCTATTCTGGGAGGTTGGGTAGGGGAATAACGGGGGGAAAATGATTGTAACTCAAAATCTGGCAGAAATGTAAAACAAAAGTTAATAAAGCATTTGTTTAATAAAAAAAAAGAATGCTCACAGCTCCACCAACAATGAATTAGTGTATTGATCATACATTTCTGAGACAATGTGCTTCATGCCACTTCTCATGAAATGAAATGAATAGATGACAACAAAAAGAATTACAAAGCAATTTGTAAGCAAAAAATTAAATGAAGTAATTTTATGTGTGTATAGTGTGTGTATTTGTGTGTATTATGTATGTACGTATTGTGTCAAAAAAGGTAAACCTATCAGTCAATACTAAATTGTGGCACTGTAATTTCTAGCCCCTGAGTCTTGGATGCCCTAACACCTAATTTGAAATTCATAGTTCTTTGATTCCATGTAAATGACATTTGGACAGCTATGTAGCACAGTGGATAGAGTGTTGGGCCAGGAGTTTGGAAAGTCTGAGTTCAAATCTGACCTCAGGTCCTTTCTAGCTATATCATCTTAAGCAAGTCACTTAATTCTGTTTGCCTCAGTTTCCTCATCTGTAAAGTGATCTGGAAAAAGAAATGGCAAACCACTCCAGTATCTTTGCCAAGAAAACCCCAAATGAAGGTCATGCAGAGTTGGACTCAACTGAAACTAATAAACAACAACAAAAACAGCAAATGATGTCCATTTACAAAGAACCAAAGAAACCATTTACAAGAACCTAATCTCATTTCCACCCCCTCACTTGTGATCTATGGCCTTGGAAAAAGTTTCTAGTCCTCTAGTTCCCCTGTCTGCATTCCTTCTTGCCACTACAGCATCAATAATGCTACATGCCCAACTTGATTGTCTAGAATACACAGAAGCTTTTTGTTTATTTGTTTTTGTAGATATGAAGACTGATCAGGATGAAAATTATGTACAGATGATTGTTACACTTCAAAATAATAGTGGGTATTTTATAACACTTCGTGGACATCACATCATTTTACTGTGACAGGGAGAGAGAGAGACAGAGAGACAGAGAGGTACAGTGGCTAGAGAACAGGCATTGCAGACAGGAAGAACATGGTTTAAGATCTGCCTTTGACACATACTGGCTATGTAACCCTAGGTAAATCACCTATCCTCCCAGTGCTCCAATTAATTCCAAATGACTAAAAAGTTGCAGAGAATGTACCAGTTCTTGGTACATTCTATATCAGTAGAAGAAATTACTTTCTTCTTCTATGAGTTCTCTATATCACTGAAACCGCAATAAGTAACACAAGACTCCACTCAAATCCTTCTGACTCCACATCTTGACAGGCTATCTACCACTCTTCTTTGCTTTGGATATAGCATTGCTAACAAAAGTCTTGCTATGTACAATTTAGGATAAATCTCACAAAGAGATTATTCAGTTTTGAACGTTGCTTTTCAAGCTCCAGAGACCAGGCCTTCTGGACCTCAAATATTTTTGCCTAGTTTATAAGAATTCATACACACACACACACACACACACACACACACACACACACACCCCACCCCTTCCCTCTGGATCAATGAGTCAATAAATTTCCTGAGCTTAGTTTTCCAAATTCTGCTACCTGGATCAAGTAACAACTTTCCTGTCCTCCCTGCCTCCCACCAGGCCAAATGTCCAAATCCAATCCAATAGATATCTATTAAGTGCCTACTATG
This sequence comes from Gymnobelideus leadbeateri, assembly GCA_011680675.1. Lineage (NCBI taxonomy): Eukaryota > Metazoa > Chordata > Mammalia > Diprotodontia > Petauridae > Gymnobelideus > Gymnobelideus leadbeateri. Next base: position 108,094 of record WOXC01008156.1, on the reverse strand, counting down.
TGCCAGGAACTGTGGTAAGCCCTGGGGAACAAGCTCTCTGGAGACTCTAAACAGATCTAAATTGGAAGAGAACCCAACTGGCTGGATTTTATTAGAGAAAGTAGCACAGGAAGCACCCACTTCCCAGAATCTTTCTATTTCCCAGTCCCTGGATTATCAGAATTCATATACCTCTTCCAAGTCAGCTTTCCTGGCCAGGAGAGGTCTATATTATCAGCAAATGTTTAAAAATTTAGATTATTATCTTCTTGTCAAAGTTTGGTTGCATGCCTATCTAGGGTAGTGGGGAGAATGGCATCTATAGCAGCCTCTTTTCTGAAATTCCCAAGTCCCGGCTCAAGGGCACAGACCTAAACCCTTGACCTAGTTGAAGCTTCTAGTCGGGGTGTTCTCTGCCTTCCTTGAATTTAAAAACTAGATAAACAACCTGGTACACATAGGCAGCCACGAAGTTATTATAGATAGTAATTCCTAACAAGTACTTACATAGTTGCAAAACTGTGACTCCTGAAAGTATAGAGGCATGATTTATAAAGAAGTTCATAACAATCTATCTAGCACTCCCTCCAGCTCCCTCTAATTTCCTTTACAGCTAGATAGCTTACATGCTATCTTTTTTTCCTTAATGGTTGAAAACTGGTCCTGTTCAAATTCCTTGTACTCCAGGGAACTCTCACAACCACACCAGTCAGAAGTATGCTCTCTCTGTCTCTATCTCTCTCCATTTCTCTATCTCTGTCTGTGTCTGTTTCTCTGTCTCTCTGTCTCTGTCTCTCTTTCTCTTTCTCTATCTGTCTCTCTTTTTCTCATTCTCCCACTCCCCTCTCCCTCTCTTTCTCCCCTCCCCCTTAAAGTTCTATAGCACTTTAGGACATTCATTGCACTGTCCAGTACACCTTGTTTTTAGTTAGAAGGGTACAGTGAAAACAATAATGAATTTGTACTCTTAGGACCTGGATGAGTCCCTGTTCACCCACTTGCTGCCTCCATGATCTTGAACAAGTTCTTTCATTTCTCTGGACCTCTGTTTCCTCGTTTGTAAAATGAAGGATTTGACCTAAATGACCTCTAAGTAGTAAATGACCTTCTAGCAATAAATCAATGGTTAACCTTCCTGGGTCTGTTTTCCTTCTCTGTAAAATTATGAGTTTGTCCTAGGTGACCTCTCAGGTCCCTTTCAGCTATAATTTTCTGGGAGTCAATTTCTTCATCTATAAAATTAGGTATTTGGATTCTATGACCTCTAAAATCCTGTCCAGTTTTAAATCTATGGTCCTAGGATTTTATATCATCTGAATCAAATTGTCAGTTCTTTTCTATTCAATTTGACCAGAATTTATTAAGTGCTTACCATGTTTCAGGCACTGAGAATATAAGACAAAAGTCATGTCTTGAACTTCTTTGCATCTCCAACCAATTCCTGATGTAGGAACTCAAAAAATAAATATTGATAAAAACAGGAATGAAATCTGATCATGTATATGTCAGAAAAAAAGGCCACCAGTGGATAAGAGAGAAAACAAAATGTTTGGTTATTTTAATAAATGTATTTATGTCTTTAAAAGCAAATTAGCTATAGCTTAGAGTTTTTTATTTTTTATATCATTTGCTTTTAAAATATGATTGTCTAGGGGCAGCTAGGTGGTGCAGTGAGTAGAGCACCAGACCTGGAGTCAGAAGGACCTGAGTTCAGATCCGGCCTCAGATACTTAACACACACACACACAAACAAAAAAAAAAAAAACCTAGCCGTGTGACCTTGGGCAAGTTACTTAACCCCAATTGCCCTCCAAAAAAGCAAATAAATAAATAAAATATAATTGTCTAATAGGGGAACCCCATGATCTACTGGACTGGAGTCCTTGCCCTGATGCTGAATGTGCCCACTCTAGGCCTATGGGAACACACATTTATTTGAATGTTTGTCTTATTGATAGTTATTGAATATATAATAAAACAATATCAATATCAAAATTAAAATCAATAGATAATTAAGTATGAAACTGATGGGGTGCTTGGGATCTATGTCTCTAAAATCAATTTGCAAAAACAGTCTGTAAAATCACATTTTCCCCTCCCCAGCCTCAGAGCATTAACTCTGCCCCTTTCCCCTGCCAGCACTCTGCCCAGCAACAACTCATGAACTGTTTATCTCTGCTTGGAACAATAACAAGCTACCTATGAATCTTTCACTAAACTATCTATAAACATTTTAGCTTAGGCAAATGTTATCTCCCCTAGTAGAGTGGCCAGCTGCACCATGAATCCTTCAGTGCCCTATCTATAGGTTAACTCCTTAGCCAATTATACCCATACTGAGTCTCTGTTAGCCTTGGTTCCCAACATCCATCTTGTCAAACATGACACTGATGGGTGACAGACTGGGCACTTCTCAGTCAGCCCTGACCACTGGCTGACTTAGTGACATTTCAGGCCTAAAATCACACCTCCAGACAGCCCCCACTTGGGCTATTTCCCAGTGAATTATGGGCAATATGCTTCCACAGTTGACATTAAAAGTGCATGTTCCTTTAAGCCCTGACCACTCCTTAACTCCTCCCTAATCCCACCCTTACTCGCCTAGTTAGCATAATTGACACCTGATTTACTGTCTTGACTCCTTAAAACTATACCTATGACTTCTGTAAGTTTGCAGGTTCCCTAAGAACCCCTGCCTGCTACAAAGCATAACAATAAACTTTTACAATCTCAACTCCAAGTTTGCTTGAGCCTACAGAATTCATTCCAGACTTGGGGACTCTGGTCATTGATCTTGATTAGAGCCCCTCTGGAACCTATTGCCCTTCCCCCCATCAAAACCAGAAAGGAAAATATAATGAAGTCATTCTAATAGGAAACAAGCTAAAAGAAGTAACTCCCTTGGGTAGGGAAAATTAAAAACTGGGGGACAGAATTGATTTGATTTGACCTGATGAGGAAACAAAAGAAAGAGGCATGAAGAGGATCCTTTTGATGCTTCTGTGAGTAGGAAAGCTTCAAAGACACACAAACTCTGGTTTCTCCAGCTGGAAATGGCTCAACAGCCTAAATCAAAACAATCATCCTCAGTGGGAATGAGGTTGAATTAGTGGAGGCTCACTAATGAGAGAATAGGAAGGAAACAAGCATTTATTAAGCACCTACTATGTTCCACATACTGAGCTAAGTGCTTTATAAATATCTCTTTTGATCCTCACAACAACCTTGGGAAGTGTTATTACTATACCCGTTTTACAGATGAGGAAATTGAGACACTCAGAGGCTGACTTGCTCAGGGTCATATGGCTAGTAAGTGTCTGATATCTGAACTGATCTTAGAGATAATCTAGTCTCTCATTTTACAGAACATGAAACTGAGAATCCAAAAAGACTTAATGACTCTCCTAAAATCACATAGTAAATTGCAGAGAGAAGAGTCAAATCCAAGTCATCTGACCACAAACCCATTGCTATTTCCATCATGCCCCTTGAGCTCCAAGAATGGGTCCCATAAGACACATTTTTAAAAATTCAATAATTCAATTTGAGTCTTTTACGTGCATAGAACAGTGGTACGTATGGAAGCATTGCATGAGGCTCTCTAGGGAATGTATTGCACACATTCACTACAATTGAGTCAGACTAGGGAGAAGTCTGGAAGACATGATCATAGGAACCGCTCACATTTATAAAGACTTTTTTAAGGTTTACAGAGCACTTTTCTCAAAATAACCCTAGTACGCAGAAGCATCTAAAAATAGAATGGTCTGCCAAGGGAACTCATGTATTCTTTTTTTGATAGACTTTAAGATGAGGTTGGATTCCCCACTTGTTGAAGATGTTATAAAAGGGACGTTTAGATAGAATGGCTTAAGCTGAATGGTCTCTGAGCTCCCTTCCAAACCTATGGTTCCATGAAACAGGCTAAGTGTGTGTCATACCAGTGGTAGTACTCCTCCCACTATCTCATGCTGCTTCTAGTGTAGACACAGAAAATTATGGAATCAAAACAGTTCAACCTGAAAGGGGTCGTAGGGTCATCTAGTCCAATTACCTCATTTTTACAGATAGGGAAACTGAGACCCACAGAGGTGAAGTGACTTTCCAAAGTCACATGAGTAGTAAGTGACAGAGCTGGGGTTTAAACCCATGTATCTTGACTCCAAATTCAGTCCTCTTTCCATAGCACTTCCCTCCCTCCTTCAATCACAGTAGTGCAGAGTACGGTATAATAGAATGACAGAGTATTAAAACGTTAGAGCTGGAAGGGACTATAGAGACCATCTATTCTAACACCCTCATCTTTACAGATGAGGAAACTGAGACCCATGCAGGTGAAGTGACTTCCCAAGGTCCCAAAGGTAGTAAGTGGCAAAGCTACCAAGTCCTTGAACTCCAGACCCAACACTCTTTCCTCTATCCTTCATTCCATTCTGCAATGACACTAGTGCAGTACAGAGACATGAACAGTTAGAGTCAAAAGGGACCTTTGGGGTCATCCATTCAAATTCCTTTATTTTATAGGTAAAGAAATTGAGATGCAGAATAGTGAAAGATACATCCGAAGTCATACAGTTAATAAGGGTCATAGCTGGAACTAGCCTTCAGTACCAGGCTCATTTTAATTCACTACAATAAATACATAAAACTTTATGGGACAAAAATTATAATATTTAAAGAGATTTTAAAATATAATTTAATTGATTTTTAAAAATTAAACGTTAATTTTAAAGGGATTTTTTTTTAATGTTGTTCCTATCAGAAAGTTAAGTGGTTGTCAGTCTATGGGAGTGTTCATGAGAGACAATACTTGGAAAAGATCTCTTCCTGCACCACGAAGATCTACATATGTGGTCAAGGCAGAATTTTCAGATTTGTGGATTTTCCCCCACCAAACGTAGAGCCTATTAGTAGAAGAGTTCAGCTCAGGAACCAGACTTGGGTATTACAGGTGGCCATTCAGCCTGAACTGCTAATGAGAAAAGCAGGGTGATAGGGAAGCCAAAAATGAGGCTCATTGATGGGGAAAGCATAAATTAAAAAAAATGTCACTACAAAGGCAATCTCCTAATTAGTCAGAGCTAAGCAGCCCCCATCCCATGCATTAACACATCATAGCTGCTAAGCTCCCAGAGGACCTGGCTTGAGGGTTGGGTACAATGGGTCTTTTCCCAGAGCAGCAATTATATCCAGCTTGAGGAGCAGATGAGCATTCACCGAGAGGGAAGGCTTCCTTTGCCCCCTGGCAGGGGTCTTCCCCAGCTGTCCATCTCTCAGCATGAACAAAAAAGGAGGCCTGAGAGCCAGTTCCTTGGAGGAGAATACCAACTGGACAAGACTGGCATCAGGGTTTGGCAGAGAGTCCCTTTTCGCTCTTATACAGAGGAAAGAGAGAGCAGGCACAGCCAGGCAGTCCTGCTCCTGCCAACCATAGGGGGAGGGAGGGAACAAAGCGTTCTTTCTCTGGGTCCCCAAACCCACTTCTGAGCCAAACCATTGGTCAAATCTGTGCCACCTTCCCTTGGCACTGTGTGGTCTAGGGATCAGAGCTTACCCAGGACCTATCAAAGAGCTATCCCTAAATAAAGACTTAAATTTGCTATGGATGCTAGTCTCATATCCTCTGCAGATTCATTAGGTAACTAAGAGGAGCTGACTATGTTTGTGTAGGCCTGAGTTTCTCCTTCCTTACATACCAGCACTACCACCATCTTCCATTTATAGAGCTGTTGTGCTATCCTATGAAGGCTTACAGCTTTTCAAAGCACTTCTTATTTGACTCTCAAAACTCTGTTAGCAGATATTGTCCTCCATTTTACAGATGAGGAAACTGAGACTCAGTGAGATTAAATTATTTGCCCAAGATAACATAGTAAATGGCAGAGCCACTCCACCCCACACCACCCAGGATCCAGGGAATATTTATGGAAATTGATAATATAAATATCTTAATTGTAACCAAGCTCCAAATGAGAAGCAACTCAAGTCTGGTATTCAAGATTAGTGAGAACAATGGTGAACTTTTGGGAAGCAAGAAATCCAGAAAGGGGATGAGGTATTGGCATGATGGCACCTGAGGCTGGACATAAATAATCCTAAACTAGTTAGCTCAAATCCCAGCAGAGTCAATTAATACTATAACCAGATTCCTCTCATACAAGTTTTCTGACTCTCTCCTCCAGGTTAATCCTCTAGTCCCCATTACTTCATCATCTAAAGATGAATACCAGATGAATGGCTTTCCACACACAATTATACATCACTTACACATGCACACACATATAAACACACATATGTGTGTACGTGTATATAATATGTGTATATATACATACATATATAGTATGTGTGTGGGTATACATACATGTATGTATGTATACATAACATATATACATGTATATCCTGAATCAATTAACAAGAAGTTGATTGGTTGGTAGTCCTATTTACTTTGCTTTTCCAAGATACCTCTTCCAATCATTATCAACAGTACCATCATTTATTGAGGACCACCTACTATGTGAGCCACTGGTAATACAAAACACTTATTAAGACGTGGTCCCTGCCGCTGATCAGCTTACAGCCTAGTTGGGGAGAAAGGACATACGACAGAAGTGATCAATACTAACACAACAAAGATTGTACAAAGTGCCAGTGACTGCAATGGACAATGAATACTGCAGGACTTCAGAAGAGGAATAGATGGTTGAGAACCCAGGGACACTGGGAAGGCCTGCCAGAAGAGGCGGGGCTTGCACTGTGGCCAGAGGTGTGCTAGAGCCAGCTCATACTTGGTCACAAGATCCTATTGTTAAATTTTCAGTGTGAATATTTATATACTACAAATCAGGGCTTGATATATTGCTTTGTTGATTTCTAGGCCTAACAAAATTATGGAGATAATATTAAAAATGCAGATTAAATTTTAAAGTGTGTCACGAATGCATTTTTTCTCCTGGAGAGTCAATTGTTAAACATTTACCAGCATACCAATAGCTATGTCTTAAAATAAAGCTTTGGATTAGACAAGAAGAGAGTAGGAAATATACTCTAAGCCAGGGGAAGGGGAAGCACAGAGGTGATACAGTATTTTCTGGAGATGAAAAATAGGAGATAAGATTCAAAGGTTAAGTTGACTCCAGAGGTGAGTGATCTTGAATTTCAGGCTAGGGAATTTTATCCTTCAGGCAATGGGGAATCACTGAAGGTTTTAAAGGAGAGGGTGACATGTAAGTGGTGCTTTAGGAAGACTAACCTGGCTATCAAATAGTACCAAATAAAGAAGGGGAAATTCCCAAGTGTGGTCCAGATTAAAATGTAACTGGGAATGTTTAACAAAATAAGTAAGAAGGCAATACAACATAGATAATGCATGCGGCCCATGAAGATCCTTTCTATTTTAGCCTGATGCCACTGGTATAGAAAAGGGATTGGCATGAGGGAAATAGAAGCAGAGAATTAGTTGGAAGACAAGAAGAAAATGGAATAAGGAGCAGAGAGGATCCTGCATTTCATATCTGGAGAGCTGGGAGCTACCTAGAATTTGTCAGACATATACTCAATGAGCATTTTCTTTGCCTTGCACTTGAACATGGGAAGCACTGGGAGTGTTAACATCAGACCTGGAACACTTGCCATCTTGATAATATTGACCTCCACTCACCTTAATCACCTCCCCCCTTAAAAACCTTCTTCAAATCCTCCAACTTCTTTCTGAGTTCTGCATGTGCCCCCTCCTCTCCAATACCCACATGGCACTTTCTTTTCTGATTTCAATACAGCAGCTGAAATCAAAGTGCCTAGTGAGTCTTGTGTTGACTAATCTATTATCCAGGTCTCCAGAGTGCATTTCAGGGACAGGGAAAAATGAAAACTTCTAGAACAACGGGAAGGGTCTTGTCAGAAAAGGCCAGGGTGGAGATCTAGGGTCTTTGGAGAATTCAACTCCATCAGGATGCCTGCAGGACAACAGGATGTGCCTGCCCACGTCTGTGTTCAGAAGTCAACAGCTGTGATCACTCTGTCCAAAACCTCCCCTGATCACTAATTTCTGGCTGATAACAAGCAAAACAATCTCATTGAAAATATTGTTCAAGCAGGCAAGCTATTACATTGATAGTAGAGTTTGCAATTGGTGTTAGATCTTTTGAAAATAATATGGAATTATACAATAAAAGTTGAGTGTTCATATCCTCTGACCAAGTGATCTCACTTCTTGCACTATATCCTAAGGATGTTATTGATGGGGAAGAAGGGATCTATCTGTACAAAAGTATTCCCATTAGTCTTATTTGTAATGGCCATTCTAATGGCATAATGTCTGAAAATCTTGGACATACAAATATAATAGAATGGTGCATTGGAAAAAAATGCTGGATTAGGGTATCCAGACACCTGGGTTCATATCCTGGTTCTGCCATTTACAACTTATGTAACTTTGGGAAAATCATCTATGGGACTCAGTTTCCTCATCTCTAAAATGAGGAGATTGAATTATATTACTCCTAAGGTCACTTTCTAGATCTAAATTATGATTCTATGAATATTCTTATAACATAATAAATTACAATAGGCAGCAGAAAGTATGGCACCGAAGGCATTCTAGCCTAGATTCAAATCCTTCCTCTAATACATACCAACTCTGTAATAATGAACAAATGACTTAACCTTTCAGTAACCCAGGCAGTTATGACCATAAGTTACAGATAAATTGCCGCCCCTCATCCCTGAAGGGAGTATCCACCCTGGGAGTGCCCCCACACTGATGAAATCAGATGTCTAGATACTCCACCAAAAAGTGACAAATATAAAATGATGCAACGAAGAAAGTAAAAACAAAGCAATAATATACCAAAGCACCTACTACAATGTATGAGCTCATCAATTTGGCCATTTCCTCCAGTAATTTAGTTGGTTAATTTAATCAATCTATCCACATCTTTAGATCCCAAGCAACTCTTGTCATTGTATTCTCATAAATCCTCCAGGAGAATTTACCATATGGCTGGAGGTCTTTCTTTAGGACATTGAAAATTACATGGCTTCATGTTCAGCACTTGGGTTATCTGTTGCCTCGAGCTATGTCTAAGCTTGCTGTGTGATCAGCCTGCCATCTTTTCCCACCACACATTTCCAGGATCATATCTTTTGCACCATTTCTTGCAAGTAAGTCGTTGGTAGCACACAGCAACCTATTGTGCCCATTATGTGTCCATTGCCTTTTGGGTCACCCATAGTCGTGATTCCTTGGGGATTGTGCTATTCTATGATTTGCAGTTATATAGCATCACCAGAAGAATATTGGATTGTGAAAGATGTGGAGGATTTGTTTTGTTTCAAAAGTTGCTTGGGTTCATGGAAAGCCCCATGCTAAGTTCTCCAGAGAACCCAGTTCACTTTCCTTCTCTGCAATTCTAGTCCCCAGCTCACTATTTCCAGTGTCTGCCTACAATATCTTTTAATTAATCTTGTTGTGCTATGGAACTCATGGAAATTTGATGCAGTACTTGGACTCCTCAGAATAATGTTTTTAAATGCAAAAATGAGATACCTGAGATAACAAAGGAAATAAAATATGTTGAAATAGTTATAAAAATATTTTTAAAATAAGTTTGTAGACCCTAGGTTAAGAATCTCTGGTCTAAGATAAACATATGCATGGATGTTATTGTTGTTAAGTTGTTTTTCAGTTGTATCCAACTCTTCATGACCTCATTTGGGGTTTTCTTGGCAAAGATACTGGAGTGGTTTGCCATTTTCTTCTACAGCTCATTTTACAGATGAGGAAACTGAGGCCAACAGGTTTAAGTGACTTGCCCAGGGTCACACAGCTCATAAGTGTCTGGGGACAGATTTAAACTCAGGCAGATGAGTCTTACTGATTCCAGGCCTGGCACTGTATCCATTGTATTACCTAGCTACTCTTGTACGCAGATAGACCAGTTCAATAGGATACCTATTGCATATCATAATCAAGATAAGAAACATTCTTTATCTCTTGGTTACATTTTAAGCTAAATCCTTTTGAGTGGTAGTGTTGCAGGACTTGTTGCAATTCACAAACTGGGGCATCTAGAAGATCTCGCCATCTCTCTGGAATCTCTCTTCCATTTAGATTCTGTTCTGGGAACTCTATGACAATGTTAGGTGGCTTTGGCAAGCATAATGGTTCCTGTTTTATACCACCCTTGACTTCTCTATTTAGAAATCCGTTGAAGAATCATATGTGTGTGTAAATATATGTGTATATATGTATGTATGTGGCAATAGAGGAGAAAGAGGGACCCCCCATATATATATATATATATAAAGAGGTTCCACATATTCTGAGGGCCTGTCATTGTACGTGGCTCAAAGGGAGGCAGAACAGACATTTCTCGCCTCTTCTCCCTCCACAGTTTTCCAAGGGAGACTTTCATTCCTGCCAAGAGAGGAAGCAAGAGGTCAGAGCCAAAGGCTATCACCCTGCTCTCCTCAGAGGGAGAGGGGAATACCAGACTGGAACTATATCTATCTGCTCCCTTAAACATTATCAGTCTAGGGATAGGATTGGGCTCCATTTAACTTTTGAGCACTTTGTCATTTTGGGGACAATGAGGACCCCAAGTTTTACATCCAAGATTTGATCCCTTCTCCTACCTAATACAAGTTCCACGATGAACACACATAACAAGTAGCAGAGAAGTTCATTTATCTAAATCATAGCAGAATAGAAACTAAAGAAGCCATACATAAGATACCATACACCAGACAATACAGAATGAAGGAGCTTTCTCATTGGGAGCAAGATAACTCAGTTCAACCAAGAGAGAGGGTCCTGGATCTCACCCAAGGAGAAAACTCCCCAAAGTCTCTAAAGTAGCAAGCCGAGGGAAAGGACATGATGGAGACTTTCCACTCCTCTTATGTCTTCCCAGAATTCTTTTCTGTCAGCAACCCAAAGTGGAATTACTCCCTTCCATCTTGTCTCTAGAAGTTAGAAGTCAGCTCAGCCTCCTGAGGAGTCCCCATAGTGGGAACTGGCTGAGAACTGAAGCTCTCACTAACCCCATCCTACCCTTCACACAGGGCAGGCCTTCATTTCCACCAACAGAGTCCCATGGCAATGAATTTTGAGACAGGGGTTATAGATAGATAGATAGATAGATAGATAGATAGATAGATAGATAGATTAGATAGATAGATAAGATAGATAGATAGATAGATAGATAGATAGATAGATAGACAGATAGATAGAGATGTGGGAGTACCTTGATGGAGGCAAGTGCATAAGTTTGCATTTTTTCCTACAGAATCAAATGATTTTTCTAAATGATCAGCAAGCAATAAACACAGTAGGAACTTGTATTCTCTCTGCATTTTTCAGTCATTTGGCCTGACAAAAAATGTTCATTTATGAAAATCTACTTCTTTACTTCTCACGCTTTCATCAAGGATGCTTTCAATGAAGTGTTAGCTTCAAACCAAGCTTAAAACTCTTGAGTACTAAGATTCTTGAGAAAGCCTATATGTACATAGATTGTTGTAATAAAGATTTTAGAGATGACACAGTAGGTCAGTAACAATTACAGATGTCCTTTCAATTGCTACTGACTACAACTCTGTAAATAATAATAAAATAAAAACAAAATCTAGAAAAATACACAGAAGGAAAAGAAATTGAAGGGGGGAAGGATATGAAAGTAAACAGGATAACCATTTATTACTACTTTGTTAAATTTAATATGTATGTTTTTTTAAAACAAACTGATAAAGATTATAATTTTATGTACAAACTTTTGTTCTTATTTGATGGGTTAAGTCAGGGGTAGGAAACCTGCAGCCTCGAGGTCACATGTGGCCCTCTAGGCCACAGGCTTCCCACCTCTGTAAATAGCTTTAAATTTTTTATTTAAAAAAAAGAAAAGGAAATTCTGGCAGGGTTTATTGACCTCTGCTTCCTTACTCTTTCATGTCCCAAAACTAGTCTAAGATTGTCTAAAGGACTCAAACTCAAATTTTAAATGCCATTTTTTTCATCCTTCTTCAGTTTCACAGAGCAAAACCAGAATGGTAATGAAAGTGGCAAATTAGATGTTGCAGAACCCCTCTGAGTTTTCCTGAATCTACCAGATCAAGCAATTAACAAGAGTTTATTTAGGAAACAAGATGTGCCAGGTACTTTGCTAAGCACTGGGGGATATAAAAAAGGCAGAAACACAAAAACAGTTCCTGCCCTCAGCAAGCTTATAGACTGATCAGAAAGATAAGATTTAAATAAATAGCTACATTCTAACCAACTTGACCTCCAGACTCCTCAACTCTAATCTATTGCCAATTCATCATATGATAGTAAGCAAGTCATTCCTCTTAGGTGGATCTCCACTTCCCTATCTGGAATTTAGGGGTGATAGAATTTGTTTCATTCTAACCTTAAAGATATGTCCTCTTTAAGAAAATCCAGCTGACTATCTAAACTTTTAAAAATATATTACACTTAAATATACTTTTACTAAATTATTTATTGCAAGATCTTTCTAGGGCAATTTAAATTTTCATCTTATTTTCAAAAATTATTTTCAGAAATTTCATAAAGTGAGGCACAATTCTATAGCATTTTGCAATCTTTAGATAACAGATTCTAGGAAAGCATTTTTCAAAAAAAGAAAGTAATATCATGGTCCATGTACTTGAATTCATGGTGGGGGAGGAGTGGGATGATTGGACTCAGAACTACATAAGTCCTTCAGTAAAAACATGGAACTAATAAGAAAACTCTGTACCTTGCTATCTAATTTCAAAAGACCCCAAGCCCTTTCCTCATATTCCTGAAGTTCTCATTTCTCTGAAACCAATCCCTCCATTTGGGAGTTTCTGGAATTCCAGCTTGAGTCCATCCAAATAACAAAACACACAGCAAAACTGATCAGTCAGAAATAGGAATTTCCTGTCTGGGTCTCTCTGGACAGCCTTAAAGAAAATTGATATAAGATGAGAGTAAGGATATATGGAATTAGGCATTCTACCAGGCCATAGCATGACCTATGTTCTGTTTAGCTGATCAAATAAATCAGGTCATTATATATGTTGGTGCTGGCAAAAAACAAAAAACACAGGAATGAAAATTGTCAGTATGGTTAGCCTTCCTTGAAGCCCAGAGTCTGGGTCAGTGCTTAGGTCAATAGGGTTGCTCCCAGAGCCAAAATCCAGGTGGAAGTAGGCTCTTAGATGGTTTCTCACAACAGTAGTCCAGTGGTTCCCAGGATCCTGGGAAATTTCTAGAATTTCCTTCAGTGGGTTAGGATTGTCTTAAAGAGGAAATAAGATTGTCTTTTTTTTCCAGAGAGGAAACTCCCCCATGAGAGATTTCTGCAGATCATCCTGAAATTAACTTTGGATATTATTTCCGCAGTGGCACAAGGAACTAGAACTATCTTGGCCCTTAGAGGTTTGGGCCAAATGTGATCCATGACCCAACATTCACAGAATGAGTGCAAAGAGGTCAGAAACACCACCATTAACTAGTAGTCAGTAATATAAACTGGAAAATGCAATGCCTTGTGAGGAGACGCCATGAGGTCCAAGGCCATGTTTATTAAATAGAACTGAACAATAGCAGTGTCCTAGGAGATATGACCTCTCTCATCTAACATTTTCAAATATTAAAATGAACAACAAAAGCAACTTTGAAAGGAAAAATATGCCCAGCCAGAAGGACACATGTAGGAACAGAAAAAACCAGCATCCATCGTACTGCCTTGGTAGTATTTGGAAAAGGAACAAATAGTTGTATAAGTGGAAAGTCTATTATCTGTTCTTAGGACAGGCTCTCCTGGGGAGAACAACCAGATGAAAATCACAGAATCTTGGGATCTTAGAGTTAAAAGGGATTTTGATGGTTACCTAGTCCAACTCTCTACTCAAAGACAAAAACCCTGCTAAAAACATCTCTCAAAGAAGGTTATCCAGTTTCTTCACGAACACCTCCAGTGACAGTTATCTAACATTCTTTACATTATTGGACAGATCTAATTTATAGGAAACTCGCCCTTAAAGTGAGCCCATCTCTACCTTCCTATATTTTCCATCTGTTGATCCTCATTGTACCCCCAAAGCCATTATAAAATATTTATAATCTCCCTTCCCCATGACCGCTCTGCAAATATGTGTAGATGCCTGTCATGTCCCCTCTTAATTGTTTCTTCTCCAAGCAAAACATTTCTGGTTCCTACAATCATTCCTCATATGGCAGTTAGGTAACACAGCTGATAGAGCACTGGACCTGAAATCAGAAAGACCAGAGTTCTAATCCTCCCTCAGTTATTTACTAGCTACATGACCTTGAGCAAATCATTCTGTCTGCCTTAGTGTCCTTATCTATAAAATGGAAATAATAATAGCCTCCTAGAGTTGTTGTGAAGACAAAATGAGATTATCTGTAAAACTCTTTGCAAACCTTAAATTGCTGTTGTTGAGTCATTTCGATCATGTTCGACTCTAGTAACCCCATTTGGGGTTTTCTTGGCAGAAGTTCTGGAGTGGTTTACCATTTCCTTCTCCAGCTCATTTTACAGTTGAGGAACCGTAGCAAACATGGTGAAGTGACTTACCCAGGGTCATACAGCCAGTAAGTGTGAGAAGCTGGATTTGAAATCAGTTCTTCCTGACTCTAGGCCTGGTGCTCTATCCAATGTACTACCCAGCTGCCTTTAGCTGCTAAAGTATTTTATACATGCTAGGTAGTAGTAATAGTAGTAGTAGAAGTAGTAGTAGTAGTAACAGGAGGAGGAGGAGGAGGAGAAGGAGCAGTAGTGTATGACATGGTTTTCAATTCTTTCCCTCCCTTGGTGACCCTCCTCTGAATCTGTTCCAGTTTGTCAATGTCCCTCTTGAAAAATAATGCCAAGAAGAACTATAGATAAAATACTCCAGATATTGCCTGACATTTACAGAGTACGGTAGGATTATTAATTCTTAAAGATACTGGAATGGTTTGCCATTTCCTTCTCTAGCTCATTTTATAAATGAGGGAACTGAGGCAAACAAGATGAAATGACTTGCCCAGAGTCAGACAGCTGGTAAGTGTCTGAGGCCAATTTTGAACTCAGGTCTTCTGGACATCAAGCCTAGAACTCTATCTACTTTGCCACATACTTCTATAAGTATAGCATGAGACTGAATTAGTTCTATGTCATAGCTATGACATAGTTAATATATACTCAGTGTGAAGTCCAGTACAACTTCAAGTTCATTATATATTAACAATGTGTCATAGCTATGACCTAAAAGAGAGGCATAAGTTGGATGTAGTATTGGGATGGGTACAAATTTGGAGTATATTAGAAACAAATTTATGTTAAATTTGAGTTATGATGGTCAAAAATATATTTCTGGTTAATTTTCAATAATTGCCCACCAGGTGATTTTCTTACTGAAATTTAGCAGTCATAGTCTATCTGCTATCCCATCCTCTTCCTCTTCTTATACTTCAAAAGGGCTTTAAACTAAAAAGGAAGGAAGAGGGAGAAAATTGTCTATATACACATATCTACCTAGATATTATTGGAGGGAGGCTACCCTAGCATCCTTAAACTTGTTTTTGTTTTTATAAATATTTTGATAAGTATGTTTCAATACAATTGGATTCCTTTGTAATCCTATATATTTTATCTAATGGATTTTTAAAATGTTGTTCTATAAAGATACCCATCACCTTCATCAGATTGCCAAAGGTGTCCATGATAAACAAAAAACAAAAACAAAAAATGACTAAGAACCCTGCTATAAAGATTAGCCTCACAGCATAGGAAAATTAGAAGTAATGGTATCCAGTAAATCAGAAAACAAACCAAAAATAACAGATTCAGAGGAGGGTCACCAAGAGAGGGAAAGAACTGAAAACCATGTCATACATTACTACTACTACTACTACTACTACTACTACTACTACTACTACTACTACTACTACTACTACTATTACTTTTACTACTATCTAGCATGTATAAATAGATATGAAGATAAAAATGCATAAGGAAAAAACCCCAGGAAAATTAGAAGTCTTAAATCATGGAGGCAGATTTTACTTTGTAGGTATAACTAAGACTTGGTGGGATGGTACTATTGGAATCTACCTCTGGAAGAATGTATTTCAATCAAAAGGATAGATCAGGGGCGGCTAGGTGGCACAGTGAGTAAGAGCGCTGGCCTCGGAGTTGGGATGACCCGGGATCGAAACCGGCCTCAGAAAATGAGCACCCACACATAGATAATGACTAGCTGTGTAACCTTGAGCAAGTTACTTAACCTCAATTGCTTTAAAAAAAAAAAAAGGATAGATCAAAGTGCAGGTAGGATCGAGTAACATAGTAAATTAAGAAGATATACTAATGTGAGGAAAACATGGAATCAAAGGGGAGAAGTCTGGGAGAGAATGTTTGGATGAAGATAAAAGGAGGGAGAAAAAGATGCAATATTATGGTAAATGTATACTATCAATCAACTAGATAGAAGAAAAAAAATAATTTGGGAAACAGATAACAAGCCTAACAGAGAGGCATCATATTTCAGTAATGGAGAATTCAATTATCCAGACATAGTTTTTCCTTCACCAAAAGCAGAGTGGCTGATACATTCTAGGCTTGCTTCAATATCTTGATGCATCAAAAGATAGAGAAATTGCCAAGAGGAACTACTATTCTAGACCTAACTCTGACCAACAGAAATGGTTGCTGACATAGCAATTATGAGAACTCTGGGGAGAGAGGACTGCTCGATTTTGGAATTTTTGGGAGAAGAAAGGAGAGCTGAGTAGTCTGCCATACGCCTAGGCTAGATTCTGGGAAATAATCTTTTGAAAGGTTCAGAGAAAAGATAGCTCAGATTCCTTGGACCAAAATTCTTTTTTTTAATAAATAACATTTTATTTTTTCCAGTCGCATATAAACATAGTTTTCAACATTCATTTTTATAAGATTTTGAATTCCAAATTTTCTCCTTACTTTCCCCCTTTCTCCCACTCCATGATAGAAAGCAATCTGATATAGGTTATACATGTGCAATCATGTTAAATATATTTCCACATTAGTCATGTTGTGAGAGAAAAAACAAAAGGGAAAAAATCACAAAAAAGTGAAAATAGCATGCTTTGATCTGCATTCAGACTCTATAGTTCTTTCTTTGGGTGTGGATAACATTTTCCATCATAAGTCCTATGGAATTATCTTGGATCTTGTATTGCTGAGAAGAGCTAAGTCTACGATAGTTGTTCATCACACAATGTTGTTGTTACTGTGTACAGTGTTCTCCTGCTTCTGCTCACTTCACTTTGCTTCAGTTCATGTAAGTCTTTCCAGGTTTTTCTGAAATCTGCCTGCTCATCATTTCTTATAGCATAATAATATTCCATCACATTCATATACCACAACTTGTTCAGCCATTCCCAGCTGATGGATATCCCCTCAATTTCCAATTCTTTCCCACCACAAAAAGAGCTGCTATAAATACTTTTGTACATTGAACTAAAAGGGATGGAAAATTCTCAAGAATAAAATCCCGAACATGCAAACAGGAACAATTCTGATGAGGAGGAAAAGAGTTGTCTAAAGAGAATGATGTGAATGCATAATGAATTAATTAATCAAAATAGGCTTTTAAAAGACAAGCAAAGAAGAATGGAGGCAAGAGCAGGTAATGAGGAATTAATACAAAACATCACATGGTCCTGTCAAAATAATGTCAGAAGACTTAAAGCTCAAGATGAACTAATGCTGGCAAAGAAGGTTAAGGACAACAAAAATAACTTTTAAGCAGTGGATATAGAGTAGGTCTTGAGTCAAGAAGACTTGAGCTTGATTCCTGCTTCAGGAATTATTAGCTGTGACCCTGGGAAAATCACTTAATCTCTCTGTGCCTTAGTTTCCTCATCTGTAAAATGGGGATAACAGTACCTCAAAACAGTACCCTACATTCTACTCCACTGGGTTGTTGTGCATGCCAATTGAGTTAAAATATGTAAAGTACTTTGCAAACCTAAATACACTCTGTATGAATACTAATTGTTGTGGTGGTGATTGTTATTCTAGGGAAAATAAGAGGCTCAAAGAAGACAGTGTGGTAGAGTGGAAAGACTTCTAAATTTGGAGCCAGAGGTCCTGGGTTCAAATCCTGACACCATTACTTACTACCTGTGTGACCTTTGGCACCTCCTTTAACTTTGCTGGTAGTTTCCTACCTATAAAATAAAGGGGTTGGATTAGATGACTTCTAAGTTCTCTTCTACTTCTAAATCTATAGCCCTTTGAAAAAAAGACATGGAACTACAAATCAAGTTGGATGAGAGATGGTAATAGATGATACAAAGATGGCAGACCTAGTTAACTCATGTTGAGTGTTTTCTCTGCCAAGAATGATCTTTAAACTGGAAAGGTCAGAAGAAAAATAAGAAATTGAAACCCAGGATAAGTAAGATACTAATAAGAGAACCCTCAGATTAATGAGTTCAAATCAATTTGATTACAAGTCAAGATGAAATATATCCAAAAGTGCTGAAAGAATAGGAAGATGAGATTGCTGAGCCACTCTAGGTTGTCTTTGAAAGATCATGGAGAACAGAAGTGCCACAGGACTGCATGTCTAGCTGTGGTTGTACCCCCAAAGCCCTGTCCTGGGCTTTCTACTCTTTTAGCACACTGGCTCTATGCATCAGGTCATCAATGAACTCCACAATGAAAATGATTCCCAGATCTATACTTACCAGCCCTAGCTCCAATCTCTGAATCACCAGCTGTCTATTGGACATTTCCAACTATAAGGATCTCAAATTTACTGTGTCCATTAATTTACCATGTCCCCGTCTCCCAAACCAACTCTCTTTCCTAACTTTTCTATTTCTGTCAAGGATACTATTATTCTTCCATTCACCCAAGTTTGCTACCTAGAAGAAAACCTCAAATTTTCACTCTCCCTCACCCCACTTCCATATCCAACCAAATGCCAAGTCTTGTTAATTATACCTCCACAATATCTCTTACCTCTGCCCCTTCCTTTCCACTCTGAATTAACACCATAGTTCAAGCCCTAATGTCCTTTCAACTGCTCTAATTAATAACCTTCTAATTGTTGTCCCTGATTCTAGCCTCTTCCCTCTTTAAACCGTGCTTCACACAGCTGCCAAATTGATATTCCTTGAGAATAAAATGTCACTCCCCTTCTCCAAAAGATCAGGTAGCTATCTGTTGCTGCTATGGTAAAAACAGAAATCCCAGTTTGGCTTTTAACGTCTTTTACAATCTTGGCCCAGACTACCTTTCTGGCCTTGTTACATATTATGCCCCTTTGTGCATGCTATAATCAACCCAGACAAGCCTATTTACCCTTCCTCCTATACAATATTCTATTTCCATCCGTAACATTAACGGGATTTAAGATCTTCCCTACCCATTAATAGGTCTTACATGGAGCCCATTAAGGGAAACTTGCTTAGGGGAGGCTTGCTTGTAGAAAGGCTTTCACACCTTTTGCTAATTTCTTATTAAGTACTGAGTCAAGAGACTCTGAAAAGTGTATATATACTCTAAGTTGGTACTTTACTTTAGGGGTGCATTTATGAGAAGGATTTTGTGATTCCTTGGTCAAGATTCTGAGTGGCTGTATGTTCAGAGCTTCCCTGACTGCTCAAATGTAAAAGCTCTCTCAATCTAGGTATGTATGTAAAACATAGTTGATTCAGGCAGTCAGAGCCCTGTTGGTCTTTATTTCTCTGTATTTATTTTCTCAGAAGTTCAGGGTGCTGACTTTTCCCCTGAAGTAGTGAATGTAATTAAAAAAGATTGTCGACCCCTTAAATAGCTATCTTTCCTAGTAAAGCATATCTAAGAACCTATGTTAGCAGTCATCCTGAGTATGCCAGTGTGGTTGCCACTACACCATCTCTGTGATCTTGTGTAAGCTATCTCCAATGCCTAGAATGAACTCCCTTCTCATTTCCACCTTTTAGGGTCCTTAGCTCCCTCTAAAAATCTGCTCAACTGTCACCTCCAATAGGATATACTTCCTATAGTATCCCCATTGCCTAGCATAAGGCCCAGCAGAGAGCTTGGACAAGCATATTTAATAAATGCCTGTTGATTGATTAGTTAAGGAAGGTAAATGTAGTGATTTTTCTTAAAAATAGAGAAGCATGGAGTTAGCGAACAATAGGCCACTAAGTTTGACTCATAAACTCTTGGCAAAATTCTAATGATTCCTAGAAAAGGAAGTGATTAGTGATTTCTAGAAAAGGAAGTAGTGATCACAAAGATAACAGGTTTCATGTTATCAGCTGTGCCAGCCTAACTTCATTTCCTTTTTTGACAGAATAACTAGACTGATGAATCATGACATGTTACAGACATATTCAATCTAGACTTCAGCCAAACATTTAGTCAAACAAAGCCTCTCATGCTATTTATTCTTCTGAACATGAGGCAAATGTAGGGCTAGGTAGTAATGATGGGTAAATTTGGAACTGGTTAAATTATCTGACCCACAGAACAGTGACTAATTGTTGAGTCCTTCTAGAAGGTCTCTAATGTGGTGCCCCAGGGTTCTGTCCTTAGCCTTGTGAGAATGTGTTTATCTGTGACTTAAGTAAAGGCAATTTATAGATGACACAAAGCTGAGAGTGATTGCTAATGAATATGACAGAATCAGAACCCAAAACATCTAGAAGGCTGGCATATGGAGCCAAATCCAATAAGGTGAAATGTAATAAGATAAATGTAAACTTTTCCCTTAAGTTTGAAAAATATCCTCCACAAGTACAAGATGGGCAAATTAAGGCAATAACAGTTTGTCTGAAAAAGGTATGTGGGCCTTAGTAGAATATGAGCTCAATAATGAGATAGCATTCTGAAGTGGACACTAGAAAGACCTGAATTCAAATTCCTTCTCTGAAATTAGACGTGTCGTTGGGCAAGTCATTTAACTTTTCTGAGCCTCAGTTTCATCTATAATGTGGGAATAGTAATACTTATTTACTTTGTAGGGTGATTGTGAGGTTCAAGGGAAATAATGTATATAAAGCATGTTGCATGCCATAAAGTGATATATAGAGTGTCCTAAAAGATTCTGTGCAGTTTTAAGCTTTAATAGTTTGAATTACTTAAATTTGCACAAATTGCTTAAATGAGTGCTTAAAACTGCATGAAGATTTTGGCACACTCTGAACAAATGTCTACTATTATTGCATGGTCTGGTCGATTCAGCCTCCACAATACTGCTTGCATCTGTCCCCTTTTCTCTACTCTGTTATCCATTTGCTATCTTTTGCCTGGACTAATACAATAGCCTCCTTATTGACCTCACTGCCTTCAACCTCTCCCCTCTCCAACCTCTTTTTCACAAAACTACCTCTCCAAAAAAGTTAATGTAGGAAGCAATGTGGTACAGTGTCAAGAGTCATATGACCTGGGATCAAATCCTGCCACAACTACTACCACCTGGATAACCTTAGACAAGTTTCTTAATCTTTCTAGGCCTTAGTTTCTTTATTTAAAAAATAAGGGGGTTGGGGGTGGCTAGGTGGCACAGTGAATAGAGCAACGGCCCTGGAGTCAAGAGGATCTGAGTTTAAATCTGGCCTCAGACACCTGACACACTTACTAGCTATGTGCTTTGGGCAAGTCACTTAACCCCAATTGCCCTCCAAAAAGCAAAAATATAAAATAAAAAAAATTAAAATAAGGGGGTTGGATTAGATGAGGTCTCATCCAACTCTAAAACAATGATTCTGTGATCCTGATGACTTTGCACAGCCCTCCCTCACTTAAATCCAATTTCACTTGCGTGCCATGGCATTACCTCCCTGCTGTCACGGTTCTCTTTGAGAATGAAGGACAAACAGCAACTCTGGCCTTTAAACAAAGGTTGGATAACTACTTTGGGGGGATGTTGTGGATGTCCACTTGTTAGGGATACGGTAGATGGGATTCTGTTGAACCCACCCCACTCTCCTTCCATCTTGGACCTTCATCACGAACCTTTCCAGGGAAACTTAGAATAAAATTGTGTTTATCTACTTTGTTGAACCTACATAGTTTGGGCACAGACTTGTGCATATAGCATCTGAACGTACAATATTATATTAATTAAATCACATTCCACAGTCCTACCTATATGGCTTATAGATGTCATTCCTCCCCAAACATTATTCAATCATACATCCTGGACCTCCCTTCTTAGCAGTTGTTTATCCTCATTAATCAGTCATTGAAATGCATAAGCATTGCCCCTGACCTCATCTCTGGACAAAAGTTAGTTTCATGTCAATGCTTTTCATCTTTGTGTGCACATCTTGGCCCTTGGATATTGTCATAATTTTTCATTATTATTCTCTTTTTCTCCCTCCTCCCTTTTCTAATCTAAGTGATAGAGCAAATGTCCAACCCTTAAAATGCAGCCACATGTTCTGCCAAACAAGGTTTAGGGAGGGGAAGGAAGAATAGTCTTCACAACTTCCTCAAGATACCAGGTGCATTATTAGACTTTTTGTCCTTGGACCCAAACCAATTCCTGTCTAGGCCTAGTCTTTAGCCAATTAACTCCTTGGCCAAGAACAACAGATTCTTAGGCAGATATGACATGAACTAAATGGTCTTCTATGTCCCTTTCAACTTGAGGATTCTGTGAAAAATGACATCTCCCAGCAAATTCCTCTAGAAACTCAAAGAACTATTTTTATAGAATCCTTGACAAATAGGTTTGTGTGATGGTTCTCAATATAAATAGAAAAAAACAAGTTCAATTTAACAAACATTTATTAAACATACAAAGCCAAAGCCAAATTGTGGAGGACTTTGAATTCCAGACAATTTTAGATATTCTTCTTTAGGAGGCAGAGGACTACTGAAGTTTCTAGAACAAGATATTAACACAATCAGACTTGTGTTTTAGAAATAGCATTTTGTCAGCTATGTGGAGAATTGATCATATAGAGAAGAGACCAGATACAAGTGTGGCTATTGGGTTATTATAATTGAACTGGAAAGTTCAATGAGGGCTGTTGACTGTGTGAGTGGGGAGAAGAGAACAGATGATGAAAAGACAGAATTGCTACAGATGTGAGAGATTCTGAGGAGGCGAAAGTGACAAGATTTGGCAACTCATTTGGCAACTCAAGGATTAAGGAGAGTAAAGAATAGAAGATGACTCCTAAGTTGGGAATCCAGGTGACAGAAATAATGGTGGTACCTTTGACAGAAATAGAGAAGCTAGAAGGAGAAGTGGGTTTAGGCCTTTTCGTAGCTCTTAGTGAGAGACCATGCTAAGCAGATGCTTGCCCTCAGAACCACTTCTGGAAAAATAGAAAGATTTCTCTGTTGCCAGACCAATTTTTGAATCAAAATTTTCTCTCCAGATATTTTCTTAAAATGTTCTTCTTTTTCACCTATTGTTCCTCATTGTGATTCCCATTCTTTTCTTTCCCTTTTATTTTCTCTCTTCCTTTTGCTTGTTTTAATTTATACTCATGGAATGTCATAGTTGGAAGAGCTAAATTGTTTTTATCCTTCATTCTCCTTGCTCAATGCAATACCTAGCTTAAAGCCCCTTTGTTTAAGACTCTTCTCTTTGTTGGAGATTGATTACTCAAGCTTCATGCCTGCAATAGGAGGTTGAATTGTTGAGAGCTTAGGAAAAGAGAAATCTTGGTCTTAGGGCTTCCAATTTCAAGAGAAAGGACTCTCAATTCCAGATTCTCTTCAGGGAAAGGTCCCTAAAGCAGGAGAAAGACCCCACAAATAATCAAACTCTCTCTCTCTCTCTCTCTCTCTCTCTCTCTTTCTCTCTCTCTCTCTCTCTCTCTCTCTCTCTCTCTCTCTCTCTCTCTCTCTTTCTCTCTCTCCCTTCCTTTGTCTGTCTCCCCTCCCCTGCTCCCTTTCTCTCTCTCATCTCACTCCCAGTAGGAAACCTCATTCACTCTGTATTGTCTGGCATACCTCATCTGCAACCTTCTCTGATTTCTGTTTGCTGTCAACTTAGATAAATGGGTTTATTTACTATTCACGGTGTGTTTTTTGTGTAACTGGCATTTGTGGAAAGGGAGTCAAGACTTGGTTATATATAGCTTGTGAGATTTCTTTCCCATAAATGACTTGCCCAATGCAGATCTGGGATTCAAATACAGGTTCTCTAGCTCCAAATTGTCCACTATACCATCTAAGGAAATCCTGAATCATTCTGTGAGGCTAAATAATTTACATGAGTCTTATTTAGACCATATCACCAGGGCTCCTCCTGCCTTTTCATCAAGTGTCAGATCAAATCACTCAAAACTATGATGCTTCTATTTGCTTTTTTGACTCTTTAGTTGTAACTAAACTCACTCCAACCCTATTCCTTAAATCCTCAAAAAGATCTGGGCCTCACTATGTCAGGGCTAGCCAAGTACTTGAGATCACAACTGGAAAGGGCCTCAGAAGCCCTTCTAATATACATCCCTTTTAGAAATGAGAGAACTGTGGCTGATGTAGGAAACACAACTTGCTTAAGGTCACATAGGTAATAAAGTACCAGAGATAGGATTTGAACACAGGTCCTGTAACTACAAAGTTAACTGTATTAAGCCACGTCCCTAAGAGAGAGGTCTGTCTGGGCGAGTCTCAGGTGAATGGGACTAAAGCTACAAGATTCTATGATTTCTTTTGAGCAGGAATTCTTTCATTTGTGTCTCTAATGACCAGCATAGTTCCTGACTGGGTGGGTGTTGAAGAAATGACTGACTGTTGATTAACTGAGTGGTACTATTTACATAAACAGGAGACTACAGACCCTCAAGGTCTCAGCCTATGCCTGTCTTTCCAAGTTCTTCAGCAAAGAAGTCCGTAATCCTTCCCCTCCTCCACTATGCTAGCTGAACAAATGGAATTCCTAATCTTCAGAGACCTTTGAACTGTTGCTTAACCCTTTACAAGCAACAGTGGAGACAGAACTCTACATCCTGAGGCTTGAAACAAAAGGGATTCACTAGAGCTAACTCTCCCAGTAAATTTACCTCTCAAAAACCAAATAAAAAAACTGTTGCTACTGTTCCTTTCTGAACTTAGGTAAGTCACTTACATGTCTGCCTTTCAGTTTCCCAAAGTTGGAGTATTGGACTATATCTCTAAGGTCCTTCCCAGCTCTCAGATCCAGCAGATTCTATGTTCCTTATTCCTCTAAAAATGTCTCATGTAAGGGTTGGGCAAGGGAGTTGGGAAGGAAGCATAAGACCTGGTTTCTTTTGAATTTAAGAGTTCCCTTCTTTTGCAGCTGCCAATACCATCTTGTTGCATCCAGATGTTTGCAGCAAACAAAAACCACAGCACTTCCTGTCTTTTTTAGAAACTCTGCCGCCAGCTCATGCTGGGTACCCATAGCCAAAAGAAGAATCATCTCAGTGGTTCATATTCCTGACCCTGTGATTCCTTTGTTCCTAAAATTTTATAACCAACCAGCCTGGGTCTCAGATGGGCTATGACTGTGTTCATAGTGAGCACAGGCAGACAGACATAGACATGAAATTACTACCTATCCATTTTTCTTATAAGAGACTGAGCACTAAGGAAGAATTAGCATCTATATAATATAGCAATGAGAATGGGATCCCCCGGGGAAAGTTTTATGGCCAATGCACATCCTTGTCATTATTCAGGGTATAATCTAAACACAATAAAACTTTAGTAAGCTGATAGATTTAATCAAAATCATGAGTGATTTGAAATAACTACCATCCTTCTGTCAATAAAATTCTTATTTGTGCTTAAATAGAAATACCCATAATCCAGAACTAGTTTAAGTTTGGTTTTGTTTGTTTTTTTTTTTCTGTACCTGGATTGTGGGGCAGTGACAGCCAGAGAGAAGGAGGTAGCTAGGTCCAACTGATGCTTCAAAGGACCTGAGGGGTGTGTGTGTGTGTGTGTGTGTGTGTGTGTGACTACATTTGGATTCTAAGCTGTTTCCCTCTTTCCCCTCCTTCCCAATCCCTCACCAGAGAAGGCAACATTTGATACAGATGTGTATATATATATATACACACACACACACCTATATATGAAACTATACAATACATTAGTTCTGTATATCAATTCTTTCTCTAGAGGTAGATAGCATCTTCCTTCATAGATCCTTTGTTGTTGACTTGAATATTCACCTAACTCAGAATAGCTTAGTCACTCACATTAACTTTTTAATCAATATTGCTGTTACTGTATCCAACATTCTCTTGGTTCTGCTCATTCCAATCTTCATTATTTCATGCAAGTCTCTCTGTGTTTTCCTAAAACAGGTTGATAGCTGCTCATTGTTTCTTAGTACAGTAATATTCCATCACAACTTCTTTACCCATTCCCCAATTGACAAGCATCTCCTCAATTTCCAGTTTTTTTGCCATGACAAAGACAGCTGCTATAAATATTTTCCTTTTTCCCTGACCACCTTGGGAAACAGACATAATAGTAGTATTGCTGAGTCAAAGAATATACACAGTTTTAGACCTCTTTGGGCATGATTCCGGATTGCTCTCCACATACTATACTGTCTACATATAGGTATAAATATATGTATACGAATAGCTATGTACATATCACATACATAGTGTATACATATTTGGCTTAGACTTGGGACTTCACTGATGTAGAGAACTCCCAAAGAGGAAATCCCCTTTACCAAGGCAGATAAGCAATTATTCTACAAATTATGAACTTAGGAGTGCTCTTGCCTCAACATGCTCAAAGATTTTATATTACCATATTCTGATTGATTTTTCCTTTCAAGATTATCCTTGGTGTTCATTCTAACCTTATTTCACATGCATAAAACTGATTTGTCACATGATGTCCCTTCTATTTCCAAAGATGGCCCTAAGTACACCAGCAGTCTTCATTTTATTCACTTCCTTCCTTCCTTCTTGTCTGTCTTTTTCTTTCTTTCTTTCCTTCCTTCCTTCCAGAATTCCCCAAGTATTTCATTCAGTGCTCATTGGGACCAGAACATGGCACTGTGCTAAGTGGATGGGGGTGATTTAAGAGGAAATAAACTAAGAGGTGAGAACTGGAAGGGGTCTGGCCAATAACATAGTCATACAGACTCACAGAATTTTAGAGTTGAAAGAGCCTCCAGGGTCATCTTGTCCAATCTGACCAAGAAGTTCCAATACGATATTTGCAACAAGTCGTCTTCTAACCTCAGTGAAAAAAGAAATCCAATACTTCACAAAGCAGTGTATCAATGAAGGTCTGCCAATTCACCCCAACCTAGGATTACACTGTGAGAAAAATCATAATGAGGCAGCTGGTATAATGGAAAAAGCATTGACTCTGGGTGTTAGAGGACCTAAATTCAAATCCTGCCTCTGACATTTATGACTTTGTGACCTTAAACAAGTCTCTTAACTCCCCTGGACTTTGGTTTTTTCTACTATTAAATGAGGGATTTAGACTACATGACCTCTGAGGTCCCCTTCAGTTCTAGTGAGCTTATGGTTTACAGCTGCCTGGTTTGACTGGTCTTCATTGCTCTGAGGATCCTACAGGCTGAGGCTTAGCATAGCTCCAGAGGACAAAAAAAATATCCCTAGGAATTTTTGCAGACTGGAGAGAAAAGCTAAAAGAATTCACATCAAATAACACTTGGACCCCAATCTAGCCTTCAATTCAGCAAACATTTATTAAGCATGTATGCAGCATGGCATAGTGGATAGGGGACTGGCTTTGGAGTCAGCAAGAGCTGGGTTAAAATTCTTCCCCTAATACATATTAAGTGTTTGACTGTGGGCAAGTCACTGCCGCTCTTTGTACCTCAGGCAATTTTCTAAGACTCCACTCTTCTGAAGCTTTCCATTGCTTCCTTTGCTCATCTCAGGAAATTGTGTGTGGATCCTAAGCTTTGGTCCTGGTCTCATCTGTTTGAAATGTTTTTTTAAAGAGCAGGAAGCAGGCCACATGGTCCCTGCTCTCTGTCATGCTCCTATCCTCTTGCCAATTTCAACATCTTAGGGAACTTGGAAAAAAACACCAAGTCCATTGGTTGTAAATACCTTTGTGGTCTGGGAGACCAATTAAGGTTGCCATTTTCTGAATCAGACCCTAATTCTTCCCTAGCTTCTCTGTGGTCAAATTTTGGGCAGGAGAGAGAAGGAAGGAGGGAGGGAGGGAGAGCTCATTCTCTAAAGGAAAATTTTCATTTGTTCCATTTAGTTGCTTCTCCTTCTGTGAAGTGCAGAGAAAAGGCCCTGGTAGGATAAAGTTCTCTGACTACTCCTTTCATTTTCTAGAGCAGAAACGTTTGATCTGGGTTTCATGAACAGATTTCAGGGGGGTCCATGAACTTGAATGGGAAAAATCAAATAGTTATTTTAAAATAATTGCTTTCTTTTGTAACCTTATTGTTTTATTTTATATATTTAAAAACCTTCAAGGGTCCATAAGCATTATTAAACTGACATAGTCTTAAATTTGGCCAGAAATTATCAGATTCAGTGGTTATTGTAATGAGAGTTTTTCTATACCAGCTCCTTTCATTAATGAGATCACAATCCCAGAACTCCTCTACCTCCCCCAAAAAGGTCAGAAACTCATTTTGACCAATGTGTAAAGCATCACCAGAGTCCAAGTTACCTGTGCCTCTTATACTTGAAGCCCAAGAACCTGGGTTTGGATTCTAACCTTTCCACTTATTTGTATGGCATTGAACAAGCCATTCACTTTCCTGGTCCTCCATTTCCCCATTTTTGCAACGGGAATATTGAACTAGATGATAACCACATATATGTCCCCTTTCTCTATATACTCACACAGCTACCATCATGGTTCAGATCTTCACTAGCTCTCACTTTGACTACCACAATAGCCTTTTAATTCTTCTCCTTGCCTTAAGTCTTTTGCTATTCTAATCCATCCATTCACTACGCAGTTGCCAAAGTGATATTCCTAAAACTTAGGTCTGACATGTTACCCTCTCTACTCAATAAACTCCAGTAGCTTTCTACCACGTGCAGGATAAAATATAAAGCCCCTTGGCATTTAAGATTCTTCACAAACTGCTCCCTTCCTATCCTTCCAATTTTCTTACAGGCAATCTACAATCCAGCCATATTGTCCTACTTATGGTTCTCTTACACATTACTACATCTCTATCTCTTTGCCTTTTCATTGGCCCCATGACTGGAATGTTCACCCTCCTCATCACTACCTCTTGGAATCCCTGTCTTCATTAAAGGATGACCTTTAAACTATGAATCTATGAGTGACCAAAACTATGAAAATGAATAAAGCATTAGATTGGAAGGTACCATTTTAGATAATGCTTTATGTCATCAACCATTGGACATGACACGTGTTTTCTCCACCTAAAAGACAAGGCTCATTGATCCCTGGGTTTTAAGATTTTCCAGAGAATGCACTACTGCTTATTCAACTTTATAATTTCTTGCTACTCAGCTCCCTCTAGTGCCTAACTGAAACCTCAGCTTCTTTCTAACCTGGGGTAAATAGCATCTCCTGAAAGAATATCAATCAGCTCCATTTCCTGGAGTTCCTGCTTTTCTCCTGGAAGTCTCTCAGGACCATGCTTGACCTTGCTTAGTTTTCATTATATCTGCTCAGGAAATAGTCCAGGGACAAGTGAGTTGCTAGCAGCCCAGACTCTTTCAGTCTCTACTTTGTTTTGTTTTAAGGTCGTTTGGAATAGCCAACAAGGTCAGTTTCATTTTCTAACCCGTGGTGACAGGCTCATTTTTGACAAGGGCTGACAACAGAGCCTAGTGTTTTCTATGCCTTTGCTACAATGGACACAAGTTAAAGCCCCTCGAGCACATCAGCTTTCTCTTAGTTTCAGCTCCTGATGCTGGACTTCTGGCAAGAGAAATTCAATTCTGAAGTGACCTTGACGTCCATCTAATGCAGTCTTTCTGTGGCTTGTTTGTTCCTACTGATGATAATCAATCACTGCATAATTGATAACTTTCTAATGCTTCCAGTTAATGGATCTTCTAATGATGCCATCATCATTTCATCAACACTGAGTACCCCTTATGTATGTCTAAGGCATTTATTTCACTAGTCTTTAGAAGAGATACAGGAAAGGCATGATTGTTGTTACCCAGTGGCATTCATTCATTCAACAAGCAATTATTTAAGAGCCCTCACTGCAACCTTTTGTACTTCCCTAATCAACCTACTACCTCCCCCTCACCACAGCAGCTCTTCCAAACATTTTATCAAATCT
The DNA here is from genome assembly GCA_011680675.1 of Gymnobelideus leadbeateri. NCBI lineage: Eukaryota > Metazoa > Chordata > Mammalia > Diprotodontia > Petauridae > Gymnobelideus > Gymnobelideus leadbeateri. Next base: position 77,905 of record WOXC01008156.1, on the reverse strand, counting down.
CCCATGGCTGCCTCTCCCTTACCTTCTCAGTTAAGAGCCTTGCCTACATTTCACAGAAAAAAATATTAAGACCATTCACCAAGAACTCCTTCTTGTACCTTCCTCCTCATGTCACTTCACTTAGATGCCTTCCACCATTATCTCCTCTTTCACTCCAGTTGTTCCTAAAAAGGTGCCCCCTTAGGGGCAGCTAGGTGGCGCCTTGGATAGAGCACCAGCCTTGGAGTCAGGAGGACCTGAGTTCAAATCCTGCCTCAGACACTTGACACGCTTACTAGCTGTGTGACTTTGGGCAAGTCACTTAACCCCAATTGCCCTCCAAAAAAGCAAAAAAAAAAAAAAAGAGGTGCCCCTTCTCTTTGCCAAGACAAATCCATCAACATGTACAAATGATCTCACTCCTGTCTTCTCCAGCACATTGCTCCCTCTCTCATCCCTCCTCTCTCACTGATCTTCAATTTAACCTTCCTATTTTCTATAAAACCAATGTCTCCCCCATCTTCAAAAAGCCCTTACTTCACCTGTCCATCCCCGCTAGCCAGTCTTCCATATTTTTTTTCTCTTTTGTGGCTAAACTCCTTGAAAAGGTCATCTACACAAGATGCCTCCACTTCCTTTCTTCCACTTTCTTCTAGCTTCCACCTGTCAGACCACTCCTCAGCCTCCTTTGCTGTATCTTCACCCATGCCATACTTGCTAACTGTGGCTGACCCCCAAGGCTATGTGCTGAGCCCCGACTCTTATTCCTATTTTGCTTGGTGATTTCATCTAATCTGCCTACAGATTCAACCTCTCTCCTTCCCTCCAGACTCACATCTCTAACTTCTTATTGGACATCTTGAATTGCATGTCCTATAGACATCTTAAACTCAACATATCCAAAATTGAACTTACTAAATTTCTCCTCACACCCTGACCTCTTCCTAACTTCCCTATCACTGCTGAGGGGATCACCATCTCCCAATCCCCCAGGATCACTCCTCACACTCTCTTACCTGCCCCCATTTCCAATTTGTTCACAAAACCTTTTGATTTGACCTTCACAACATCTTTTGTATATGCCCCCTTTTCTCCTCTGATACTGTCATTACCCTGATACAAGCTTTTATTTCTTCATATGTAGACTACTGAAATAGCCTTCTGGTTGGTCTCCCTGCCTCCAGTACATCCTCTACTCACTCAAATTGATCTTCCTAAAGGGCAGGTCTTACTATTACACACACACACACACACACACACACACACACACACACACACACACACACGTCATATTCAATAAATTCTGATGTCTCCTTATCACCTGCAGGATCAAATATAAAATTCCCACTTGGCATTTAAAGTTATTCATAATCTCTTACCTTTCCAGACTTCTCACATTTTTTTACTCCCCACATCCCATCCCTTATATATTCTACAGTACAATGATACTGGCTTCCTTGTTTTATCTAGCACAAAACAATTTCCTGACTCAATTTATTTATTTATTTTGCTTTTATTTTTTTGAGGGGAGAGGGAAGGGCAATTGGGATTAAGTGACTTGCATAAGGTCACATAGCTAGTAAGTGTTAAATGTCTGAGGTCGGATTTGAACTCAGGTCCTCCTGACTCCAGGGCCAGTGCTGTATTCACTGTGCCACCTAGCTGCCCCATCTCCATTTATTTTTGCTGGTTGACCTTCATGCTTGGAACTCTCACCTTCCTCATCTCCACCAGTTGGCTTCCTTCAAACTCCAGCTAATATACTACATTTTGCAAGAAGCCTTCCTTCCTTAATTGTAGTGCCTTCCCTCTGTTTATTATCTACAATTTGTCCTGAATATCTTATTTGTACATAATTGTTTGCACATTGTCTCCTCCATCAGATCTTGAGAGCAAGGATAGATTTTTGCCTTTCTTTGTATCAATGCAGTTCTTGGCATATATAGTAGGTACTTAATAAATGCTTATTGATTTAATGACCTCCTGTGTGCCAGGCACTACGGTAGGTGCTAGGGCTACAATTTAAAAAAAATATGGTAGTCATAACTTAAGTAGAAAAGACAAGTATAATATTTAGAAAAACCTAAGGAAGACTTATGTGAACTGGTGGAAAATTGTGAGAAGAACCAGAAGAACTATTTATATAAAGACTATTACATTATGAAGAAAAGCAACTTTGAAGATTTAAGAATTCTAACCAATGCAACAATCAACCCTGACTCCAGGAGACTGATGATGAAGCATGTTTCCCACCTCCTAACAAAGAACTAATAGACTAGATGGCAAAATGGGACATGCATTTTTTAAGATGGCCAATGTGCGAATTTGTTTCATTTGGCTATGCTTATTTTTTATAAGTTAGGGTATTTTTAAAATTGTGATAGGGAGAGGTGTGGAGGGGGGAAATAATGATAATGATGTAAAAAAAAGTAAATGAAAAAGATTATTCATGAAGCATTTAAAAGAGCGCACAGAAGAGAACAGGAGATTCAGAGGAAGATGCAGACAATCAAGACATTAAACGTATTGTATACTTTAAAAAGGGAAACAAGATGGGTGTAATAGAGATTTACTATGCAATTTTCTTTTTCTATTCTTTGCATCTGGAAATGGTTATGTTTGTTGGTATGTATCAAGTTCAGAATAGCAAAAAAGAAAAATTTCTAAAAGAACAAAATGAGCAGAACCAAGAAAACATTGTGTATGGTAATAACAATATTGTTTTAAGAATGAGCAAATAAGTTATTTTAACTATTATATACACCCAAATTAACTATAAAGGATATGTGAAGAAAGACACTACCTGCATCCAAAGAAAGAACAGATAAATAGAAGTATTTATAGAATAATTATACACACACACCTATTTGTGTCTAGTGGTAGCCATGGCGGGGAGGGGCGGGAGAAAAAAAGGAAAAAGAAAGAGATTTAATGATAATTTCAATGTATATTTGAAAGAAATAGGAAGTTGTGCATAGTAGATTTTCAATTTCATGTGCAATCATCTTTTTTATTGTACTATGTTATGGAAATGCTTGTTTTATTCCATAAATTAAAAATTAAATAATTTTTTTAAAATGTATATAAACAAAAACTAATACAACTTAGAAAGACATAACTCAATAAATGTCTGAGATCCAAGAGCAAGCCTAACTAGCTATATATAGGAAAGCTTATCTCTAGAAGGTTAGTCACTGGGTCATTAATTTCCAGCCATGGTAAGACATAAAGGAATTACAATCTATGTAAGTAGTGGGAGTGCCTATAGAATACTATAGCTCCTTGAAAGATTGAAATTCATTCTATAGACATGGAAAAAACCAGTCAAGTGTAAGCTAAAGGTTTGTGGAGGAAAGTAGTGAGACAAAGATAAGTGGGACAAGGCTAGAAGCAGACCATGAAGATCCTTGAATGATCAACTAAAAAGCTCAATTTTATTGCATAAAGAGTAGGGAACTCATTGAAGGATTTTAAGTGTGTAATATCAAAGCAGTTCTATAGAAATATTATCCTTAAAATGTAGGATGGTTTGAAGGAATGAGAGGCAAGAAATGGAATGACAGAAGGCTATAGCAACAATTAAGGTGTGAGGGAATGAGCCCTTGACTTTGTGTGATAGCAAAATCTTAACTAGAAAAAGACATCTCCACAGGTGCTTTGTGTACAAAGGAACTTCCCAGACTGATATATGTCTGGAAACTGCACTGCCCTTCTGTTTGGGATCACACCTGGTCTAGAGAAACAGCATCTCTCCAGGGGATGTTCCCGACACCTGCTATTTATCCAGTGATTTGACTGGATAAGTTTCATTCCTCTCCTCTACCCTCCCCTGGATGGAGGACAAGTCAGAACCGCACCCACCCACCCCCAGATTTTGGCACTCTGAGACAAAGTCTCAGTTGCCTTGCCCTAGTTATAGTTATAGATGACAGTGGGAATAAGAAAGAAAAAGATGATTGTAACAGTACAATGGAAAAAGTAACAGAACTAGACCACTAAATAGATATAGGGAGAGGAAAAAAAGGGAAGAATGAAACAAGTAAGATTCTAAGTGAGAATCATAATATTTAGAGCTAGAATCAGGAATGTGTCTCATGAGCATTTACCAGGGAAATCCTCAAATGCTACAAATCAGGGCTTGACTTATTTTACAGATTTGTCGAGACTAAGAAAGTGATGGAAAAAAGTGATAATGTGGTTTTTCAGTCATTTCAGCCATGTCCAACTCTTCAGGACATAATTTGGTGTTTTCTTGGCAAAGATAGTGGAGTGGTTTGCCATGTCCTTTTCTAGCTCATTTTCCAGATGAGGAAACTGAGGCAAACAGGGTTAAGTGACTTGCCTATGGTCACACAGCTAGTAAATATCTGAAATCAGATTTTAAACTCAGGAAGATGAGTCTTCCTGACTCTAGATCTAATAGACTGTCCTCTTGGCCACCTATATATGAATAATGCAGGCTAAACTTAAAAGTGTGTCATGCATGCACTATTTTCCCCTAGAAAATGCATTGTTAAACATTTACCAACATACCTCTGGCTAGAAGAGACCTTAGAACCTATTTAGTTCAACTCCCTCATTTTGCAGATGAGGAAAATAAGGCACAGAGAGATGAAATTACTTTCCTAAAGTCACACGGGCAGTAAATGTCCAAGGCGGGATTTGAAACAAACCCCTCTGATTCCAAATGAAATATTCTTTATTAAACCATGCTGGTGATTATAATCCTGTAGCACCACCCCTTTACCCCCAAAATTAAGAGGTTGGAGTCAATGAGGGGGAGGGAGGGAGGCAGAGAAAATGAATAATGGTAATTAGCATAGTACAGAGAAGAAACAGCTGCATTTGGAGTTAGAGGACCTGGGCTTAAATGTTTTTTCTGCCACATAGAACTTGGGCCTCATTTTCCTCATCTGTCAAATGAGAAAACTGGGCTAGATGAGATCTAAGGTCTCTAAACCTATGACCTTACGATTCTGATTCTTAATACTGATACTGTATCCTATTGCCGAGTCTCTTCCTGAAAGTGATACCGTGCCATTCCTGACGTATGCCCTCTGGTGGCTTGCTCAGGGAATAGCTCCAAGAGGGTATGCATATGGAGTTCAGACAGAATTTTTAGGGCAAACAATCTGAATTCTAAAGGAGATCCTGGAGCCTGGACCTTCTGAAGGTGAAACCATAACTTTTATAGACCAAGCTATGTGAGTTGTCAGCCTATCATGACTTATTCAGTAATGTGTATAACAAGCAGGATGTAACTATTCATTAATGAATAGTCTCTTGAATTACCAGGCTAATTGATGTAGTCAGGGGTTCTACCCTATTCCCTGCCCTGGACTCCCACCCTCGAATCTGGTAGAGAAAGGAATAGGAAAAGGAGGATGCTCCAGGAAGACATTGGGGCTAACTTCAGACAAGGTGAAGGTAAAGGAAAGAGCAAGAAAACCCATCTGTCTAAGATCAGAAAGCTATAGTCTGTGAAACTCCTCTGATATTATGCTCTTGTGGCTTTGTGTTCTTAGTTTATTGGTTGAAAAATAATCTTTTATCTCAGCTGAATTAAGAGGAAAGGGGCTTTGTGTCTTCAATACTTTCTTCAGGAGGGATCAGGGAAGCGAGGCAGCAGTAGGATTGACTCTAGCTCTGGAGCTGGCAAAGAGGCAGTGGGTACCCAAAAGACATAGTGACTTGGCTCACTTTCTGCCTGATATGATCTCAACGGCATTTTAAGTCCAATGAATAAGGCTCACATTACCAACCTACATGAATCCAGTCCTAGCATGAACGAATCTTTTGTTTTTATAGTAATGTTGATTATGACATACATTGGGTCCTATTGGCTCTAGTATCAAACATAAATTGCTCTATTTGGCTTAAAAAAGATTCTGAACTTAACAAACAACAAGAAAAAATGAGCATTTCCAGATGCAAAGTAAAACATAAAAAGAAGATTATATAGGAAACCACAAATCTCTAATTTCCTTCTTTAAAAAAAGCATACAATAAATTCAAAACCTTACTTCTTATTTTTACATTTTGTTATTCTGAAACTAACAAGTACTGCATAAAAATGAGAATTGCCACATGCATAACAGAATAGGAAAAGAGGATTGTACATAAAATGGTGAAAATCTGTTATACGTAGCTTGTTTTTCCTTTAAAGTATATAATAAATTCAGCATGTAATTTCCAAAGCTGGTTTATTTGTCTGTGATTCTTTCTGTCCTCTCTCCTATTCTCTGTTGTACGTTTTTTTAAAAATGCTTTAATGACCCTATTTTATTTCTCTTTTTTCTGCAATCCTATCAATTACTACCTTCTGCTCCCCATATCACACCCTGCACATTTAAAAGGGGGAGAACCCCTTGTAACAGATATTCATAGGCAAACAAAATAAATTCCTAAATTTTCCATATCCAGAAATGTATGTTTCATCCTTAATTTTTCTTCTATCATCTCTTGGTCACAAGATAAGTTACAAGTTTTATCTTAGGTAGTATGGAATTGTGGATGATCATTGCATTGATTAGAGTTCTTAAGTACTTTTAACATTATCTTTACCATGTTCCTGTTATTGTATATATGATTCTCTTGGTTCCATTTACTTCATTGTGCATCATTTCATAAAAGTCTTCCCATGATCCTCTAAAAAAGTCATTATTTCTTATAGCTCAACAATATGCCATCATGTTGACATACCACATTTGCTTTAGCTGTATCACAATTTATGGTGCCTCCCTTAGTTTCCAGGTTTTGCTTTTCTTTTTATTCCTTTTTTAATCCCTCCTTCAGGAACTATCCTACAAAGTTGAAGTCAGTTTGGCTTCGAACCATTCCCTTCCCAAAATATCACTATGTCTTATCCACTCTTGCTCCCCTATTGAAATGGATAGATTTCTAAACCAAATTTTATATTTTTGTGGAACTATGTATGTTCCACCCTCCTTTGTTCAGGTCCAATGAGAGTGAAGTTCATCTGATGTCCACTTTCCATCACCCTTTCTCCATATTTGTATAGTTTTCTTTTCCTATACCCCTAGTTTTGAGCAATGGTACATTTAATCCCTTCTTCCTCCTTCTATAGTATTAATTCCCCATCCCACCCCTTTTCTTTTCCCTCTTGATATTATCAGACCAAAACCAATCTGCCCCAAGTTCTCTTTTTCTCTTAATTCCTTCAATGTTCTTTGAAGACATTAAAATCCTGAAGAATGCTTCTTCCTTCTTCCTTTATTAAAATGTTACCACTTCAACATCATATAGCCCCTCTCAATTGTTCAAATATATTTACTTTCCCAATATGGAAGAATACTTAAAATCTCATTTATAATAAAACTGAAAATATTAAGAAATGTAATGGGGTTTGATTGGAGTTGGACTTTTTTATTGAATCTGATATTTATGTCATAGAGTCTTGTCATAATTACTCTCTCCTTTTTGGTGGAATTTTTTGGTATCTCTGAATCTTTAATAATAATTCTTTATAGTGGTAAGACTCTTCTTTGTTTACTCCTCTCTCCAGTCTCAGTTCCTAAAATGGGGCTTTGTGCCAGTGCTGCTTCTGCTCCCTGCTGTATTTTTTAATTTTTTAATATTTTTATTCAAAGTTTTGAGTTCCAAATTCTATCCCTCTCTTACCTTCCCCTTCCCTTAGAATGTAAGCAATCATAAGTAGGTTATACATGTGCAATTATGTAAAACATTTCCATATTAGTCATTTTGTACAAGAAGACATGAATAAAAGAAAAAAATGAAAGAAAATAAAAAATAGCATATTCCAGTCTGTATTCAGTCAATTTCTTTCTCTGGATGTGGATAGCATGTTTCATCATTAGTCCTTTGGGATTGCCTTGGATTATTGTATTGCTGAGAATAGCTAAGTCATTCACAGTTTTTCATCATACATTATTGCTATTTCTGTGTACAATGTTCCCCTGGTTCTTTTCACTTCACTATACATCAGTTCATGTAAATCTTTACAGATTTTTCAAACCAACCTGCTTCTCATTTCTTTTACCACAATAATATTCTATTACAATCATATACCACAACTTATTTAGCCATTCCCCAACTGATGGGCATCCCTTTGATTTCCAATTCTTTGCCACCACAAACAGAGCTGCTGTAAATATTTGTGCACAAATAGATCATTTTCCCTTTTGGGGGGTGGATGTTTTTGGGATATAGACCTAGCAGTGGTATTGCTGGATCAAAGGGTATGCACAGTTTTATAGTCCTTCTAGCATAGTTCCAAATTGCTCTCCAAAATGGTTGGATTAGTTCACAACTCCACCAACAATGCATTAGTGTCCCAGTTTTCCCACATCCCCTCCAATATCCAACATTTTCCTTTTTTGTCATATTAGCTACTCTGATAGGTGTGAGGTGATACCTGAGAATTGTTTAAATTTTGCATTTCTCTGATCAATAGTGATTTAGAACATTTTTTGTAACTATAGATAGCTTTGATTTCTTTGTCTGAAAACTGCCTGTTCGTATCATTTATCAATTGGGAAATGACTAGCATTTTTATAAATTTGACTCAGTTCTTTATATATTTGAGAAATAAGGCCTTTAGGGGCAGCTAGGTGGTGCAGTGAATAGAGCACCGGCCCTGGAGTCAGGAGGACCTGAGTTCAAATCCGGCCTCAGACACTTCACACACACACACACACACACACACACACACACACCTAGCCATGTGACCTTGGGCAAGTCACTTAACCCCATTGCCCTCCAAAAAGCAAAAAGAAAGAAAGAAAGGAAGAAAGAAAGAAAGAGAGAGAGAGAGAGAAAGAAAGAAGGCCTTTATCGGAGATACTTTTTGCAAAATTCCCCTCCCCCATTTTTTGCTTTCCTTCTAATTTTGGTTGCATTGGTTTTGTTTGTGTAAAAACGTTTAAATTTTACATAATCAAAATTATCTATTATACTTTTTGTAATTCTCTATCTTCTTTGGTCCTAAATTCTTCCCTTATCCATAAATCTGACAGATAAACTATTCCATACTCTCTTAATTTAATTATGCTATCACCCTTTATGTATAAATCATATACCTATTTTGGCCTTATATACAGTGTGAGATATTGGTCTATACCTAGTTTCTGCCATGCTATTTTCCAGTTTTCCCAGTAGGTTTTGTCAAATAACAAGGCTTTTGTTCCAAAAGTTTGGATCTTTGGGTTTATCAAATACTAGATTACTATGGTCATTTACTATAGTGTAATTTGTACCTAATCTATTCCACTGATCTGTCATTCTATTTCTTATCCAGTACCAGATTGTTTTGATAATTACCACTTTACAATACAGTTTGAGATCTAGTATGGATAGACCACCTTCTTTCACATTTTAAAATATTGATTCCCTTGATATCCTAGAGCTTTTGTTCTTCCAGATGAATTTTGTCATTATTAGGTATAGCCCCATAAAATAATTTTTGATAGTTTGATATGGCACTGAATAAATAGATTAATCTAGGTAGAATTGTCATTTTTATTATATTGGTTCAACATACCCATAAGCAATTAATATTTTTCCAACTGTTTAGATCTGACTTTATTTGTGTGAAAAGCATTTTATAGTTGTGTTCATATAATTCCTGTGTTTGTCTTGGCAGTAGAGTCCCAAATATTTTATGTTGTCTATAGTTATTTTAAATGGAATTTCTCTCTATCTCTTGCTGCTGGATTTTGCTGGTAATATGTAGAAATGCTGATGATTTGTGTGGTTTATTTTGTATCCTGCAACTTTGTTAAAGTTGTTAATAATTTCAAGTAGTTTTTTTAGTTGATTCTCTAGGATTTTCTAAGTATATCATATCACTGCAAAGAGTGATAGTTTTATTTACTCATTGCTTATTCTAATTCTTTAATTTCTTTTTCTTCTCTCATTACTATAGCTAACATTTCTAGCACAATATTAAATAATAGAGGTGATAATAGGCATCCTTGTTTCACCCTTGATTATATTAGAAAGGCTTCTAGCTTATACTCATTACAAATAATGCTTGCTGATGGTTTTAGATAAATATTGCTTATCATTTTAAGGTAAGCTCCATTTATTCCCATGCTTTCTAATGTTTTTAATAGGAATGGGTGCTGTATTGTGTCAAAGGCTATTTCTGCACCTATTGAAATAATCATAGATTTCTGTTGATTGTTATTGATTTGGTTTGTTATGCTAATCGTTTTCCTAAAATTGAACCAGCTCTGCATTCCTGGTATAAATCCCATCTGGCCATATCCCTGCTGTATTTTTGGTTGGTGTGGGAGGCCCTGCTTGGTCTTGACCTGGGTTTTTATTTTATTTTATTTATTTTATTCACCTTCTAGGGTGAATACACAATACACTCACTGATATTTACCCCTTTCACCCATCCCCAACCACCCCCATTTTTGAGATCTATACCATTTTAGCACAGAGTGCTAGAGGCCTTGAAGACCCTGGGCTTGCTATGTATTGCTGCGAATTCCAGTTCCTGGTTGCTTCCAAAATCCATGCTGTGGGTTTCCAGCCACCCCGAAGCTTTCTTGTGGGAACTTTCTGCTCTTGTTGCCTCCAGATTGTACACCTGCATCTATGCCTGTCTCTCCAATCTGTCTTCATGTTTGCCCAGGGAAGGTAAGAGAACAAGCATTTCATAAACACCCACTATGTACCAGGTACTGGGCTTAATGTTTATAAATACAATCTGCTTTTATTCTCATAACAACCCTGGGAGGCAAGAAGAGCCTATCTTTAGCCCCATTTTACACTTGAAGAAACTGAGGCAGACAGACGTTAAGCACTAACTAACTTAGTGTCTATGGCTGGATTTGATCTCCAGGTCTAGTGCTCTCTCCTCTTTGCCACCTGACTGCTTAGGCTGGTGCTGGTTTTTCTGGTGGGACCCCTTTTCCTATCACCTGTGGGTTTCTGACAGACCTTTGATGGGGTAGAAGAAATCACCATAGTTTCTCATTGGACTTCTTGGTCATTATTCAGTCTAGTCCAACTGAGTGCTTTTTTTTTGCTAGAGCAGGTGTGCAGAAGCTGAGCTGCTGCTTCTATTTCAGCCACCGCCTTAGCTAAACCTTCTGTTTTTTAAAACCCTTCACAACTTTACTTCAGTTTCTCTTTCTAGTCACATTACACATTACTCTCTTTTCCATATCACGTGGCACAGCCAAATAGACCTTCTCTCTATTCACATGTAGCTCTCCATCTCCCATCTCTGTCACTATACTGGTGCCCCCTTCCCCCTCCCCTTGCAGGAATACTTTTCTCTTTATTCTATCTCATAGAATACCTCCCTTTCTTCAACAGACAGCTTAAGCATTATATTCTACATCGAGCCTTTCTGGCCCCCTCCAGCTTCTAGTGCCTTACTTCCCTCAAAACCATTTAATATTTATTGTTAATATTATTAACATTTATTAATATTGATATATGTATATTGATAAGAAATTTCTATTTATTCCATGTATATTTATTCTGTATATACTTATGTATGTAGATGTTGTCTCCTCTGAAAGAATGTAAGGTCTTAGAGAGTAGGGATTATTTCTTTTTTGGGATTTGTATCCCCAGCATCTAGCATGGTACATTGCACATAGTAGGCATTAATTAAATGTTTGTTGACTGACTAAGTTACCTGTGTAACCTAAGGAATATTCTTTTCACCTGCCTTTTCAATCTTCCACAGGCTTGGAATTTTTGGAGGAGGTCTAGAAAGATTCTGACATTCTTCTACCTAAAATAAGACTACCCCCAGGTCATGCTAAATCCCTCCAAAATAGAGGGCAGGAGGGCATGACTGTAATTTACAGCTTCTTCTTCAGAACTTCTGGGCACAGTCAAAAGACAAGTATAACCAAGCAGGAGCAACTAGGAGCCAACCCAGACCAAGCAGGAAAAAGATGCCACCATTATCTATTGTCTAGGGCTTGCTGTGCACAGCAGTCAGTCATGAGTCCTGCTAGAGATCTGATGCATGTGCCAGAGAAAAATATCTTGCTTCCTCCTCATTCTCTTGTCTCTAGAAAATACAAAATTCCTTCATCTCTTCCCATTTGCTGTGAGCTTCAGGTATGATTGAGGACCTCCCATATACAGAAGATAGAGGGAGAAAAAAGAAAGGAAAGGACATGATAGCTAGCAAAATGCTTCTTTGATTTACTTTATTTTAATTCCATGTATTAAAACTGGTAATGATCCATATACTATGAGTCCATTAAATTATCCATTAAACATGGAAGAGAAATTTAAAGAATTGAGGGGTCAGAACCCAGATAATTGTCACAATTTATCTATTGTTTATTTTTATTTATTACTACTAATTATAATAAAAATAGGTAGCATTTATAAAGTACTTTAAGGTTTGCAAAACACTTTGCCTATGTTATCTCATTTGATCCTCACAACTGTAGGGGGTAAGTTCTATTTTTATCACCATTTTATAGATAAGGTAACTAAGGGTCTAAGAACCCAAGGGCTGGTGACTTGCCCTTGATTTCACATTTAGCACACACCCTAGATGGTATTTGAACTTAGGTCAATTATTTTTGGAAGGCAACTGAGTGGCAAGGGGTGGGAGAGGGAAGAGAAGTTAAATGAATGTCTTCAGTTGATGTAATGGGCCCATCTGGGAAAAAGCATCATTTTCTCACCTAGTGTTCCTTACAGCTCCTGAAGGACTGTGGTCATGGTAAAGATGTGTTGGAAGCAGCAGAGCAACTGAAGACAATGAGAGAGAAGGAGAAAAGGGAGCAATAAATGGCAGTGAGAGAGAACAGAACGCAGTAGGATCTGGCAGTACAGCACAGGAAGGTAGTCTCTCCAGTTAGTGCTGCATAGATCCTAGCAATGGCCTGGAATTCTGATCCTTCTTTAGATTCTAAATCTGGAGAAGTTGAGTATCTACAAGGGGTGAGGAGTGGAGGGATGGGGAAGAAAGAAGGAATCTATAATTTGTATAATTGCTCTTTCCAGCATAGACCACTGGGTAGCACAGTAGATAGAACACAAGACAGTCAGGAAGACCTGAGTTCAAATTCTACCTCAGACATTTCCAAATCATGTGATCTTAAATCATTTGACCTTTCAGCCTCAGTTTCCTTATCTGTAAAATGGATATAATAACACTGTTATCACAGAATATTTGTATGAATTAAATGAAATTTGCTTTTTAAACTTTACATCATAGTATAGCATTAGCTATAGACCTTATTTCTTGGTTATCTTGGATATCCACACTTTTCATATTCTTTTTTTTTTTTTTTTTTGCTTTTTGGAGGGCAATTGGGGTTAAGTAACTTGCCCAAGGTCACATGGCTAGGTTTTTGTTTGTGTGTGCATTAAGTGTCTGAGGTTGGATCCGAACTCAGCTCCTTCTGACTCCAGGGCCAATGCTCTACTCACTGTGCCACCTAGCCGCCCCAACTTTTCCTATTCTTGTTAGACTAGAAGAAGCTCAAAGACTCATTAGGTTCCATCTTCTATTTTTTAATTAAATGTAATGTTTATTTTTAATTTACATCATTCATTTCCACAAGATTTTGAGTACAAATTTCCTCCCTGTCTTTCCCCTACCCAGCACCTCAAAACAGTAGGTTCCATCTTCCTAGGAGTAAGGAACAAGGAGAAGATACCAGAGGAATGTGCTACTATTTCAGGATGATGCAGGATAGCAATCCCCAAATGATCAGATCCTGCCACATGCTCAGCTTTCTCAGTTTCACATGGAACCAAAAAGTGCATTCCATGGCAGCAATTGCCATATACCCTGGCCATCAATTAGTGAGTAGTTTGGAAGAATTTGGGAGGTAGTTTATGAGAAGTTGGAAGAAAAACTAGTGAAAGAAATTAATGCTCCCCGAAAGTAAATAGTAAAAAGTAGATGGCATAGAGATCTACAGCAAGAAAAAGAGGCTACACAGAGGGGACATATTATTCTTTTAGTCACCTGAGCAACAAGAAAGAGAATGATAGATACAGGTGAGTCCTGTGACATTCCTTAACATCTCCAGACTTCCACTTCCTCATCTGTCAAATGAGAGGTTGAGGATAGATAATCTCTATAGTCTTAAGATCATGGCAACTGGTCCCATCATGTCTTGGCAATTAGAGGGAGAAGAAATGGAAGCAGTGTCCTATCTTATATTCTTGGGCTCAAAGATCACTGTAGATGGCGACTGTAGCCATGAAATTAAAAGATGCTTGCTCCTTGGAAGGAAAGTTATGACAAATCTGGACAGCATACTAAAAAGTAGAGAAATCACCTTGCTGACAAAGATCCATATAGTCAAAGCTATGGTTTTTCCAGTGGTAATGTGTGACTGTTTTGACCTCGCTGCCCCCTTTCTTTCTTTCTTTCCTTCTTTCTTTCCTTCTTTCTTAAAGAACATACTTGTTAAACTAAATGATAGTCTAATTGGTAGAATTTCAGGTCCAGGAGAATATAAAAACTGGGACTGGAGATATATGTTGGAGTTGGGGGGCTCCTAGACAATCAATGTAACCCTGACTAGTCCTACCATGCCAAGGTCAGGTCCTTTAGCTAGTGTTGTTTTTCATAGCTCCCTCCTTTCTACTTCTGAACCCAAGCTTTCATTAAAAGCTTCTCTTTGTAGCTCCCATAACAGCTGCGGCCTTCCTAAACACCAGGCCTAAGCAAAAGAAATGTCTTTTGCTTCCTTCTCTGGAAATAAACAAACACTAATGGAAAAAGACTGGGGAATATGAGAGTAGGAAGAGCTGCCAAGCAGCTGCACTCTTGGGGAAACAGCAAAACACATGGGAAGTCATTTGTCTTTCCTCCTTAGCTTGCAAGGTTGAATTATCTTCCCCTACACGTCTCCCACTCTGTGCTCTATGGAGTTTCTGTCTTTAGCATCTTTGTTTTTGTCTGTGTCCCACTAGACTAACCATGCACATGGCCACCTGTGTTCCAGAAGTAGGTTAGGGAGAATTTACTCCACTGCTTGCATACCCCTCAACTCAGGCACAGACCATAGTCAAAACTACTTATTCAGAGAGAGGAACGCCTTTTTCCCCACACCAGCTAAATCACACCTCCCTATCATCATCTCCAAAATGTAATGAAATATATCAGCTGTCATTCAGTCTTTTTTTTCAGTTGTGTCTGACTTTATGACCCCATATGGGATTTTCTTGGCAAAGATAATGGAGTGGTTTACTATTTCCTTCAATTTATTTTACAGATGAGGAAACTGAGGCAAACAGGGTTAAATTACTTACCCGGGACCACACAGCTAGTAAATATCTGAGGCCAGATTTGAACTCAGAAAAAAAGAGACATCCTGACTCCAGGTCCAGCATTCCATCTACTATACCACCTAGCTACCCTATTGAAATACGTTAGCTAAGGCTCTTAACCTGGGGTCTGAGAACTTGTTTGTTTGATTTTAATATTCTGAACAACTGTATTTCAACAAAATTGGTTTCCTTTGTAATCTTATACAGTTTTTTTTTTTTGCCTTTAAAAGCATTCTCCTGAGAAGAAGTTTGTAAAGCTTCACCAGAATGCCTCCATGACATACATAAAAGAAACTATATCAAAAAAGTTAAGAATTTCTGCTCTGGGCTTAACTCCAATTTTGACCAACTATCTAGCGTAGCTTATCTTCTTCTTGCCCTGGTTACTCCCATATTCTCACAAAATGTCTTCTCTTTCTTCTTTAGATGTCTCAGGGGTACAAGTGTGCTGTCAAGTAACACGCTCTAGGAATGACTAGGTACACTGCAAAATGTAGTCTAGCTGGAGGGGGGGAAACAACTTTGAGGAGTTCTTGACTGAAGAAAGAAATGGATGGGGTCCTGATAGTATGTTGGGGACCAGGAAAAATACAAGAATAGAAGAGTGGTTTGGACCTTGAGCCTGTCATATATTTATGCAAATAAAGGCAGCCTAGGGATCCAATCACAAGGGTACAATGGAGGATATGGATAAGTAAGGCTATGGAACAAAAATAAGAGATAGCTGTAGTTCTAAAGACAGGGTATTCTGAGGCAAGCAGGAGTAAAATCAAGTGATTTGATACCAACACACCAACACATACAAATACATATGCATGCATGCATGCATACATTATGCATACTTACTACATTAAGTTGGTGAAATTTAAGACTGAGTGGAATGTGAAAACTGAGATATCTCAGGGTAGGGGAGCCACCAGGCAACCAATATAGCCACATATATATGATATGTATGTATTATGTATCTGTCACATATATTGCTATACACAATTCAATGGTACAGGCTGAGCAAGAATATTCGAGGAAAGATGCTACAGTTAGCCCACTTTCATTTACTGGCCACTGATTAAAGAATTATCATGTTTGTAGGAAATTATTCTATGTGATTCCATATAAACCCCTCTATCTTGTCATATATGTAATGGATGACTATGCAATGAGGTCAGTCCTTATGAGCACATGTAAAGTGCTCTGCTGATTCAATTGTCATGTAGACTTTAGAGCTTTGTGTAAACATTCAATAACTAGTTCCAGTCAACTAACCATGTGGTGAAGAGGGGCTGATTGCCTGGAACTGGGTGTACATTCAAAAGGCACTAATTGACCAGAACTTCTTTCTTCTCTCAGTTTCACTTTTTCCTGCCTGGTAACATTCCCGATAGGAGAAGAGAGACGTTTCTATAAGGGGATATGCCTTGGGCCTGCTTCATCCAAGACCAATATGTGACCTGCAAACACTAGCTTTAGTTCTTTGCCTGGACATTTGTTCTTTTATTTTAGGTGAAGGTGAGTGGAGGCCATGATGCTGTAAGCTTTAAAAGGATAAGAGAGTGAGCCACCAGGAGGTCTGGGAAGGGAGTCTATGTTGAAGCTGACAGGCAGCTGATCCAACTTTGAGACCCAAAGGATTGAGGAGCATGTTTGGAACCTAGCCTAGCCATATGAGACAAGGGCTTATCCAGCAGTGGTGCAAGATTTGGACATTTAATTGGTGGGACCAGTACTATGTAGAAACTGCATTAAATCTGTGTGAACCCTCTCTCCTCAGAGATCAATGTACTGTAGGAGAAAGTTGCTCCTAAAATATTAAAGAGAGGATGTTTTTGCTCTATCTTCAAAGTAAATATCTCTGTAAAAGCTAATTTAAGGGATTAAATAGAACTGGGGAGCTAATCACTGGAAGCTAGTAGCAAGGAGAAACACACTAAAATGGGAATTTGAGCCAAAATCATTAGAAAAACATCTCTTCCCCCCACTCCACAACCCCTCAGGAGTACTCCCTAGAACCCAGAGAGAGAAACACTCTGCCTTACACCTCATCCCACAACTCCTCAGGAGTGCTCCCTAGAACTCAGAAAGCAAGACTCACACTGGGAGAGTGAAACATTTATGTATATAATACATAAATGAATACATATGTATAGGCATATGTGTGTGTGGTAATAATTTATAAAAAGTCACATTATTATCTCCAGAAAAAAAAATACAAATCTCTCAGCTTTGCATTTAGAGATGTCTGTAATTTGGTTCCCACCTTCCTTTCCAGTCTAATTTTCTATTGCTCCCTTTTTACATTCTCTGTTCCAATTAAACTAGCCCCATGGATGTTCTCCATGCACAGCATTTCATCTCCTGCTTCTGTATCTTTTGTAGGTGGCATTTTCATGTCTATAATGTCTTCCTTCTTCCCTTGATGCCTTGTAAAATCCCTAGCTTCCTTCAAAGACCAGTTCAGTGGCTACTCTCTTTACATGGCTTTTCCTGAGTCTGCCCCACTTTCCAATTGTTAGCACAGTCTATCTCTTGAAATTACTTTGTGTCATTTTGTACAGACTTTGTATTTATATACAGTATGTTGCATTGCCCAACAGAATATAAAATGCTCAAGGGCAGAGATGATTTCATTTTTGCTTCTGAGGCCCTAGTACCTTGTGCATTTTACAGGCATTTAACAAATAGTTGTTGAACTGGGTTGAATTAAATTTATAGCCACCCTCAGGGAAATTTGAGAAATGATTTATCCTCTGAAGATTATGGCCCTGTTTCTACTTAAATCACAATTGCTGATCATTGATTGAATGGAAAGTGGAATCAAGGACACTCGAATGCCTTGCCAGCATTGCCACGAACCTACAACACTTTGATGTCGGTAAGTGGGGCTATGGCATGATTTCTATGGCAACACAGGCAATAACAAGCAATGATAATAGCTGTTAAGCTGGCAATTTTGAATAATTCCCGAGATTGAAGGATTTTTAGCTTCTCTTGGCCCAGGATATTCCAAGCTCCCAAATGGCCTCAGTCTTTTGGCAGAGATAACCATTTTGAGCAATGTGAGGGAACATTCGCCTCTGTAACCATGCGTGGACATCTATTCTGGGATCTGGTGGAGTTGGGCAGACTTCCTAAAGTAGTTGTGATGCTGAGAGCCTAGATTGGATAGGATTAAGAATAGGACAGTTTAAAGTGTAAGGCTGGACCTAGATGGTCAGCGAATCTCCAGGCTCAGTTGGGCAACTTATAAAAAGGTCTTTCTGTTACCAGTCCTCCTCTTTGAGCTGCTTCCTGTTCAGGCAGGTTAAAAATAAGAATGCAGGGTTCCTTCTAAGCTTAATCAAAAGCAGAAGAGCTAGGTACCAGCAAACCAAGGAATTCACATTCTCATTGGAAAGAACCACTTCATTTCTGGCACTAATAGCCCTTAGGGCAAACACCAAGGACTGAAACAGATGGTTGTTTTTAATTCTGAGGTTTTCAGTTTATCATTTTCCTTCATTGTCCACAAAGCTAAATTCCTGTTCTCATGATGACACACATAGTCTGGCTGAGTTAGTCATCCCTCCCAGATACAGTATCCTTTGGAAAATGTGGCTGGATTCTTGGGAGATTACAGCATTTAGGGAATTTTAGGTACAAATAAACAAAGAGGGGAAAGGTCCTGAGATCCAAAAAGGGGGGGGGGGTTTACTTCCAATTTTAATAGCATCATAAAGAAGCAACATATAAATTATCATAAATTATGAGGTTTCATACTTTTTGGGGGGATAACTGACCATTCCCCAAACCCTCTCAGATAAAACTTTTATAGGTGGTGGAAACCATACAGCCTCCTCCCCAAAAAAGGCTCTTTACACAGCTACCATTATTTGAGGTGCAATCTACAACCTACTGCATAGGGAATTAAAGGATGATTTATCCTTTGAAGACCATACGCCAAAGATCCCCTTCCCTTCTTCTGTGGTACAAATACTTACAATGTCCTTTGTGATGTATTCTACGTATAGTTAGTATAATCTTGCTGTTGAAAGTACACAAACTGTTTTGTTATGGTATGAGGTCACCTTAGAAGTACAAAATATGCATAATAAGTAAATATATTTAGATCAGGAGTTCTTTGCCTGTTTTGTGTCATGAACCCCTATGGCTGTCTGGTAGTCTGGACAATTCAAGAAATGATTTATCCTGCAAAGATTATACCCTTGTATCTACTCAAATCACGACTGTTGATCATTAATTGATTGAGAAGTGTACTCAAAGGCAATTGGATGTCTTTCTGGTATCACCATGAATCTACAACACTTTGATGGAGATAAGTGGTGCTGTGGCATGATTTCTTTGACACCACAGACAGTAACAAGCAATGATAATAACTGTGGGACTATTGGACTCTGGACTGCTTCTCAAAACAAAGCTTTTAAATGTATAAAATAAAATACATAAGATTACAAAAGAAATAAATTATATTGAAAATAGCTACCATTTTTTTACATTTACAGGCCCCAGATTAGAATCATGGTTTCATATTATTCAATTCAGCTTGATTAAAGTTTTATTCAGTCTTTTTCTAGGCCCTATTTCAGCCCTGAGACCAGTTATATCTTATAGTCTGATCTTCTTGGTCATGCTATACTTTCTTTTTTGAAAGAGAAAAATCAATATTTTTATTGATTTTTTGTTTTTATACCACCTTTGTTTCCATATATAACCTCTCCTCTCCTGTACCCAGTGAACCATCCCTTATAACAACAATTTAAAAAGAAAGAAGGAAAAACAATTGAGTAAAACTGACTAGAGTAGTGATCATGTCTGACAGCAACATATATGCAATATCTACAATTTCCTACTATTGCAATAAAGGTCTAAGATTGTGCATGTGCCTGTATTAAATAAATATGTCCTGGGCATCTAAATGTAGCTCATGAGAAGCATTGATACATATCTCTAGTCTTCTCTTTCTCCAAGGGAGAGCAAGATTCCTGCTGCCTTAAGGGAAGCAGGAGAAGGGTCACAAGTCTGGGAGCTCTTTTCTCTAGTTTCTGAAAAAGGTATTAGACTAGAATTATAACTATCTTCCCTCTGCTAAATGTTCTTGGTCTAGGGGTACTACAGATTCCAAACAAAAGCCACTTCTCTAGCCATTAACTCTTAAGGGAGGAGGGCGACTCCAAGCCTCTATCAACTGGTTTGACTCCTTCTTACTAAAAGACAGTAAGACAAATAGCAAGTAGTGAGTAAACTTATTTATCCAATCACGATAGTAAACAGAAATTGGAGGTTATATAGGTTAGATTGGGGGGGGGGGGGTGCCTAAGACCTTGAGGACACATGCGACCTTCTGGGTCCTTAGGTGTGGCCTTCTGACTGAGTCCAAGTTTTACAGAACAAATCCTTTTATTAAGGGGATTTGTTCTGTGAAGTTTGTATTCAGTCAAGGAGGTGCACCCAGGACCAAGGAGACCACATGTGGCCTCGAGGTAGCAGGTTCCCCACCCCTGGGGTAAAATATACCAAAAAAGGGGGCGAAAAGTACAAGAGTGAATGAGTTCTTCTGATAAGTACAAGATAAGATCTCAGTTCAAACCAAGAGAGAGACCTCAATTTCACCCAAAGGGAAATTCTCTTGCAGAGAGAATCTCTTGCTAGGGAGACAATCAGGGACATGTTGAAGGGTCAGATTCCCCTGTACACCTGCCACTTGCTTCTAAAGCTTTTCTTTCCCCTGGATTTAGTCTCAGAGAATGTCTTTCACTACACGTCTCTCCCAAAAGTTCTTGAACCAGTCCCATTCCACAGGAGTGCATCCTGGCATCAGCATAATCTCCACCAATTAGGAGTCTCTTTTTAGTGCTCAGTGACATATAAAATGAACCAAGCTTAGAAGGCTGGGTTCCAAAGGAATTTTCTCAACCCTTTCCTGCAACCTAGCCTGATCATTATAATTATCTAAATATTGTGCTTTCCAACTAGATCTCTCTATAATGTGCTGAGGCAACTATCCTAACTCCCAATTAAGCCTCTAGGGGTACCCTTGAGGGTCTTGGGGTTTTTCTTTATATATAATTGTTCATGTAGTAGTTCTCCGCAAGATTATCAGTTGTTCAATTTAGTCTGATAGACCTAAGTAACTTTTAGAAAGGGGTATTTACTAAGGTGATATAGTAAGAAGAGTTGGTATAAAATATCATCCTACAAAAGTCTATGACATTCTCCCATCAATACAAACTCAGTCTAGGGTAAAGTGTGTTCAAACTTAAAGAGCCTATGTGGCAAAGATGTAACTCATAGTTCCCATTTGCTGGAAATTCTTTTATCCCCTTTGTGTGGTGTTCAAGAAGTTCCACTTAGATGCCAGGCTCCTTTTGGAGCTATGACTACAAGTAGGACAGAATCCAACGCAGTTGTTGCCATCAACTGATCTGAGGTTGCCTATTAGAAAGTCTAGGGAAAGATAAGAAGTCCCAAATTCTCCAGATCCTTTGGAACTCATTCTGTAGATAAAGGAGGATGTGGAGAAAGAAACCAAATTTAGGCCAAAGCTAAGGTCTCCACTTCCCTACTAAATGGTTCCTTCTCAAGGGTTTTACCTGGAACACTCATTCCTTAGTCTCTACTTTGACATCTAAATTTCTGAAATGACTTTAGTTCTCAAATATCTTGATAATTTATAGATGATCCCTAAGACATGACCTAGTTTCCTCAGCTTATCTAAATATTATTCCTGAGCAAGACATTCCAGTTCTGAGTATTTTTCTTCTTTTTGTACCTAATCTAAAGCTAATTATTAACTAATTGATTGAGACTTATTCTCACCTTGTTAAGGTATCAGGCTATGTTATCATTTCCTTTAGTAAATCAATCATTACTTCCAACCTCTCACCTAAGGTCAGAACTATTTCTTTTTTTCTCCTGATGCAGGTGGGCCATATTTGGAGCAGCCAAGATGACTGATGAATTCATAATATTCAGGCATAAGGCATCAAATAAAACTCTACCAAATCTAGGGGTACTTTCAGGTTTGGTTTTCTTATGACTGGAGACTGGCTTACCCATGATTGCTGCATTTGTAAAAGCATATTTGACTTGTTTATTCATTCCTGAATACAGAAAGGGATTCAAGTTCCTGGGTCTATGGGCTATTGTATTGCTATCACTTGTGTTATAATAATTTTTGTTTTAAAGAATAGGTCTTCTTATCTTATCCAGCTGGAAATGCAGAGGCTTCTCATGAGCTTGATCCCGTTAATGCTCAGAATGAGAGCTTTGAGCTGCTCTATTTCTGACCTGGGCTGGTGTGCCCCTCCTTAAGCAACCTACTTACAGCCCCAACTCTCTTCCTGGAGGTTCACTATATTAATGCCAAACTTAGTGTGGAGACCTGATTGACAAAGCCCACTGGAGATCAGAATTATAGAATTCAAGAAATCCACCATCCTCAACCTCCTGGGCATCTGGTATGAAGGACATGTGCCACCATGTCAAACTGTGTTATGAGACATTAAGAAATAATATTTTGACAGTGTCCTAGTTTGAAGTCCCTAGGGCTTAATCTAATCAAAGAATTAATCAGTCTTCCTTGAATAGAAGACAATTGATTTCAGAGAAGGCTTTTAATTTCCCAAGACTAAGGGACTCTGTTGCAGAGAGCACAGCTCCAATGGGCTGACCACATTGTTTGAATGCCAGACCTATGTTTGCCTAAAAGACTATTTTATGGACCACTCACACAAGGCAAGTGCTTCCATGGAGGCCAGAAGAAACAATACAAAGACATTCTCAAGGTCCCTCTGAAGAATGTTGTAATCGATGGTAAGACATGGGAGACACTGGCACAGGACCACCAGCATGGAATGCTCATGTCAAAGAATGCTCAGCATTCTACAAGCAAAGCAGAATTATGGCAGCTCAAAAGAAACATAAAAGGCACAAATTTAGATACATCTCTACTCCAAATGTCCACATGGACTACTTGTGCCTGACCTGTGGTAGGGCCTTTTGAGCTTGTATTGGTCTGATCAGCCACAGACAGACACATTGTACCTTAACCCCAACAGAGTGATGTCATTTTGGTCCTCTTTGAACACAAAGAACATTTCTTTGTTCACTCGACCAGTTTGAAAGGAGAATAGTTAAAGAAAAAAGAGATTGTTTTCAACAAGACAGTTCTTCAAGTGTACACAGATATTGTCATTAGTATTGTTCTGTGTAAGCAGAATAAAGCCTTAAACCTCCACCATGGACTTTTGTTTTATCTTGTAAACTTTTGTCTTTTGTTTCATGACTACTGTAAATGTACATTGCTTAGGTCAGGAAGAATTGCATTTATGAGGAGGAAATGACCCTTTTGAATCTCTCTCTAATCAGGAATGTGTGTATAATAATAGATTATCTTGGACACACTTCTACTAAAACTAAGAGCACGGTTTTTCTTACATACCAGTGATATATTTTGTAGTGTGTTTTAGGACTAGGTCCCACTATGGACCAAGGGCGGCTGTATTTTGGATGCTACACACACACACACACACACACACACACACACACACACACACACACTATTATATCTGGTATCAATTTTCTGTGATATAAATGAATTATAATGGGTTAAATTGACTGACTAAGAGTTGTCTTTTTTTTTTTTTTTTTGGAGTGGGGAGGGCAGGGCAATTGGGAATAAATGGGCTTGCCCAAGGTCACAAGGCTAGTAAGTATTAAATGTCTGAGGTCACATTTGAACTCAGATCCTCCTGACTCCAGGGCTGGTGCTCTATTCACTGTACACCTAGTCACCCCAAGAGTTGTGTCTTTCAATGGATCCTTCATCAAATCTCCTTTGGTCACTGAGGAACTAAAATCATGTATATTATTTTGTTTTTTAGCAGTAACTACTTGCCTTGAAGTCACCCAAATTACAATTCCATCACATCTTTTAACCTTGCTTACAGAATTTCTATAAATTAGCATTTTCTCTTTTCAGATACCATACTATGTTCATCTCCTATTAGATAAGCTAAAGCTCATCTCTAAACTTCTTCATCCCTTTCTTTACAAATTCTTGGCAAATTCCAAGTCCTCAATTGCTCTCCAACCCTCTTTTTTTATTATTATTATTATTTTTTAATTTTTTTTAAGCAATTGGGGTTAAGTAACTTGCTCAAGGTTACACGGCTAGTCATTATTTATGTGTGGGTGCTCATTTTCTGAGGCCGGATTTGATCTCGGGTCATCCCAACTCCGAGGCCAGCGCTCTTACTGCGCCACCTAGCCGCCCCTCTCCAACCCTCTTCATCACTATCGTGGAGATTCCAATATACCTTTTTGGATCTTTCAACATTAACACACATTCACATGGGAAATATATGTGGATTATTTATTTGGAGTAAGTTCATAGATTCTGTAACATAGACAAAAATTTGGTTAAGAGCTTGAATTGAGAAGTAACCAAAAGGTAGTCCTCTACAAGGGTTCCCATAATTTTGGATCTATTGTAGGGTGATTATGGTGGGCTAGATAGCTCCTCAAAGACTACAGTAGCTACAATGGCTACCAATTGGGCACTCAAGCCTGCAAAATTCTTAGCTGCTCTCTCCTTTATGCCAGTACCAATTTCCCTTTGGCTAAGAAGCACCATTTAACTTCTTGCTAGCCTGACTACAGTCTAGGAGTTGAAATATTTATAAAAACACTAAAACACAAAATTTACTATATGGATAGTTTTACCTTGACCTCCACCTTTTTTAAGGTAATTTACTCTCTCAGCTCTCTTCCCTCAGAGCCCATAGATTTTGCCACATATTATGTGATCATGTTAGTTTACTATACATAGAATTAAATGAAAAGGAAAATAGCCAAGGCACTCCTTCACCCAAGCAAAGTTTTTCACTTTTACAGACATTTATTATCTCTCCCTCCCATGATTTCCCACTCCATTCAGCAATTTTGTAAATGCTCACAATAGACACATGTAGTCCAACAAAACTAATTTCACTATCTCCCTATCATTTTCACTTCTCTCTTAGATCTTTGGCGTAAATAGGCAAAAGCTCTCTAGAACGTATTCCCACAACTTGTGAAGAGAATGTGGTGAGGACATTCACCACTCTTGGAGAGAAAAGAATTTGAAGAAGGACAAAGCTTCCTCTCTGGATCACCAGGATCATGAATGGTATTCATTAAGAGTTCATAATTCCCACAAACTCTGAAAGATGACAAAAGACGAAAACAACAAATATTGGAGTGGCTGTGGGAAAAACAGGAACACTAGTATATAGTTTTTGGTGACTGTAACTAGTCTAGCTAGTCTGGAAAGCAATTTTGAACTATGTCCCAAAAGTTATTAAATTGTGCATAACCTTTGACCAAGCAATACCACTCCTAGATTCAGAAAAAGGAAAAAGGTTCCATAGGCAAAAAATATTTATAGCATCTCTTTTTATAAAAAAAAAACCCAACAACCTGGAAACTAAGAAGATATCCACCAATTATAAAATTACTAAATAAATTGTAGTATATTAATGTAATTAAATAATTTTTTCCATGAGAAATGATGTCATGGGTAGTTTCAGAGGAAATCAGGAAGACCTCTACAATCTGATGAATAACAAATGAACAGACCTAGGGGAACAATTTACATGATGACAAACAACATTATGAAGGAAAAACAACTTTGAAAGACTTTAGAACTCTGATTAATGCAATAATCAACAGAAATCCAGAAAACTGAAGATGAATCACTCCACCCATCGCTTTGCAGAGAGGCAACAGATCTAAAATCCAGAATGATACCTGTATTGTTGTACATGGCTAATGTGGAAATTTGTTTTGTTGGACTACATGTGTCTATTGCAAGTATTTTTCAAAATTGCTAGGTAGAGTGGGAAATCATAGGAGGAAGGAATAATAAATGTTTGTTAAAGTAATAACAAATTTTCGCAAAGTCATGGAGTAATGGTTACCTGGCCACCTCAGAAGAACCTCAGCAAAGAGCCCAATGCTTGTAGTCTCTCAGGTTTATTTTGAATCCTGACTCTTGTCATCCAATTTTTAGTTCTCTCATCCAACTTCATATCATCTGAAAATTTGATAAGCATTTTATCTATGACTTTATCTAATAACTACAGATACTTGGAACACTCCACTAGAAACTTTCTTCAAAGCTGACACAGAGTCATTCATGACTGTTCTTTGAATCTGGTCACTCAAGCAGTTCATAAATCTACCTAGTTATATTATTATTTAACCCCTATTTTCCATCTTTTCTAAAAGAATAGCAGGGGAGGGGCGGCTAGGTGGCGCAGTGAGTAAAGCGTCGGCCCTGGAGTCAGAAGGACCTGAGTTCGGATCCGGCCTCAGACACTTAATGCACACAAATAAAAAAAACCTAGCTGTGTGACCTTGGGCAAGTTACTTAACCCCAATTGCCCTCCAAAAAGCAAAAAAAAGAATAGCAGGGGAGAATTTATTAAGCACTTTTAAAAATGAGTAAGCTATATCTGCACTATTCCCTGATTTGTAATCTATCAATTTAATATTCAAATATGCAAAAGGATGGGTGGCTATTATCAGCACAGGGAATTCCCAATGTTGAAAACTCCTCTCCATCTGTGTAGATCATGAGGGTCTATGACTTAGCCATAAACCCAAGACACTGAGAAATTAAGTGGCTTGCGCAGGGTCACATAACTAGTGAGCATTAGAGATGGAATTTGAACTCATATTTTCTTGATTTTAGACCGTTCTACTCACTATATAATATATATATATATATATTTTTTTTTTTTTGCTTTTTTTTTTTTTGGAGGGAAATTGGGGTTAAGTGACTCACCCAAAGTCCCACGGCTAATAAGTGTATTAAGTGTCTGAGGCTGGATTTGAACTCAGGTCCTCCTGACTCCAGGGCTGGTGTTCTATTCACTGCACCACCTAGTCGTCCCTGTAATATACTTTTGATTCGAGTTTGGTAATCCTGTTAAAACAGAGCTTCATTAATACAGAACCTAAGAAAATCTACCTTGATTTTAAGTGGCAACAGGACTGCTATAGTTTATTGGGAAAAGCAAAAGTATAACAATGTTTATCTGCAAAAAACAACAAGGTCCTTATGCTCTGCATCCTGTTTGAACAGATGTTTCTTTCTATAGTTAATTGTTTCTATCACATATCACCTATATCGTGCAAAACAGATGTTTCTTAACTATGAGTTTGTTTTTCTCTACTCCCATGTATTTCTGTATCTTATTAGTGTATCCAATCAGAATAGAGTAAGCATTTCTTTTGATGCTGATTCTCTTTATAAAAGAAATCTTACAGAAAAACCTAAGGGAATTTGTATTTAAAGACATATTTCTGTGTGCATGTCCTTTGCAAGTTTTTTTTTTAATTCATTGACTGGTTACTATTTCTTCCCTTTCTTAAAAACTGACCAGACCAAAAAGGTCATCATTAATTAAACAATGTCAGCCTGATGATGCCTCAAGCATTTGCTTTGCCCCTTGTGCTGTATGATATTTTTTAAACTCAATGTGTACTTTGGTGAAAGGATAGATGGTATACTAAGTTAGGTGACAGAGCTAATAAACAGAATGATCTTGGTAGGCTGGAGGGCTGAACAAAATCTAGGATAAAGATAGGGGATCAATGTGATTTAATTAGCATAGAGAACTTGCAGGTGAGGAAACACCCTAAACAAATATAGACTGGCACCTTCTCTGAAACTTGTAATGTTAGACCAGTGGTTCCCATTTAATGGTTTGAGAACCCTTTGAGGATTTGTAAACAAGGAGTTTGTGCTAAAAATTATTTAATGGCACCTTAGCAATAATTATTGCTCAATTACATTACATTTTCTCTCTGTGACAACAAGCATGTGCATGTTCACAACCTCATAGGTTTGTTTCTGCAGGAATGGTGTTCTCTCAGTCACCTTTTATTTGTGGGGGGAGAGTATTAATGAGGTCAAAATTTTTTCCCATGGCTTTACTATGTTTGTCTCCTTCAGACACCTTGCATCTTTATTCCTTAATATCCTTACAATTTTGTTGTTCCCAGTACAGATCTCCTTTATACATACTTGGTCCAAATCGGATCTTTCCCCGTCTTTAGGGTTTCTTCTTCCTCTTCTATAAGCACATCAGGGACTGTAATTAGGGACCAAGTAAGTATAGTGGCTCCACTAACCTTGATAGAGAAAAGTTTGTTAAAATTGTCTTTTATTTTTCCCCTCTTTTCTTCTGTGTGTAATACTTCTATTTTGATGCCCTGGTTATCTCCCCCATTAAAATGTAAGTTCTTTATAAATAGGGATTGCTTCATTTATTGTACTTGTATCCACAGGGTCTGGCACATGGTAGGCATTTTATAACTGCTTATTGATTGAGTGATCCTTGAATGCTCTTGGGATGATTTTATTTAGTTGGATATATCACCAATCTTTCTTTAAACTGACTTTACCCTCCACTGCTTTGCTTTCTAAGATGATACTGCTCCAAATCATTCATTATCATTCTTTCTTTCATAATGGAGTTCATCTAGTCCCATGTTGTCTTTGACAGCCATTTCTTTCCACTGGAAAAGTAAGTCAAACATTTGATGATAGTTGTTGGCCTTGCCTTATTCAGACTAGTTTGGAGGCCCAAGTTTGGGACCAGAATGAAATAAAATACTAATAGCCTAACAGTTAACAAAAGGAAGCTTATTTAGCTAGCCACAGCTTGGAAAAGGTATTTAGCAAGAAGACAGCATTGATTCATTTGGGTGCACTCCCCTGTCTCTTTGCTGGCCATGCTGGTCCACCAACCTGACTACTACTTTTTGTATTTAGGCCAGGAGGAAGTTACACCAATGGTTCCAGCCTTAGTCCCCTGGACCAATTAAGTCTCAAGGATAATTCCAGTACCCTTCAAGAAAAAAGTAGCCTAGCCTATGTGAGATAAGACCTTAAGAAGAGTTATTCTAGCCTAGGCAGGGCCTTAAGAAATACTGCTCCTGACATAGTAAATATCTTTCTGGGCTCTTCTGGTCTTGTAGCAATTAATTTGTGTAGCTAAAACTTCTAGATGAAAATATTATAGTTAGTAGTCATCTCACTTCTGTTCATTTCCTATTTTGATTTCCAATAAATGTTCAAAGTAATTGAGTTAAATAGTTTTAATAACATCTTTTTCATATTTTTCTTCCTCGTTTTTTTTGTTGTTGTTTTTACAAATTCTAATGTTACTTCTAGTTAATGATCTGGTTGTACACAGCATACTCAGGGATAACTCTCACATCAATAACAAGCCTTTTCCTATCTAATAAAATATAACCCATTTTGTTCTTTATGATACATTTTGGTGCTTATTCAGGGCTTAAAATATTTTTTTAAAGAAAGTGTTGGCGATATAGACATATGAAACTTCTGGGTAATCTTTGGCCTTTCTAATTAATTTTTCCTAAACAATATTTTCCCCTGTATAGGATGTTCCAAAAGCCTTAGTATCATTCTAAGCCATTAAAGCTTAAATTCCTCTTCTACTTCAACCTCAACAAATCATGGTATGTGTGCTTCAACCATACTCACAGTGATCTTTTGGCAAGTACTTAACATCTGCACTGCAGTATGTGAGGACCACATGTTCAGTGAAATAATGGTTTTTATATGCCACTTCACTAATTCCTTTCTTTACTTCTCCACTGAATACCTGATAGCCAACTTCCTATTGGTGTTGTTCAGTCATTCAGTCATATCTGACTCTTCATGACCCTGTGGACTATACTGTCCATGGGGTTTCCTTGGCAAAGATACTAGAGTGGTTTGCCATTTCCTTCTCCAGTGAATGAAGGCAAACAGGGGCTAAGTGACTTCCCTAGGGTCACATAGGTAGCAAATATCTGAGGCTGGATTTGAATTCAGGTCTTCCTGACTCCAGGCCCAGAAATTTATTCACTGAGCCATGAGGCTGCCTCACAGCCAACCTCATATTTAACTGCAATTTCCTTCTTTCTTTTGGTTTTGTTTATAGCAACAATATCAAGATTAAGCTCCTCTAGCAATATGTCCAATCATTAGAAAAGGATCTTACATTTAGGGGTAATAACAGTCAAAGTAAAATGTCCTGACATTCTAAAAACCGTAATTCTCACTAACTTTATTGGCCACATCCCCATAACTCTGCCATTTTGTCATTATCACTGTAGCAATAGAAAGGGACAACATGGGACCAAGGGCTGTTTTTTATTTTTTCTTTATTTCATGGGTTGCCATGAACAACAATAAAAAATTTCCCATGGCAGTTAGCCTGATGGCTCTGTCCCTATTTGTAATTTGCTAGGTTGTTCCTCAGAAAACAAACTCAGGGTCATATTTATATTACTGATAAATTTATCCACTCTTGCTATAAACAAAATCAGGAGAAAGAAGGAAGTTGCAGCTAACCAGAAGGATAAGTTAACATGTATTCCTTGGAGAAGCAAAAGGACTCAGAACGGTATATGCCTGAGGGCTGGCTACAAGACACATTATTTCATGGGATAATTAATCATTACATATTGCAGTAAAAATGGTAAGTATAGTCAAAAAAACCACCATGAATACACTTGCATCTTACATACCAATAATGTTTACTGAGGGTCAAAGTGGAAGACATTCTACAAAGAACTAGATAAGACTCTCCAAACCAACAATAGTAGTATTTTGAAGTAGCCGAAGACAAAAAACAAAATGTAGCAGAATGAACACAAGAGTTTGGAGTCAATAGATCTGGCTTCAAATACGTAGCTTTGCTACTTAATGCCTTTTGCATATGGACAAGTCAATTAACTGCTTCATGTCTCATATTCTTCATCTGTAAAGTAGTTGGACTAAATAACTTCTAAGGTACCTTCCAACTCTATATCTATGATCCTATTATTTAATTGGGAAATAGCTAAACAAATTAAAGTACACGAATGTGATAAGTTATTACCATGCCAAAAAAACTATGATTTAGAAGAATGCAGGGAAGCATGGGAAGACTTCTATGAACTGATGTGAAATGAAAAGAGCAGAACCAGAAAAACAATATACATAATGACTACAACAATGTAAATAAATGGAAAGAACAACAACAAAAAAATCAAAACTGAATGCAAATTATAATGACCAAACTTGGATTCAAAGAAGAGATATAAAAACGTGTCTCCCTCTTTTCTTTGCAAATATTATTGCAGTACATTTCATATACTGATAGAATTGGTTAACGTGTTGGTCAGTTTTGCTGAACTGCTTTTTAAATTTTATTTATTTTATATTGCTGAACTTTATTTTATTCTTTGATATAAGTGATGGCTCTGTGAGTAATAAAGAAGGGTATATGCTGGGAAATTAAGATGATGTGAGCATAAAAGATATCAATAATTTGCTAAAGAAAAAAGAAAGTTACAAAACACAGTGCAATGTGAAGTCTATGAAAGATGTTCAGTTTTAATTGAGGTGATAAAGGAAGTCTTCTTGAAGGAGGTGGCATTTGATTGAAACTTTAAAGATATGACAGATTTCAACAGGTGAAGATAGGGAAGGAGGATATTCCAAGCATTTGGGAACCGGTTTAACAAAGAGAGTGCAATGTATGTTTGCAGGAGACAGAAATGTCCAGTTTGGTGGGAGAGTAGAGCATGTGTAATGAAGCAAAGTGAGATAAGGCTGAAAAAGTAGGATGATGCCAATGTATAAAGGACCTTAAAGAGCAGCTTGAATTTATTTGCAAAGAAATAGAAAAACACTGAAGGCTTTTGAGTAGAGGAACAATACAACCAGCTTACTGGATAAGAAAATATGTCTAGCTATTAATATGAAGGATTAGACTGGGGAGAGAATAGATTTGGGTAAAATCTGTAAGAAGGCTGTTATAATAGTCTAGGTAGGTGGTAATGAAAGCACAAACTAGACTAATAATAATGAGGTTAGAGAGAGCATGACATATGTGAGAGCTGGTGCAGAAATGTAATCAATAACAGAATGGATGTGAGAAGTGATAAAGAAAGGGAAAGAGTCAAAGAGTACCTCGGGGTGAAGAACACAGGAGACCAGAGAGTATACCAGACAGAAATAGTGAAGGCAGAAGAAGGATCAGGTTCAGGGAGGAGACAATAAGCTTGGTTCTGAACATGTTGAGTTTGAGATGTCTCTGGGACATCCAGGTAGTGATAGGCAGGTAGAGATGAAGACATGGGGTCAAAAGAAAGAGTAGGGCTTGAGATACAGTCTTCTGAATAGAATTTCAAATACTTCTTCAATCTGCCACCACCCTTCATCTGCAGTCTTATATCATGTTACTCCTTTCCGAGCACACTATACTCCAGCTAACTGGAATACTCTACTTTCTGAGGCTTTGCTCACCTTGTTCCTATGCCAGGAATGTCCTTACCTTCTTTGTTTGTAATTCCTACCAATCCTTTACAGCCTCACTCAAATTCCTCTTCCATGAAACCTTCCTTGAACCTACTGATCAGGAAAGATCTTCCCACTTGGAATTCATAGAATGCTTTATTGTGTAATTTCCTAAATCACTTGTCATATGTACAAAAGATATGTGATTTCTTCAGCCTGTGGCAACTCTCTCTGCTAACTCAGATGCAACCTGTCTATAACTTAGCATTTAGTCTCAGGGAGTTGCCTGAAGTGATGTTGAGAGGTAAAGTGACTCTCCCGTAGTAGTACATCTATTAAGTGTCGGGCAGGATTTGAACCAAGGTCTTGCTGACCTCTAGTCCATCATTCTATTCTCTGTACTCTACTGCCTATCTTGTAATATACTGTATATTATAGATGTATGTTAATGCTTTATGCCCCAATTAGACTGTAAGTTTTGTGACAAGAGGAACCATCTCTTATTTAAAACTATTAATTTTCCTCATGGGCTAGGATGATACTTTTACATACCCTAAATGCTTTAAAATGTGGGTTGTGACTGATTGACTCTCTAGAAAGATTTCACTCTGCCTTTAGATTTCCACTGCCTCTTTTAGGACCTTAATACCCTGCCTTTAGGATCTCGCTATTCTGATCCATTCTGGACATCATAGCTAGATTAATCTTCCTAAAATACCACTTTCATCATGTCACTGACCTGCTTTTATAACTTTAATGGATTTCCACTGTCTATAGGAAAGGTCAAAACTCTTTAGCCTGGCATTCATGGCCCTCCACGATCTAGACTAAACTACCTTTTGAATCATATATCTTACTAATTCCCTAAAGAACTCCTCTACTTCAGCTCAGTTATTCTACTACAGTATCTTTTAATTATATGCCTAAATTCTCCTCATCCTCAAGGCCCAGCTCACATCCCAGTTCTTCCCTAATCATCCCCGTTGAGAGTAAGCTTTTCTATTCTGAACTCCTTACTACCCTTATTTTATTTACCATCTTTTCAGCATTTATCTTTACTGTAAGATATTGCTGATTATCTTTTCATAGGAATTTATGTCTTACACAATATCCTTTCCAATGCTATCTTCCCCTTCCCCCTACAGTTCTGGAACCATGATAAAATTGATTTTGCCATTGATCCTGGAAGCAGTGTGTAAGTATTCTTGCCAGTGGCTCCACTCACCATCCCTGTAATTTTCAAGACTAAAGAGGGCCCTCCCTAGTTTATTTGGGCATCCTTCCCCTCCCCCCCATACCATGCATGTGGTCTCCTTATACTAAAATGTAATCTTGTTGAGGGGAGGAACTATATTTGATTTAGTGTTTGAATCCCCAGTCCTTAGCACATAGTAAGTGTTTAATAAATGCTTTTTTTGTTCATTCATTCATTTAGCCAATACTTTCCAATTAGATAATACGCTTATTGAACTATGGATAGTATCTAATGTCTCATATTCTTTAGTGCTGAACACAGTGAATTTTTTAATAGTAGATGTTCAATATGGATTTGATGATTTCCTCAGTGAAACAGGAAAGAACAACTGTACAAGGAGATTTAAAGTTGAACCATTTGATAACAGCCCAATGATGGGATACTACAGGAGAAAAGCTATGGGCCAAATGTTCTATTGACTTAAGCATTAACTACCTGGACAATAACCCTATCTTAGGGTTCAGAGAACTAGGAACTTGATTTTTATCATTGGAATTAAAAGTGACTCCAAGAACAAATTTATATGGTGAATAAAAAGGAACCATTTTCAGCTATTACCTTTCCAACATTGCCTATTATATCTGATCACGGGATGCTTTTAAGCATTTTGATTTCTTATGGGCGTTGTCATTGTAAGCCTATGGTTTTATTTTAGATTGTCTTGCTCTTGAGTTTGAAAGGCCAGACCTAGGCATAGACGATATCTTGTCTTTCTCTGGTCTTCCCTTCCTCCCACTAGTCTATAGAAAACCCTTTACTCCATTATCAAGATGAGGCTATGTAATAGGAACCACACTAGCACACCCAGGATGGCCTGCTAGCACAGGTTCTTTGACCTGCTTTATAAAGGAGAGCCAGGTTTAAAGGGTTTAACAATCTTACTTTAATTACAGAGAAAGAAGTGAGCATAGAAAATACAAGCAGAGAAATTAGCACAAAGACCAACAGAGAGGGTTCCAGCTATCTGAACATAGCAATATTGCTATATACACTTTACATACATCACTGGATCAAGGGAGCACAGACACTTAAGCTGTCAGGGGGACTTTTAACAAATGGCCATTCAGAGTCTAGAACAGGAAAATCAAAAGATTCTTCTCATGAGTGAACCCCCAAAGCAAAATGCCAACCTCCCAGAATATATAACAAAGACTCAGTCCCTGATTGGCTCAGAACCAGAAGGCACAAAACCTACTTGGTTCAGCATAGTTGTGAATTATCAGGATTCAAAGGAGATTAATCCTTCAGATGTTTACAATTTAGCCTGAGCCTAGGAAACTGAACTCCAAGAAGAAGAAGAAGAAGAAGAAGAACCAACAAAAATCCCACCTTGCTTGTGCTCACAGGTTAGCATGGAGATCAGATTAAGAGATCCTTTGAATCCATTGCTTAGCTCTGACAAGGTGAAACTATAACATAATGATACTGACTTTATAGGCTACATGTGAAAATTGGCTGTATTACTTTAATGCCATATTATGAGTTTCTCTATTACATGTCATTTACTAAATTATATTCTTTATCATTTTCCTACCACTTAGTATCTAACTCTCAAAATCCTTAACCAGAGAATCTTCTGAATCTACCCAACTTTGGTATAATGAGGAAATAATAATCATGACACTTGAAAGCAAATATTGTTAGGAAAAAACTGTCACACGCCCATAAATATTACAGTTACAGGAACTACAGAGGTAGCCAACATACAGAACATAGATAGTTCTGATATAATGAATATTTTAAAAACTTGAATTTGTTCTAACACAATTTAAAGAACAGTTTGAACCTAATATGAATTTTGTGTTTGCTTATATTAGATTTCCATCATCAAGAAAACTGTACTACAATGACAGAGAGAGCATCAAGGAGGTAATCCCTATGGTGGGTTGGGGGAGAGACACTGCCAGCATTCAGTGGAGCTTGTGGGAAGAGGAGAGGTCTGACTCCAACCAGATTTTTGACCCAAGATTCAGTGAGAACTTCTGGTGGGGGGAGGGAGGGCATACACCGGAGGAACAAGAAGTTACGGCCAGGAGAGGCAAGCAGAGAAGAAAAAGGAAGTCAGGAATACCTTCAATCTTCCCTTTGCCTACCCCAGAATAGATGAGATAATGACCCAACCCCTTTCATCACCATAACTGCCAAATCACCTGCCCAAGGAAAAGCCTGATCAGAGTTGGTAGGGATGCACCTCAGTGAAATTAGTCCTAGAACTGTATTGTCAGGGGAAGGGGTCCCCTGGGAAACCTCACACAAGAAGCCATGCCAAAAATCACCCATGGGGTGATCATATACTCTCACTAGGCAGTAGCTGACCTTGTCAGTAACCCAGATTCAATCATACAGTTTCCTCATACAGCAGCAGCAGTGGCTTCTATTGGGACCAAACTCAGTGTTTTGCCTATAACACCAGTTTCCCAATAAGCACTGTGGTTTTTATCGTGTGATTTTTGCAAAAGGGGTTATTTTTAGGAACACAGATGTCACTATAGCAGAACTGCCTTTCTACACTAGTGTTTTTGAGGTACATAAGTCAGTAAAAATTAATTGCATAGAAACAGAAAGATCAAGTGATTTTTTAAGTCACAGAAAGAACACAGAGAAGTGATGGGAGTTTGCCCCTGCCACTCCACTGTGTTGCCTCTTAGCAACCTACTGTGTAAGTAGATATTCACAGGACTGAGAAATGAGCTATCCTAGTCAAGACAGGAATCATTTAAGCTTTGGCAAAGAACTAGAGCTATACCCATACTAGAATGTGGGTAGGTGCAATCCTCTTTTCTATTATCTTCATAAGAAGGAATGTTGCTTCTTAAAATTGTTTTGTAAACCGGCCCCTTCGTACCTTTCCTTTTTTTATATTTCGCTACCCTTCACATGTTCTATGATCCAGCAAAGCTATCCTACAAGCTGTTCTTTGAAAAGGACCCTCAGTTTCCTAACTTCTTGCCTTTGCATTGTCTGGCCCCCATGCCTGAAATGTTCTGCTTTGACATCTCTGTATCCTGGAATCTCTGGCTTCCTTAAAAACAGAGCTCATGTCTCACCTTCTGCAAGAGATGTTTCACAGTTCCTTAAATACTAGTACCTACCTCTCCCATATTACCTTCTATCAATACTACATACATTTTTTATGTACCTAGTTGTCTCTCCCATTAGAATGCACGCTCTTAAAGGAGAGGAACTTTTTTTTTACTTTTCTGTCTCCAGCACTTTGCATAGTACTTGGCACATAATGAACATTTTATAAATGTTTGGATGTACTGTCCTAATACTCCTCCATGTCCCTGGTCATAATGATCTATCAGAAGATTGAAATCTAAGAAGCAATTAAAATCAAAGGCAATTTACAAGCCATCTCATAAATGGTTTCTGATGGAAATGTTTTATAGAACTGAAACAATATGTTTAAATAGAATAGAGTAAGAACCCACAGAGAGGGGAGAAAATTGGAGCCCAAAGACAAAGGAGAAAACAGATGTTTCTATCTGGCAGTGATATTTGAAGGCTGATCAAGGCAACAGGAGCTGCAAAAGAGAGGAGATTTTTCTGTCCTTTCACGACTCCTCCTCTGCCATGCCTTCTCCCACATCTCATTTTGAGTTGTTTTCACATAACTGTGTTTTGAGAATTCCTAAACTGGAAATATGGTCTCTTTCTGGAATTTTTGGCTGAATCTTGCTTCCCTGGTGGAGAAAACTGAAGCTGAAAATTGTGAACCCATCTGGATTCTGCTCATAACAGCTGCTTTTGTGGCTCTGAATCAAGTTTGAAAAGAATTTTGCCTGATCTCCACAAGCCATTTCATGTTTTCTTTTACCCAACAAGTAATCTGTTTCCCTAAGCAAAGGAAAAAGCTAACTCTCATTGGACTGGAACTGTTTGACTAGCACATGTGCAGACATGTGTAAGGCAACAGAGAAACACTATTTAAAGACATAGCAACAAGGAAATTGTAGCTCTAACTCTTAAGAAACAAAAGTATCCAAGAAAATGCAAACATTAAGATCTTCCATTATAAGACCACAATCTGTTTAAAATATTAATTTCCAGAGTAATATGTTTCTTCTTCACACACTGGCAACCTACCCTAGTAGATTGAGTCCTGATTTCAGGAGTTAGACCTGGGATCAAATTATGCCTCTCATTCATACTTACTGGTATAACCAGTGATGGGCATGAGCATCTATTCTGACCCCTTTCAGGAGGCTACATGCTCAGCCCTTTGCTAAAAGATATTCACAGTAACTTCTGTTTGGTTCTCATGACTAGAAGTTGAGTCAAAATTGATTAGTGACTGGACCAGGAAGAGTGTCCCACTAAGTGGACTACCAAGCTGGTTGTTTGAGATTCAATCACCCTGAAGCAATAGTGACTGCATGTATGGCAGCAAGAACATGCACTGGCCTAGGCAAGCTTGAGACTAGACCTGATTCCTAAAAATTCTAACCATCCAAAAAGTGATTCCTGTTTGCAGAGGTGGTGGGTTCGCCCTCTGGCAGTCTTCAAGAGAAGGCTGGACAATCATTTGTTGGGTATGTTATAGTGGGGGTTCCTTTCGTATGGGGGATGGATTAAATGGCCACTAGAGGTCCCTTCAAACTATCATTCTGCAATTCTATGATTTTTCTCAGGAGTTCTCTATGCCACTCAACATAGTGTCTGTTGCAAACCTCATCTCTCCTCAAACCTCCCACATCACCCCGATTTCCACCCTCTGCTAAGAACCTGGCAGCATGTCGCTGAAAAAAGGAGACCATTCATCAAAAGCTTCCTCTTCTCCCCTTACCATTTCACATCCCTCAGACATTATCTTCCACTTTGTTCTCCATCATTTTTGTCTCCAGTGAAGAGGGAACTCTTCTTGCCAAGGCAAACACATCTACATGTACCATTGATCCCAACCCCTCCTCATTCCTATAATAAATTATCCTCAATATCTTCTCCACTCTCTCCCTTATCTTCAATCTCTCCCTATTTCTTGGCTCCTGGCCTATAGCCTACAAACATGCCTATATTTTGGGGCGGCTAGGTAGCAAAGTGAATAGAGCACTGGCCCTGGAGTCAGGAGGACCTGAGTTTAAATCCGGCCTCAGACACTTGATCACACTTACTAGCGGTGTGACCTTGGGCAAGTCACTTAACCTCGATTGCCCTGCCTTCCACCTCCAAAAAAACGAACAAAAACTCTGCCTATATCTTTCCCAACCTTAAAAAACCATCATTTGATCCTTGCATCCCTGTTAGCTATTATCTTATATCTCCTCAGCTGTACTCCTTGAGAAAGCCATCTACACTAGCTACTTGCACTTTTCTCAGTCATTTAAACTCTCAGCAATCTGGCTTCTGATCTTAACATTCATCTGAAACTGCTCACTCTCCAAAATTATTAATACGCTTTTTTTAACATCAATTTTCCTTTTTGAGCTCCAAATTCTCTTCCTCCCACCTCCCCCTTCCAATAGCAAGAAAAAACAAAACCATTACAAACTCAATGATTTCTTAATTATCAAATCTAATAAACTTTTCTCAATCCTCAACTCATTTTTAATCTCTCTGGAACATTTGACACTTGATCACCTTCTCTTCCTAGAAAACTCTCTTCTCTTTAGGTTTTTATAAACTTGCACTGTCTTGGTTTTCTTTTTATCTAGTTGATTGCTTCTTCTCAGTCTTCTTTGCTGGTTCATCACCCAGGTTATAGCCACTAACCATGGGTGTCAACATCCCTAAGGCTCTGCTCTAGACTCTTCTCTTTCCCTTCTATACTTCTTCACTTGGTGATCTCAAGAGTTCCCATGTGTTTAATTATCACCCCTATGCAAATGATTCACAGATCTAAATATCCAGCCTTCATCTCTCTCCTGAGTACTAGCCCTTTATCACGAAATCCCTTTTGCATATTTCAAACTAAAATATCCCCTCAGCATTTCAAACTCAACATGTCCAAGACAGAACTCATTATCTCCCCTCTCAAACCTTTTCTCTTCTGAACTTCCCCTTTACTATAGAAGGCACATCACTCTCCATTACCCAATTTTGCAAACTCAGGATGTTTTGACTACTCACTTTTCCTTACCTCACATATCCAATCATTTGTCAAATCTTGTCATTTCTGATTTGAGAAGTCTTTGTGATTTCCTGTTACAGTCTTTGCCAACTTTTTTTTTTGCATCAATGTTCATTAAAGTTGTTGTTTTATAGTTCTCTTTAAGAAGGAATAAAAAGGGGGGTGGCTACGTGGCACAGTGAATAGAGCACCTGCCCTGGAGTCAGGAGGATCTGAGTTCAAATCCGGCCTCAGACACTTAACACAAAAACTAGCCATGTGACCTTGGGCAAGTCACTTAAGCCCAATTGCCCTCCAAAAAGCAAAAAAAAAGGGGGGGGGATAAAAAAACCTAGGACCAAATAGGGAAGGGAATTCTGTTAGACATCCCAAGAACAATGAATTCCAATATTATACAAACTATTTGCAAAAGTAAGAAAAGAAAGGGTCCTTAAATTCTTTCTATGATACAAACATGGTCTTGATACATAGCAAAAATAAAAAATGGAAGATAGAAAAAGAAAATAACAAATATTGGAGGTACTGTTGTAAAATTAATAAACTTATGTTTGTAGAGCTGTGAAATGGTCCAGTCATTCCAGAAAGTAATTTGGAACCATGCCCTCAGAAGTTACTAAACTGTGCATACCCTTTGACCCAGAAATACCAATACCAGGTTTATTAAACTCAAAGAAAATCAAAGAAAGAGAAAAGAACTATGTGGACAAAAATATTTCTAATAACATTTTGTAGTGTCAGCTGGAAATTAAAGAGGTGCCCATCATTTGTAGAATGGTTGAAAAAATTGTTAGATATGAATCTAATGTAATACTATTGTGCTGTGGGAAATTACAAAAGAAATGTTTTCAGAGAAACTTGAGAAGACTTGTTGGAGTTGAAGCAGGATGAAGTGAATAGAATCAGAAAGAGGAGTATGTTCAAAAGCAGTATCCTATGCTAGATAGTCAGCTTTAACTCCCTTGTTCCTCCTCTCTTCCCCTCACTCAGAACTCAATCATTGATTCTTACCTTTTAAACCCATTTTCAGGGTCTACCCTCTTATATTTCTTTTTTTTTCACGACTAATCTCTCCCTGCATTTGCCCTCCATCTTATTTCTCCCACTACTTTCTCTTTTCTCTCTTTCTGTGTGTGTGTGTGTGTGTGTGTGTGTGTGTGTGTGTGTGTGTGTGTGTGTGTTTTCTATCTTCCTTCAACTGATTCAGATGAAAGTTAGGTTCAAGTGACAATCACTACCCTTACCACTTTCTAATTTATACAGACTTCTACTTTTACATAAGACAAATTCCACTACTTATTCTAGCCTTCCTTGTGACTCTCCACTTCCCTTTCCTTTTATATTTTAAGGTCATCCAAATAAAACAAAACCACTCCTAGGCCCTCTAAATTATTTGACTCTCTCTATGACCCTGGTTTCTGAAGAGACACTTGTTTAGTATCCACCCATCCCACATTAGAATGCAAGCATTTCATCTTTACATAGTCCTTCCAACTGCTCACTCATATTTGCTTTTCTTGTGTTTCTCTTGACTCCTGTATTTGTATGTCAAAGTTTCTACTTAGCTCTGGCCTTTTCATCCAGAATGCTAAGAAATCTTTTTTTCCCTCCTATAGAA
Organism: Gymnobelideus leadbeateri; assembly: GCA_011680675.1. Lineage (NCBI taxonomy): Eukaryota > Metazoa > Chordata > Mammalia > Diprotodontia > Petauridae > Gymnobelideus > Gymnobelideus leadbeateri. The sequence goes on along the minus strand of WOXC01008156.1, from coordinate 36,384 downwards.
TTATACTAAGCTTTGCTGGGGATATTATTCTTATTTGTAGGTCTATATCTTTTGCCTTTTGGAATTTTATATTCCATGCTCTCTGTTTCTTTAAAGGGGTAGTTAGCTGCTAAATCTTGGGTGATGCTAACTCTGTTTCTTTGGGTTTGAAATATTTCTGTCTGCTTGCAGTTTATTTTTTCTTTGACCTGGAAGTTCTGGTTTTTTGTTAAAAATGTTCCTAGCAGTTTTCATTTTGGGATTTCTTCCAGGAGGTAAACAGTAGATTCTTTTGATTTTTATTTGCCCCTTATTCTAAAAGGTCTGGGCAATCTTCTTTTGTGATTTCCTGAAATATGATATCTAGGCTCTTTTTTTATTCATAGCTTTCCAGTAGCCCAATGATTCTTAAATTATCTATCTCCCCTTGATCTGCCTTCAAAGTCCATTTTTAATAAGAAATATTTTAAAATTCTTCTACTTTTCATAGTCTTTTGACTTTGTTGTAATCTTGTTGTCTCATGGAGTCATTAACTTCTCTTTGAGGCATTCTAATTTTCAGGAGTAGGTACTTAGGTAGTTTTGTACCTCTTGTGCTATGCTGTTAATTCTCTCTCGAAATTTTTCCTCCAAAATTCTCATTTAGTTTCCAATTATTTTCTCTAGCACTCTCATTTCATTAATAACATTTTAAATTTTTTATTATTTTCTTCTAGGGATTCTAGTTGACCTTGTAGTTGAGTTCTGTGTTTTCCTTTAAAGCTTTACTTATAGGTGTTTGGAATTAATTCTCCACTTCTGGGTTTGGTTCTTGGGCATCCTTGGCATCATAATAGCTCTTTATCAATGCAACTCATTTTTCTAATCTTATTTGACATACTGGGATTTTGTGTTAAGTCCAAGCTCTGCACACTTCTAACAGGACTGTTGTGGCGCTGTATGGTCCTGACTTATTTTATTTGATGTCCTAATACTATGTTCTCCAGGTTTTGAATGCTGTGTTCTTCAAAGATCATAGGGGTGGCTTAGGCCAGAAGGGTGTGGTTTAATTGGTGCTATCCTAAACTTTGCAGACTCCTAGTTTGAGTCTAGACAACACAGTGACAAACTTGCCCCTGGATGGGGCAAGTACACATTACTGGTTCTAGCCCTTTAGCTAGCTGAAAACTTCTTCAGGCTCAGAGTAACACTGTTGCCAGTTTGACCCTGTTCTGAGCCCAGGAACTGGGTCTAAGATGCCATTCAAGGTCAGACCAACAATACTGTATATCTGTTTTGAGCCCAGGGACTGAGGCCATGATTCTGGCTCACCCCTGTTCAATAGTCTCTGCCCTAGTCACTTCCCTGAGTTACATAACTAACTGTCATTTCTTCTTAGATTTCCTGATCACTATTCAATATGGTGCATTTCTTAGATCTTTGTTGGAGTAGTAGTTGGAAGACTTGGACTGTACGGCTTCCTTCTACTCTTACATCTTTGCTAGTCAGTCCCACAGGCAACTCTTCATGACTCATTAACTAAGTATGGGTTTTGATAAGATCTGGAAGAAGTTCCTACACCTACACTCAGGACTCATAAAAATCACAGATCTTACTTCTATTCCTTTAGTTACCTTTGCTAAAAGCTGGATAATTTACTAAAGCATAGATTCACCTTTTCCAAAAGGGAACCTGAAGACAGATTTACCAAGTAAAGTAATTTTAGTGAAAATTAGGCCAAATTATGTTTTTGCTCCTTCCAGTTCTGGAATAGGCTTGTGGGTACAGGTTTAGACTAGTATATTATAACTAAGACATTTATCATCCTGTTATATCTAGAAGATAGGGTATATTTGGATACACATGGATTTCAGTCCATTCTGAAACTATCCTAGATATTACCTTAAGGGGTAGTTGCATCTATATAAGGAATAGTTAAATGTTCTTTGACATATCAACTTAAAGTAGTGGTTACTGTTTATAATTAGGCAAACAATTAAGTTAGTCCAAGTTTTAGAAAGAACCACTTGGTTCCCACACATTACAATCCAAGAATTTCTCAGAAATAAATCAGAGGAATGTGTGACTGAGGGGGAAAAAAAGGATGGGGAAAGAGCAACAGGGAAATCACATTTACTCCACTGTTAGAAGGTCAAGAGTTCTAGAAAAAGGCCTTCAGCAAGTAAATGGACACCACTCTGTGAAGGGTTATGGGAAAACATGGACAAGGGTCACACAGTATAGGTGGGCATGGATGCATTGAGATCTGCACTACTGAAGGATATATCCATAATGATGAAATCACAGCTACATAATGAATCCATGTAAACACTGAAGATCCTCATCCCAACTCTAACCCACCTTGATCATTCAAATCCTAGACCATGGCTACATGTCCTTCTCAAAGTTCTAGGGGCAACCTGGAGAAGTGAGGGGAGATTATCTCTGTCATAAAATTGAGCCCCTGCTGGTATGCATCCCTCTCTCTCCCCAGTCATTTAGTCAGCCAGCCTTAAGGAGTTTTTAGAAAAGACACCTTACTAAAGTTGTTATAGTAAAAAAAAATGATACAAACATTTCTCCAAAAGTTAGTGACATTTTCTTCCACCAGTATATATAGTTCAGGAGAAAGTGGGCTCAAGCTTAGAGCCCATAGAACTAAAGGGGTAATTTGTAGCTCCTGGTTGCTGGTTTTTTTTCCCTCTCATTTGTAAGGTATTCAATTAGTTTCCCTAAAGGACAGTGAATATCTATCCATCTCTCCTTGGATCCAATGCAGACACTGCATTAGGGAGGGAAGAGGGGGAAGGGAATGGTGCTAGGATACCAATGAAAAAATGAGAAGTCCAAAATCTTTCAGACTTTTTTAAATTTTCGAGGTCTTCTTCCTGGCAAAGGATGGAAAGGGGAAGGAGACCTGACTGAGATCAAACTAAGGCCCTCCCCCTCCACCCTATTCCTCCTGAAGGATATGCTTGAAGAACACATTTGTTGCAATTTTTGGAATTTCATGCTTTTTCAATCCACTTGCTAATTTATAGATTAGCTCTGCCCATCCTAACAGGATGCAGCTAGGTGTCACAGTAGATAGAGAACCAGGCCTGGAGTCAGGAAGACTTGTCTTCCTGAGCTTAAATCTGGCCTCAGACACTTATTAACTGTATGATCCTGGGCATGTCATTTTACCCTGTTTGTTTCTTCACCTGTAAAATGAACTGGAGAAGGAAATGGCAAACCACTCCAGTATCTTTTTGGAGAAAACCCCAAATGGGGTGGGGTGGTTTCAACCCCATCCTTATATACAGAATTATTAAACTAAGTTCTATAAAACTATGGAATGTTAGAGCTAGAAAAGACCTTATAAAACATGCCTTTCCTCAACAGACATTGAAGTGCCAGCACCATGTTTTGGAAGAAATCAGGGATAAGACACTTTCAGCACAACCTTGTCTTATTACAGCATTTTCCTGAATTTCTCTTATAGCCATATCCACTGGGCTTCCTCACCCAGGAGGGTGTGTTTCAGAAGTCAGTGAAAGTAGATCCTGAGCCTCAATTCAAAACAAATCAATGAAACAAAATGTCCAAGTATTCAGAAAGGCAGCTGGGGTGTGGTGTGGTATACTGGTTGGCGGTGAGGTCAGTTAGATCTGAGTTCAAATCCTGCCTCTGACACACACTGGTCCTGGGATCCTTGGTGAGTCACTCAGGAGTATGTACTGCATTTTCAGCTTTGCATGTCGTCTTATTTAATAGTCTCACAGTGTGCTTATCAGAGTCCTGCAGTGCCAGAGCTGCGCTCCTGGGAGGCCCCTTTCTACAGGCCTGATGAATTGGAGGACGGTCTCAGAACTGCGCTGGGCCTGGGATGCCCTCAGCAGCAGCTCTCACTCGTCCTCCCCACACCGCGGTGCACCTCGAGTGCGTCACATGGACGGTGCGCCCCTTGGGCGGTTGCGGCCAGCTGGGTACACCTGGCCGCATGCCAGGCTGCCTCCTGGGGTTCTCCTGCTTCCTGGAAAACTGCACAGCCACCTCCTCCCTCCAGCTCTATAGTATTCCCCATTTATTCACCTCTACCCCCAGACGTTAACCCCGCACCTCAGCTCTCCCACCTGGCATGGCCCAGCCATGCACACCCTAGCTCTGTCACAATCGCCCCCTCCCTATCGGGCTCCTCCCGTTCCTTCCCTCAAACAGTAGCCTCCTATTGGCCGAAGATGTCAAAGAAGGCCAATTACCAAAGTGTACTCGATCTGGGGCCCAGCCTCCACTTGACGAGCGGCTAATTGGACCAATTGAGCTAAAAACACTAGTAGTAGGCGGCACCGATGCAATGAGAGCTCGGGGCTGGTAGAGTAGCGGGCGTGCGGCCCAATGGATGAACCGTAGGCCCGAGATTAGGGGCGTGGCGAAGCTGGTCGTTAGGGGGCGTGGCGTTAGTTGCCCGGGAGGGGCCGGTAGCGGCGGGAGCTGCGCGGCACCGGTTGGGGGTTCCGGCTGCATTTCCATGAGAGCAGCCGGCAAGAGCGGAAGAACTGGAACCGAACCGGGGGAAAATCACGTCGCCATCGTCAGCCAGCGGCAGGTAAGGGCCGTGAGCCTAGCCTGGGACCCCGGCAAGCGGGTCTCGTCTCCGAGTGCCATCCCCGTCCCCTTCGGGGGATCCCCCATCCATCCATCTCCTCCCCCTGGACCCCAGAGCGGCGGAGCCCCCCCACCCTCCCGGCCCTGTTTGCCGCTTCTCCTCGGCTCGTCCTGCCGGCTCTTCTCCAGCTCCGCACCTAGTCCTTTCCGGGCTTCCTCCGCTCCCGATCCGGGTGTCTTCCTCGAGAGCCTCGCTCCGGGAGCTTGTCCCTTTGGAGGTGCTTCCTTGGCGGAGCCGCCTTCCGCACTGGTACCCGAAATCCACAGCCCTTGCGGGCGCTGCTGCCCCATCTCCAGGCCTTGCCTTGAAGCCAAGCCCCTCTAGGCTTCCGCTTTCCTCCATCTCCAGGGCTTCCCTGTCCTCAGCCCCGGGGAGGGTCCATTGGAACTGGAACTGGAGCGAGGGGGGGTGTCCTGATATATAACTCTTTTGGTCCTTTGTCCCCTTCCCTTCCCTTTCGCTCCCTGCCCCTGAGCTCCTTGGCATCCATGCCCGTTCCCACTATCGTCTCCCATCCCCTAGGGGAGGGCCACCAGGGTATCTGGAAACCAGCTCTAATGAGGAGGAACTGTTGAAGGGAACCCGGAGATGTGTTCCCCGGAAAAGAGAAGACTTAGAGATATGCGTGATAGCTATGTTTAAATATTTGAATGGCTGTCATGTGTGAAGGGGGGGGGGGGCGGGGGAGTATAGATTTGTGCCATGACCTGCCAAAGGTCAGAGCTAGGACCAAAAGGCTAAAGTTATATAGGGAGGCTCTTTAGGCTTAATATAAGCCAAAACTTTGTTCCGTTTTGAGCTGTCCAGCAGTGGAAAGGTAAATTCTACATCAAAAAATTGAGCACCCCATCGTTGAAAGTATTCAAGCAGAGACTTGGATGACCATCCTCCAGAGATTCCTTGCACTGGTTCTTTGGGATATTGCATTAGATGACCTCTAAGGCCCCTTCTAGTCTTTAGATTCTATGTGGCCTTTAAGGTTTAATAACCTTTAAGGTTTTATATGACTAGTGAGTGTTGAAATATAACTTGGTGAATTAGGGGCCCTCAGCTGTGAGGTAGCAAAGAATATAGATCTTACCCGAAAAGAGATGAGTTTATAAACTACTATGGAAGCTAATCATCTGAACCGTACAGATCGAGCTACCAATCTTTCCTTCTATATTGATCCCTCCAACCCTTTAATAGTGATAGTACTGCTAGTTTCCCTGTATCATCCTGGCATTCTACTATCCAGAATCAAAGGCAGTCTTATAAGTTTAGGCTCAGAAGAGACCCATTGGAAGGCTGTATGTTTGTCAGATTAAATATGATGTCCTCACCGTGCTTCCTGAGCTCCTGCAGCATTTTATTATATCTAAATTAAAGAGCCAAAATATAAAAGAAAAAACTGGCCCAGTTTTGCTGCTACCCCAGTCCATTAAAGAACCTTAAATGAAAGAAGAACCTTTGTTTTATTTTCTGAAGGAAAATCTTTTGTAACTTGTGGTGGAAATGACAGTGATAAATCAGATGACAAATGAAGTAGAATTTCTATTTTCTGCTGTTGGACTTGAGGGTGTCTAACTGATAGGGAGAGCGAATCATAAAATTTCTCGGGGTCTTCTCCACTCCTGCCTGCTTCACCATGGGTTATCTTCTGGATAATGTATTTGGAACCATTCCTCATTTATTAAGATAATCAGAATTTAGTGCTTGAAAGAACCTTGGTGATCATTTAGTTCAAATACCTCATTTTATAAATGATGAAAAAAATTGGGCCCCAGAAAGTTTTTGACTTGTACTCCAAGTCACACATTCTAGTTACTGGGAAAGTCAGGAGTAGAACCCAGATCTCTTCACTCATAGTCCATGAGGGCATAGCATATATATTTCTCTTTCTACTCTTTCCTCTCTTGTGATGTTTGGATTGTATGGTGTTACTTGTTTATGGTTTTGATTTTTTTTTTTTGCTATCTGTTAATTTTTTTTTTGACCTCTCCTCCACCCAGGATTTTACTAGTGTTTGCCCCATTATCACCCTAATCCATTAACTGTTATCCTAATTTTTACTTATAGATTCATGTATTTTTCTCAGGGATAGGGATAAGGATAGGGACTGGACCTGTGATTTTATTGGCATAGGAAACTCCTAGGTGAAAAAGGAAACTCTCTATCAATAAAGGTTGGCACTTTTTAAACTTCTAGTCTTATTGTTTAGAGCACTCAGAGGTCATGCAAACCTGATAAATTATATTTTGTTTCCTTTCCATTTTCCATCATATGTTAGACAACTCTAATGCCAACCAATTTTAGAATCAAATGCATTTTTTGCAGTCTTCTTTTTAAAAAACTTGCTTTTAAGCTTGATGAGGCAATAAAGCAAGGCCATACAGACATCAGTTTCAATGGTACTCTATTTCTTTACCCACTGAACTTGATGAGGTTTTTATAGGTGTTAGGCTTTTTTTGGCTCATTTACCAGTCAGCTAGATGATGCAGTTTGATTCTAAATTGATGAACATTTAATGACAAAGTTTTCATGAGACATTGATTGTATTAAATGCTTTTTGGAAGTCCAGGTATCATCTGTCAACTGCATTCAAGCAAAACCTTAGTCATTTGAGTATGGGTGGAATAAGTAGTTCTGTGTCTTGCATTAAAAAAAAAGGCTATGACTGATGATTACTGGGAATCTTAAATGTTCGTTAGTTTATCAGTGTTCCTCCCTTTCTTAACTTGTACTTGAAATGACTACAACAAACTAGATAGCAAGTGCAGTAAAATTTCTGGTTTTGGCTATTGGGCTTTCCTTCTGTTTTCATTCCCACCCTCATCTCTGTGTCACCTTCATGGCTTTTCAAAATAGCTGCCAAAGGTAGTTCAGTAAATTTACCAGCCAGGCCCCTTCAAGCCATAAGATACTTGTCATCTTTATTTCATCCAAAGCACCAGGCAGCTTTAGTTTTCCTGTGAATATATTTATCTCCTTTCAGGATGTAGCTAAAGACTTTCATTCCTGTCTGACTGGCATGTTATTTTTCTTCCTTTTCCTTAAAGGTAGATTTTCAGTTGTTTGTAGAGAAATTCCAGAACTCAGCCATTTTAGAATTTCAGAAAATAAACAAAGCCAGCTATTTGTAGGGTGTGGTACAAGTTTGTGGGGGAGAGAAAGAAGTCATAAAGAAATGACCCATGCCCTCATGGATCGTCTAGTCTAGTAGTACAGCTTGTGATCTATTAGACTGCTTTTTGTTTCTTTTTTTAATTAAAAAAATAATAAGACTACTTCCTCTTTATCCCCTGGTATGATGAAATTAGTGATAGAGCTTGTTACTTGCTTTTTAGTTCTTCTCATCTTTCTTATGCATCTTCTTCTTGAGAATTTTTGGCATAACTCCCAGTCTTTTGGCTTTCCACTGACCCCACATTTCTCTTGTTTCATTCATGGTAGGGAGACAAATTCCAGCTTTTTCTCACCTTCTCTTTATCTTGTTCCTTGTGTTCTTTGGCTGACCATGGCAGAAAGATGGTCTCCAACATCACAGAATTCCATACGGTAGGATTTCCTCCATGACATAACTGCCAGATATGTGCCTGTTTTCACTGAGCTGTCATTTTAGCCAGTAATCTCTGTCACTTGGGAGAATCGATTGGCATAGGGTATTCTGTGGCAATATCTCTGTGCCTTACTGAAGCTTAATTCATGGGTTAGGAGATTATAATACAGCATGTTATAAGCCTTGCTATGTCCTTTGATGCTAAAATAGCCTTTCAGGAAGATCATACTGTTTATAGATGTGTGGTATAATTTTGTGTTTTTTGCAACTTTCTAATGTTCTCAGCCTACTTGGGAGGCTGTTACTCAGTTTCCTTATTGATGGCTCAATAGCACTTCATTCCTTAGGGTGCTTTCTTTTTTATTTTATGTAACTTTTATTTTACTTCTTTTTTTTTCAATAACAAGCACTTATTTTTCTCTCTCCTTCATCTCCTCACCCCTGCTATAAAACAAAAACTTTAGTTCTTGTAATAAATATGAGTAATCAGCAAAACAAATTTCTGCATTAGGCATGACCAAAGCTTTATACCTTACCCTGCATCTTTAAAATATCACCCCTCTTTCAGGAGGTGGGCAGTGTGGTTCTTCATTAGTCCTTTAGAATAGAATCATGATTGGCCAGCACATTGATCCAGGTTTTTAGGCATTCTAATAATTCATTCAGTAACCATTTATTAAGCTCCTACTATGTCAGGCCCTTTTAGACACTAGGAAAACAGGGAAGAAAGAGGAAAAAAGAGGGAAAGAAGGAGGGAAAAAAAAACCCTTTATTGTTGCCCTCAAAGAGTTTATATTTTACTGAAATTAAAAAAAAAATCCAAACTCAAATATTTAATCCAGCCTTAGATCTTCTACTCTAGGCCATCCTTGTATAGTTAAGGAAAGAGGGGTTAAATATCTTGGTCAAGGTCATATAGCTAGGTAAATGACAGGCAGCTGCCTCTTTCAGTACTCTGGACTCAGAGGCATTATGTTCTTGTATTTAAATATTTCTTTTCATAAAAATCATGAGTATGAAATTATCTGACTTATCTTTGCTTAGGGTCTGGGACATCTTGCTGTAGTGACACAGCTGGGTGCCCTGTTTGTATAAATTAGCAGTTGGAAGAAGGTTCATTCTGTGTTCTCCTTCACTGGTAAAAAAGCTGATAAGTAAACAGCTTGTTAGGGAATTGGAGCATTGACACCCTTGGATTTTCCCCGGTGTGTGTGTTTCTTGGATTTTCCCTAAATGGAGGCTCAGTATTACTTATTTTAGTGGTGCTTTTGGAAATCAGTAAAATTAACTAGAAGACTTACTCCAAAGGCAGAGTTGCTCAGCTGATGGCTGCCTAGTTTGAGCTTTGAATCACTTTTCTGTTTTTAGTGTTTTTACAGATGTCATTGTGTTCAGGTGGCATTTGTGAATTAAAGCACATCAATCCCTGGTGGCAAATTTTATTCTCTTTCTATAGAGTATAAATAGGATCTGAGAAAATCCAGGTAATATAGCTTTTCAAGGTCACATTAGGAATTAGTGAGGGTGTCTAGGAATCATAGAGCTGAACTGGACCTTGAGTTACTTAGAGCCTACTGGGTGTGACTTCACAGAAAAGATAACTTTTATTTTTTTCTTTATCTCCAGAAAAGACTCCCCAGCCACCTTTGGCACTTATTTCCAGCATTTGCAAACCTTACAGCACAATATAAATGTGAGTTATTATTATTACTATTATTATTAGATTTTTTTTCCTAAAAGGTACTTTCTTCAGGAAGCCTTTCCTGATTTCCCCCTCTCCTTTCTATACTCTTAGCTAAAGTACTCTCAACTTCCTATTAATTTCCATAGTACTTTATATCATCCTTATGGTAATTTAAAAGTTTATTTTAAAAAAAATTATAGTTGTTTTTGTAGACCTCTGCCCTTTGAAACTGTCAATGCCATAAGGGCAAGAGTTATATCTTCTTTTTGTATCCCCACAGTACTTAATGATGAGGCTATCAATAAACATTTGTTGTATGAACTAGTTAATGTAAGAGTTTTTTTGGGTTTGGTTTTTTTTTTTTTTTTGCCTTATCCACTGTGCTACAACATGAACTCTTGTCTACTTGCCCTGTGGCTAGTGGAATAGGAGAGTACCTGGTTATACTATTACTTTATGTTCTTGGAGGCTTTCAGTACACATGCTTTAGCTACTCTTCTCTAAATTATCATTAATAATCACAATAGCCAGCACTGATATAGTGCTTTGCCAAGCACTTTCCACATCTTCTTTCATTTGATTATTGACTGAAAGTCAGTCCCTTTAACTTTTTTATTTTTTTGAGGTCTATTTCCCAATGCCTTTAAATCATTTTTGCTATCCTCCTCTGGAGCCTTCCTGAGTTCTCCAGGCCATAGTTTAATTGCATAGTCTGAAATTAAATACAGCCTGCTAATAAACGCTTTATAATTAAGTATAAAAAGACTCTATACCATACTCCTGTTTACATATCATACCATCATGTGTGCCTTCTTTAAAGCTATAGTACTCAGTTGCTTGTGGTCTACTCTGACCCCCTACATCTTGTCTTGCCATGCCTTTCCAACACCAGTTCTATTTCCACTGGGTGTTCTCCCCTGGGTGAATTCTCTGTCACTTTCCCTATCAGATTTCATCCTGATTAAATCTGCCTGTGTCTCCAATTTACAGTCATCTTGAAATTTAATTCAGTTCTTCAAGATGATAGATACTTGATCCCGTCTAAAGCCTTTGATTTCTTGTCACTGTTCTATAGTTGTTCAGCCAAACTACTCTGTTATTACAGAATTGTTATTAAAGTGTGAAATATGAAGCAGTTTAAATTAACATTACCAAATTTTCTCTTTCTTTTTTATCCTCATAGAAAAATAAAGAAACAGACTTAGAGAAAGTTTATATACAAAAGTATAACTGTATGATTTATGTGTTTCTACAATGTTTACCTGGCTATGCAAACAGGTGTATTCATTGAAGGAAGAATTTTTACTTTTTCTTTCAGCGTATATGCCTTTAAAAGAAAAATTTTGTTGTTGCCTTTGTTTTTAATACCATAGTTATTTTCCAGTACCTCCCTTCTCTATAATGGCTTCCATAGAAACCTTTCCTTGTTACCAAGAAAAACATTTAAGCAAAACCAGTTGACACAGTGACTTCATCTAAGAGCATATGTAATTTTTGGCATATGTGTTCCTTTACCTTAGTGATGTTTGTTTTATCACCTATGCTCTGGAACCAGTACTGGCCATTGTCTTTGACCAAAGGCCATTTGTTTTTTATTATAGTTTTCATTTATAATACTTTAGAATTATAACCCTGCTTCTGTTTTCTTGGTTCTACGTCATCTCATACAAATTTTTGCATGTTCCTCAAAAATTTTCAGGTTTTACGTTTCCAGTAAATCACATGCTACATTTTGCTTAGTCATTTCTCAGTTGATGGACACCTACTTTGTTTCTATTTTTTTTCCTAACAGAAGTGTTTCTTTGAATATCTTAATATATTTGGGACTGGGACAGCTAGGTACTGACCCTGGATTCAGGAGAAGCTGTGTTCAAATATGGCCTCATGGGTGGGGGCAGAAGCAGACTTTTCTTTTCCTTTTTAACCTCCTAGGGACATGTTCAGTAGTGGGATGACTGGATCAAAGGATATGGACAGTTAATCATTCTTCTCTCCTAATTCTCAATTCCTACTCAGAATTGTCAGACACATTCATACCTCTTTCAGTTATGTATTAGTGTACCTGTCTTCCCACACTCTACTATTTTGGTTTTTTATTATCTTTACTAGTTTGATGAGGTGAAAATTTCAGGGCCATTTTAATTTGCATTTCTCATTGTTTTGGAGCCTTATTCATAGGGTCATTTTTCTGTCAGCAAGCCTTATTTTGAAAACCATTCATATCTTTTGGCCATTCTTCCTTGCCTTGTGTGACCTTGGGCAAGTGATTTAGTCCTGTTAAGAGTTTTCAGTTTTCCTAGGAGTTAATAGCAATAATTGTAGTCTTTTCTAGTCATAGTTAAAAAATATATTGTTACACTATACAGCATACATAAAAGTTAAACATTTCTATTTTTAAATATTATATGAGAGACTGAAATATGAAATTATCAGCAGTGTGTTTACAAAAGATTCCACTGTTTCCTCTGTTATAAAGCCTGAGCCAGGAAGTTAGAAAGAAGCAGAGGTTTTGATCTACAGCTCTGAATTTGGTATCATTTGGACAGTGTTCCCTGGCTGATTGTTTGAATACACGGGCTTAATTAAGTTTATGAAATTCATTTCCAGACACAGAAGTGTTAAGTAATAGTTCACATTGTTGCTTTTTATTCAGATTGATTTTCTTCTTCCACATAGATGTACGTGATTACTGTCTACCATCATGGCCTGGGTATGGGACTTTACAGAACCTTAAGAGTTGCAAAGGATACTAAAGTTCATGTAGACCAGCCTCCCACCCAAAGCAGAAACACTCCAACATCTCGAACAACATTTCTATATGAGGCCAACTGAATCTATCTGTATTAGTGAAGGAAAGCTTTTCAAAGGAAAATTTTCTCTTTGGAATGTTTCATATATGTTTAGGAGAACATATTTGCCTTCTTCATTATGTTTTAATTTGACTAACTTTAAAATATATATTCCCTTAATTCAGTCGGTAACTGATAGTGCCAGGAAGCAGCCCAAAGCATGCTGGGATTATCCGTTTGCCATAAAAAGGATAACTTGGAGCTGACTGTAGATGACAGTTGTTTCTGAACTGCTCCCTTTGCTGACTTTTGATGTAATTGAGCCCATTTCCTTGTGAATGGCCTGGAATTTTATTGGCTTTCAACAGTGATCTGATTTTGACATTAATTCTACCAAAAAACTGAGATAAATAAAATATAACTAGATATTTGTGGTGATCTGGGCTTCCTAGTCCTTGTGATTGATTTTTATTATCACAGGAACCCAACTGTCCTGGTGCTGCATTTCTGATATAAATTCAGTATAAATGGAATCACTATTTCTAGCACTTCAAATCTCATTTCAATTTGATGATTATGTACCAGATACTCTTTGCTTCTAAGGTAGGAAATACACCAAATACACTTCCATTCTCCATTCCAGTCATGTAAATCAAGTGCTCACTCTTGTCAGTGACATTGAAAAATGTACCCTTTTAAAATAGTGACATAATGGAAAATGCCAGATAAATTATTCCCAAGAATATTTTCCTTATTTAAAAAGCTTCATAAAACACATTTCCTAGTCTGTCATCATTATCATCAACTAATATATTTATTGAGTGCATGCCGTATGCTAGGGATCATACAGTACGTTCAGTAGACATGATACACCATTCTATCAAAGCACTTATTCTTTAATATTCTATTAAACTATAACTTCATCAGTGTAGGCATTTCTTTCAGTAATACACATTGTACCTTCTTCTAGGCCTTAGTGTTTAAGAGCTACCATAATTCAAAATTTCATTACCCTGAGACCAGACTGGTGATGGACGTCTCCCAATGTAGCTGGCCTGGTCTTTGGACATTGTAGGTGCAGTCTATCACTAAGTCCATACTCAAAGCCTTTCCTCCTTAGTTAAGTCTTATGAGAGTTTGAAATCTATTAGAATATAGCCTTCAAGAACCCAGGGTCACCTCCATACTGCATTGAGGCATCAGAGTAGAACTTTAGTGGAGACAAAGTTTATCAAAGTGATATATAATCTAATTCACAAACATTTTTATTAAGTATCTACCATGTGCAAGGCACCATGCTAATTCCTAGGGATACAAAGGTAAGATATAAATCCAGTCCTTCAGGAACTTACAACCAAAATATCTGTATAAATAGCCACAATACAAATTTAAGTGTCTTGCCATATTAAACCTTGTAATAAATGCTTATTGAGTTGAATGAAAAGTATATTAAAATACTATTTCGAAACTTGGAGGAAGAGATATCTAATGAGAAGGGATAAGGATGACTTCATAGAAGTGTCAGTACCTGAACTGGGCTTTGAAAGAAGGAAGGAAAGTCTTTCAGGGTGTGAGATTTGTGGGTGAGTTGGAGAGAGGGGTGGGCATGAGAGAAAGGATACTGACAGTCTGTTCAGGCATTGGTGGCTGAGAGGATGATTATAGAATAATATTGAGGATAGGCATGGAGGTCGCAAAGAGCAGGAAAAGGGGGAGGATAAGTAGCTTTGTTTATCTGGATAATGGAGTACATAGTATTTCTCCCAACGGAATAGTCGCTCTTTGGGGCAAAGACAATTTAATTTTTCTCTTTGTATCCCTTATGCCTGATGCATAGTAGTCACTTACTAAATGATTGTTAAACATATGAATGAAGGGGAAGAGAATGAGATGAGCCTATAATCTGCTACATTGGAGTTATGTCATGGAGGGCCTTGAATGACAGGAATATTGTTTTTATTCAGTAGGCAGCGGAAAACCATGGGACACTGGGGAGAGGAGCTCAGAAAGGTACATTAGGGAGATTAGGTAGGTAGTGATATAAAGGATGAATTGAAGAAGGGAGAGATGGGAAGGGAAAATGACCAAATTTAGGAGCCTAATTAAAATATTCTAGGCAAGAGGTGATGAGGACATGGGTTAACCTGGTTACAATAGGAATGAAAAGCAAAGGACAGATTTGGGAGATATTACAGAGATAGACTTGGCAACATGTCTGGAAGTTGGGGGCTGAGGGAGAGGAAAAATTAAAAGATAATTGAAGTTTTAGCTTGAGTATCTGGGAAGGATAGTTGTGGTACCATTGATAGAAATAAAGAATTTAGGGACATGTTTTAAGAGGATGTCTGTTTTTAGACAGGTTGAATTTAAGGTATTTAATTTAAGGGACACCCAAGTAGAGCTATCCAGTAAGAGTTGGATATGTTGGTGTATTGGGGAAAAGTTACATCTGGAACTACAGATTTAATAGTCATCCACATAGAGGTGTTAAGGCTATGGGAATAAATATGACCACTCATACCCTGGATTCAGGGAGAAAGTACTGAGAGAAAAGAGAAGAGGGCCAAGTTGGAGGGGACGGGGCTGAGGAGACAGAGAAAGAGTAATCAGAATAGTAAGAGGAAAATTATGAAAATATAGTGTTACAGAAACTAAGGGAAGCAAGAATTTCCAGAAGGATAAGGTGATCAACAATATCATGTAAAAAATTCAAATTAGTGAAATCGGAGGCTAGATTTAAACTCAGTTTCTTTCCTGACTCCAGGCCTAGAGCTCTATCCACTGACACCTATTTTGGAACAGTAGCTGTGGACAATTGGGGAGGGGGAGGCAATAAGAAAGAATAAAAGAATTACTTTGGGGTAATGAGGGCCCAGTGACTTTTGTTAAATTTATATAGATAATATTTTTAAAACTATCATTTATAAAGAGATGATCCAGTTTTCCAAATATTACTAAGCCATATACAGCCCAAACTTGTGATGAGCTCCATGTCACTATTGTCACTATTTGTACACATGTATGACTAAAATATAATTTTTTTCTCTTTATTAAGCATCTTTTATGAATAACATACTGTGCTAAGTGCAGGAATGGCAGCAGGGTTGAGAAGAATGTAGCCTAAAAATCAGAAAATTAGAGATTGCTAATTTATCGATTTAATTGCACATAGCTGCTTATATGTTGTCTCTCCCATTAGACTATGAACTCCTTGAGAAGAGGAGCTATCTTGCCTTTCTTTGTATCCCCAGTGTTTAGTACATTGTCTAACTAGAACATAGTAGGTGCATAATAAATCTTTTTAACTGACTGGTCTAACTAGTAATAGCAAAGGATGAAAAATGCTTTTTTTAATTACTATGATCTAGTAGTTTGGTTTTTTTTTTTTTTTTTAAGCAATTGGGGTGAAGTAACTTGCTCAAGGTTACACGGCTAGTCATTATTTATGCGTGGGTGTTCATTTTCTGAGGCCGGATCTGATCTCGGGTCATCCCAACTCCAAGGCCGGCGCTCTTACTCACTGTGCCACCTAGCCACCCCTTTAGGGCAATTGGGGTTAAGTAACTTGCCCAAGGTTACACGGCTAGGTTTTTGTTTGTGTGGATTAAGTGTCAGAGGCCAGCTCCGAACTCAGGTCCTTCTGACTCCAGGGCCGCACTGAGCCACCTAGCCGCCCCAGTAGTTTGTTTTTTTAACCTTACCCCCTACTCACTTCTTTCTTACTTCCCAGAAAGCCATTTTGATAAGCCAGAAAATTCTGCCTTAGGCTAATTGTTCTGGTCTCTTTAACTCAAACTGTTTATGAAAATACTGAAATATTTAGGGAAGCATTTTCCTTTTTTTTCTTGAATCTTAAAAGAATCAACCGCTGACACAATTTATATTCTACCAAATCCTTGTTTAATTTCTAAGTTAACCTAGAACTAATATATTATAGACCAAGGGCATATATTGAAATATATTCTGTTTAGGGTAAACAAGAGGTGCCATTTATCATTTTATTAATCAGATAGTCTGTTCTTTTAAGGCTGTTCTGTTTGGAGCATTGTTGGCATTATCTCTGTGACTCACCGTGACGTTACTAAAATCATACATGCTCTAGTTGATTCATTCCTAAATTAAGTATGCTTTGTATTTTTATAGAATGGTTTTAAGGATTAATAAGCTATTTGGTTTTTCTTACCTTAGACATGATAATCCTACTTTTGAGACTATAAATCTGTAAATGGGGAAGGAGGGACTAAATGATCTTCAAGGTCCCTTTCATCTTTTAACATTCTCTAGGTTTATTAAATAAACAAAAGGGAAATTTTTTTGTACAGGTATTCATAGAAATGCTATTTCTGAAAGCAAAAAAAAGGGGGGTAGACTATTCCTCATGTCCCATAATAAGGGAACAGCTTAACAATTTATGATATGTTAACATCATTACAATCTTAATAACAGTATTGGTAATAGAAATAGGTGTTGGCATTTATATGGCTCTTTAAAGTCTGTAAAGTGCATTACAGATATCAAATTTGTTCTCATAACAAGTGAGGTCATAGGCTTAGATGAGTGTTCAGGGATGTCCATTGGTGTCCATGGTAAGATCACAGTGTTTTGGTGGTGGGGGTGGTTCACTTTGATTCCTGTTAAATCACATACAACTGAGGTAGAAGATGTTCTTTAAACACATGACTCAACAGGTATTTATTAAGCACCCAGAGGGTTTATAGGTCTGTAGTCCTTTAAAAAAAGTTTTATTGATTTTTTTTTTGTTGTTTTTACATCACCTTCATTTCCAAATACATCCTTTTTTTCTTTCCCCAGAGAGAGCTCTTTTATAGCAAAGAATTTAAAAAGAAAAAGAAAAAAAATCAGTTTAGCAGTTTAACTGACATATCAGTTGAGTCTGAGCATATATGCAATTTCCTACACCCATAGTCTCCCCACTGCTACAAAAAGGAAGGGAAAATGCATTCTAAAAAGTGCCTTCTTAAAAAATGAATTTATCTTGTTACTAGTATATGTAACATTTGCCTACTGTAGAAAGAACACTTAGGTGCTAGAAAATACACAAAACAATAAGGGACAGAGTCCTTGCTGTCAAGGAGCATGCCATATTCTATCCTTCTCTAACTCATCAGTATAATCTTTGACCTACCCCTATACCAGTCAACTCATGTGATTATTGTATTTATCAGTTTAGCTCTGTGTTGACTTAAAAAGTCTCATTTCCTCAATCAGGAAAGTGTTCTAGAGAAAATAAGCGTTTAGTTGCAGTTGAAAGGGAGGATGTGGTTTGGGCACAAGGTAAGAGTACCACTCATGGTACAATAAGAGTGAGTCAGGAGAAGAGCCATCTTAGTTGGACTTGAGAATGAATGTACAAACAGTAGACTGGACACACCTAAAGTAGAAGTCTGAAGGCCAGGGTTAATATTGGGAGATAAGTATATACAGATGGGGAACCAGAGTATTCTAAGTAGGGAAGTGATTTGGAATAAAAAGAAGAAATTAAGTTTTTCCCTTCCAGCTGTTTTTATAAATAACTGGTATTCTGTTCATAGATTTGGGTATGGTTTCTAATCTTTGTCCCTTACTGCCTTCTGCAACCCAACAATATGCTTCTGCCCTCCTACAGTGGTTTCTAATGCAGATTCACATATTTCTGATTCAAACCCAGGCTGGCATTTCTGGAACAGATTAAAATGGTGAAAAGGTTGTGAATAATCTCAGTGTTAGAGTCTTTCAGTGGGATAAAGTGAATCTATTAGGTGTAATCCCTTTTTTAGAAGGGAAGGGAAGAAAGGGGAAGGGAAAGGAAAAGGAAAGTAAGCATTTGTTTAACTCTTGTTATATGGCAGGCACTATGCTAAGTACTTTTACAGATATTATCTCATAGGATACTCCTAACAACTCTGGGAGGTAGGTGCTGTTATTATCCCCATTTTATAGCAGAGGAAACTAAGAGAAACAGAGGTTAAGGGACTTAGCCAGGATCACACAGCTAGTGTCCTGGACTGAGGTGGGATTTGAATTTAGGTCTTCCTAATTCCAGGCCCAGTGCTCTATCCACAGTGCCACCAGCAGAAATAAATCTATGTGAAAAGACTTTGAAAACCTCTTTTATTGTTATTCACAAATACTTTAGTACTTCAAAGAACTCTGGTTTGCATATTATGGGCACTTTTAACACAAATTACTGCCTGACTTAGTGTGTGGTGATGAACTGCTGTATCTGAAAAATAAAAATAAAATCATCCCGTGGTGGCCACCCTTCTCCAAGCTTCGCTGGGCTGAGCTTCAAACAAGACATTTCCCTGTCACCCAGCCTATTCTTGAAGCTTTTTTAGTTTGGTGTAGAGGTCTGCTAGAGTTCGCACTCCACTCTACCATAGCCTTCAAGAACCGAGGATCATCTTTGGGCCATGATGAGGTATCAGAGAAGGACTAGAGTCATAAAGCTGTTAGAAATAATTCATGATAGACTCATTCTACTCCGAGCTTAATAATAAGAAAAATGTTAAGTAGTTTGAACAGTGATTTCTTAGAATCATTCTCTTTTTTTAGTTTCAACAAGTATTTACTGAGTATCTACTAGGTGACTACTAATGTAACTTAAATTTCTTAGGGGCGACTAGGTGGTGTAGTGAATAGAGCACTGGCCCAGGAGTCAGGAGGACCTGAGTTCAAATCCGGCCTCAGACACTTAACACAAAAACTAGCCATGTGACCTTGGGCAAGCCACTTAACCTCAATTGCCCTCCAAAAAGGGGGGAAAAATATATATATATATATACATATATATATTTAAAGGAGTATTGCCCTAGAAATAAGGCATGTTATATTACTAATATGAAGGCCTAATCAAAAAGGCACTGACTTACATTTCTTTGAGGGTATATATAAAGACATGGAATTTGAATTACTTTTAGAGCAATCTTGAGATCTGTGTATGTCACTATAAAACATCTGTCCCCATAAAGGATAGTGACAAGCTATATGTAAGAGGAGGATTTAAGAATTTTAGGATTTTGAAGAGGATATACAGCTGATAGGGAAAGCAGTTTTCTTTAAAATGAGATAAAGATACAAGTCTCACGTTTTAAAGAAGATTATATTCTTCTGCTTGGATGTGATCAAGGCTCTCTGTATAATGTAAAATTGGCAAGTGACAATGCATATCTCTGATATCATGGGTTGGGCTCTAAGTGACAAAATGAATGCTTCTCATTTTCTCAGCCTTTCATCAGCCCCACATATGAAAGCACCCTTATGAGATAAAACTAATATTTTAAGTGTATTGCCTAAACAGAATACACCCTATTCTAGTCCCCAAGTGGCCTGCAGGAATTTAAATTGTAAGTGATATCCTGGGGCCTTGATATAATATGTTTCTATTTTTCACTACTCCATAGCTTGAACTCTTCTCTTTCATCAGGCCATTCTTTTCCCTGTGTACTGAGTATATCGTGCTCATTCCAGCTGCATGACTTGGTTCAGCTGTTCTCTTTCCTGGAATCCCGTCCCTTTTCCCTTACCTCAAGACCCCTTCCCCCATCTAAATCTTATTAATCTATCAAGGATCAACTCAAGCCTTACCTCGATGACTCCTTCTCAAGCCACTCACTTAAATTTCTACAGATAGTATACTCTTATACTATAACATTTAATACTTAAAGTTGTTTTCTAATTGTATCTTCATTGTGTCTGGCCTCCTTAGCAAATTATAAAGTCCCTTTGGGAAAGCTCAATCTTATACTTTTTTTGTTTCTTCATGTTACCCAAACTCCTCTCTTCCCTGCTTCTACCCTATACACAAAAACATCAGAAATCTCGTAGTCTGGCAAGGAGTAGTAGGCATTCAGTATATATCTGTTTGATTTTGAAGTGATGGTACAAATGTGAGTGACGGAATGGCTTCTAGACTGTAAGCTCCTTGAAGATACTGCCTATGTTTTATTTTGTTATATACTCCCCTAATTCAATGCATTGTTTATTAGGCACTTAATAATAATGCTTAATGAATTGATAGCTTGTTAGCCAAATATTTTGTCATTCTCCAAATTGGCACAACTTAAAACAATTCATTTGAATTCTTTTTAAAAATCCTAGTCAAAGTGGTGGCAAGGTGAATAAGAGCACCCGCCCGGAGTTGGGAGGACCCGGGATCTGTTTTGGCCTCAGACTTAACACTCACACAAAAATAACTGGCCGTGTAACCTTGAGCAAGTTACTTAACCCCAATTGCTTTAAAAATTTTTTTAAAAATCCTAGTCAAGGCAAGGGAGGGTTATTGGGAACCATAAACATTTCTTCCTTGTGACATTCTTTGAGAAATCTTTCAGCTTCCTTTTTCTACTCATTTTACTAATGTCAGAGTAGAGGAGTGGTGGTTGTACCTCATGACTTAGAGACAGGGATGGAAGAGAGAAAGTTGAGAGAAGGAAAAGGATGCAGGGAAGAAGAATGAAGGAGTTATACTATAAACCAAGAAATGAATGAAAATAAAGAGGCAATATTCCCATTCAATTTAAATGTTATCAAATAATATCTATTGATATAGTGTTATATTGTACCAATTTTAATCACTCAGTTGGCCAAACAACCAATGTTATGTTATCCCAACATTAATCATCATGCCATTATTATTATTGAATTATATTTTCAGTTGTACTGGTACTTTGAACATTTGTTTGTAGCTTTTATACAGTTTGACTCTAACTTGAAAAGATTGCCGATCCCTATGCTAGTGAATGAAATGTGCAGGTATACTTCTTTTGTTGGTTATTATTGTTCAGTCGTGTCTGACTCTTCATGACCCCATGTACTATACTGTTCATGAGGTTTACTACTGGGGTGATTTCCCATTTCCTTCTTCAATAGATTAAGGCAAACAGAGGTTAAGTGTGTTAAGTGACTTGTTCAGCATCACAAAGCTAGTAACTATCTGAGGTCAAATTTGAACTCTGGTCTTTCTGATTGCAGACCCAGCTCTCTCTCTACTGAACCACCCAGCTGCCTCTAGGCATACTTTATGTAATGTTTGCCTGTTAAAGTTGGATAAAGCACTTTGGCAAATTGAAACATGTTCTCTACATTATATCAGAAATGCATTGTCTTAATTCTTGATAGATTGATCTTGAAAAAAGCAATGATTTCTAAGACTTTAACTGTGAGTCCTGTTTTTATCCCTCCTAAATCCCCAATTCCTGTCCTCTACCCTCCATATGCTTTTGGTAATTATTGATCTGTATATGAATGCCATGCAAGTTCAATAAAAAAAGAATCCTTCTATAATACAAATAATCACCCCCTAATGTATTTGTTTTATGTTGCACCACAGCTGTTCTTTAGGCTGCTTTATTATCTAGTACTGCCTCTTCATAGAGCACCTGTGGCATGTTGTTCCAAAGGAAAAGCTGCTTCTTGCTCAGAGAGCACACAGTTTAGACACAGAGTGTGAACAGAAGTGTGCCCATGGGAAAAGTGGGTAGCAGCAGGTTGGAGTTACCTTGGAGTTTTAATGAAGGCCGAGAAAACTTGCTGAGACAAGTGAGTGTTCTGCAGAAGGGAATGGGTGACATCGTCACTTAAACTTTGTATTGGAATTATGAGGGAAATGAGAAAACTGTGATTTTATACATGTAGAATTTTTTTCTCTGTGCTTTGGAAAAACAATTTCTTTGGCAGTAACCCCCAAACAAAATGGCTTATATTGCTTCTGTATTGCAATTGTAGATGCTTTTGAAGCGGTGTCCTGCACCATGCCCTATTCTTTGGCACAAGTGAAAGTGATCTACTGAAGCATTTTTTATAGGTTTGACAAATTTATGAGGAATTTGATAGAGGGCACCTTCAGGATCTCCCCCCCCCCCCAGAATCAGAGTATCTCAGAGGAAGGAATCTTAAGGTAATTTAGTCCACCATGAACTTAAACAAGGATTCTCTCTATGAATGGATGAATAAAAGCCATTAAGTGCTTACTGATATGCCAGGCACTGTGCTAACCAGTGGCCAGACAAATAGAAAAGAGAACTAGACAGGCCCTGTCCTCAAGGAACTTAACTTTCACTTAACTTTCTAATGGAGGGACACATAAGGGAGCAGTCTCTATGGAAGGCTGTTTTGGTCTGAGAAGTCAGAGGAATGATTAATGGAACCTTTGTGGAATCAGTCAGCTGTCATGCGCTTTCCCTCCACATCCTGACTCATAAGTGGTCATTCAGCCTCTGCTTGAAGACTTCCAGTGAGGAGAGGAAGCTAGCCCCGCCCTATACAGCCCATTCTACTTGTGGATAACAAGGGGATTTGGCAAGAGTTTGGATTGACTTGAGTATCAACACATTGCTATGACTAGGGGAAAAAACCCCAAGTGAATCACCGTCATAAAATGTGCACTATCAACTTCACGTCAACAAAAATAGTGACAGTCCCAGAGCTAACAATTCCATAACAAACTTTTACCCTATGTGGCTTTTTAGGAGCATATGATTTAATCTACAGTGTATCCAAGTTTGTTTAGCAACAAATAATGTAGTAATAGCATTTTATCTCTCCCCTATTGCTTTAATTTTCTGAGTTGTCTACCTCTCTGGCTGGTGAACACCTAAATTCAGTGCACATTTCCAAGATCACCTCTTAGTTCTTTCCTCAGGATTTCTATGCCTTCATCACCAAAGCTGTTGACTTCTAAACCATTGAATGGAATATCTCCACAAGAATTTAGGTAGTTGGTAATGAATGTTGAGGGACTAAATTCCTTGGTCTTAAGTTCCCTAATGGCAACATTTTGGTATTTTATCACCTGTGCCTAACACATTGCTTGACACTTAGTAGGAGCTTAATAAATGCTTGTTGATTGATCACCAGATAAGAGGCCATTGAATCAGACACCTTCTGTTTACAAATAAAGAAACTGAGGCCCACGGTCACATAGATACTAAGTGACAAGGAAAGGAATCGAATCCTGCTCACTCAAAGGACTGTGCCCTTTATCCCTTATTCCATGCTGCCAAAGGGGTAAACCAGTCTCTTTTGAGGGATTTTCTCTCATTTCAGAGATTCTTCTGTGTGCCAGAATTTGATTCAGTCAGCACAATCACATCATAAAGCAGGAGCATCGGTAGTACTTCATTTCACTAGGAGTCCCCCTTCAGTTGGTTCTCTATAAAAGAAAGCCCCCATGACAGTGCATAAACTTTTGGCTAGCATATTCATAGCTTTGTTTTATTCCTTTCTTGTATTAATCATCACTGTTTTTAGATATTTCTTTTATTACATTTAAAAATTTCACCTGCATAAAGAAACACCTTGTTGTAGAGAGCCTTTAAGGCAGTGTTTTGTTATACAGAGTACATTTTTTAAATAGGCTCATTGGATCTAGATACTTTGGTGTTATCCAGTCCAATCCTCTCATTTTCTAAAAAGGAACTGATGTCAGGAATAAAAAGTTAACAAATAATAAAGCATAATGAGATTGTCTGTTGGCACATTCCAGGCCATTCTAAAGCAGTGGTCTGCTGTAGAATATCACTAGAGAAAGGCTGCCTCTTCCTTTCTTAAAGTAAAGCATACCTTTGAAATTTGTACAGATTATTCTCATAGTGATTTTGTTAAAAATGAGAAAGTAGGTGATATATATAGGTTGATAGTTACTGTTACTCTTATTTTTTTTTGGCAATAGAGTCATAGGATAGATAGAAGAGAACTTCAATTTTTGCTTTGTTTTGTTTTTTTTTTGGAGGGGGAGAGGAGGGCAATTGGGGTTAAGTGACTTGCCCAGAGTCACACAGCTAGTTTTGTGTTAAGTGTCTGACGCTGGATTTGAACTCAGGTCCTCCTGACTCCAGGGCTAGTGCTCTGTTCACTGCACCACCTAGCCGCCCCTTAGAAGAGAACTTTAAAGGTCATCTGGTCTAAACGATTCCATTTTTAGAGGCAGGAAATGAAACTCAGAGAGGATAAGTAATTTGTCCAAGGCCTAATGTTCCTGTCCTCCCTGGCAGAGGGAGGAGGACCCTGTGCCAGTAAACTGTCTTGGGTTCATATCATGTCTATCACCTGTTCTCTTCTTTATCCTAATCTCTGCTCCCCAACCCACACATTTCCAGGGAACACAACGCTCAGTATTTTTGAGGTACTGATTTTTGTGTTTTACCACCCCGCTCCTCAGCCTCTCTAATATTTGGGAATCTTTTATTCCTTGAAGGGGAAGGTGATAAGATTGAATTCTGGGGGAAGCTAGGTGGCTCAGTGAATACAGCACCAGCCCTGGATTCAGGAGATCCTGAGTTCAAATTTGGCCTCAGACACTTGACACTTAGCTAACTGTGTGACCTTGGGCAAGTCACTTAACCCGGATTGCCTTGCCTTCTACCCTCCAAAAAATAAAAAAATAAAAGATTGAATTCTGAATTATCCTATGGTCTCCTGCACAAAATGTGTTCTGTATATTAGAATCTCTAAAATACTTCCAATAATATTGAAAAAATGTTCAGTATATTATTAAAGTACAGTATAACTTTTATCACAAACCTTATTTTTGTAGAAAAGGTCACTCCCATTTGCAGTGGCAGAGCAAGGAACAAGGAAGAGAAGGGTATCCATGAGCTAAGTCCAAAGTTAGCTCACTGGCAGAGATGAGTTTCCTGTATGGGTGGGGCAATTACCTTTCACAACTGGTAGCAAATGAAGTGGGGATAGAAATAGAAGGGGAAACTCAACGCCTTTGGCATGTCATTAAGACCACACACACACACACACACACACACACACACACACACACACCCTTCAGCTTGTATACTTGGTACTAGAAGTTACAGGGCCAGGTGGGTAGCTCTCAGCCATATTTACTTACCAGTTGGGGAACACCTATGGCTCTTCTGTAATTCCCCAAACAGGCATCATAGTAGTTGTTGCTATTTATGTGCCTTCCTTCTCTTAATTATTTCCTATTTATCTTGCATATATCCTGTTTGTACAGGTCTGGTTACACCGTCTCCATCATTCAATAAGAAGCTCCTTGAGGGCAGAGACTATCATTTGCCTCTTTTTGTACCTTCAACCTTTAGTACAATACCTGGTTCCTAATAGGCACCTAATACATGCTTATTAACTGACTAACTATGATGATGTGTTAAGTCTTGAAAATTCGGGAAGGTAATGAGAAGTATTCATTGGAAACCTAAGTGAGAGGTGTTTTGGTTTTTTTTATAGAGGAACAACAATCATATGCCAATTTCTTCATCTAGAGGTACACTCTATCATAAATCGTTTTGACTTTATTTACTAACTTTCATTTTTTTTAGGAACAGGTATTTTATTTTATTTTTTATTAAACAAATGCTTTATTAACTTCTGGTTTACATCATTCATTTCCACCAGATTTTGAGTTACAATTTTTCCCCCATTTTTCCCTACCCACCACCCCAGAATAGCAGTCCCATTAGATATCCCCTCATCCAATCTGCTCTCTCCCATATCTTCTCCCATACCCCCTTCAACTTTGCCATTAGGGCAAGGTGAATCTCTGAGCCCCAATGCTACTAAATTTCTTTACTAAAACAAACTATTATTAGCCTTCTTGTACTAGTCTTAGATATTAAGTATTGAGCCCAATTGAACCCTGATTCATCTCACAATGGCACAGTGAAAAAAGAACAAGATTTGGAATCTAGAGTACCAAAGTTCAAATCCTGACTCTGCCACTTGTAGAGAGACAAATCATTGAATGGGCCTCAGTTTCCTCTTCTGTAAAATGAAGGGATTGACCTAGAGAATCTCTAAGGTGCTTTCCATCCCTAAATAGATAATCCTATAATCTCCAAACATGCTGTTTCATAAAATACTTTTTAAAAATTCATTGAGTCTTTTATTTTTTAAGATTATTCCTTAAAATGGTTGCATATAAACTTGCCCTCCTTCTCATTCAGTTGTTGTTATTGTTATTGTTTTAGGATAGTGGAAGCAGTGTAGTTGTAGTGGAACAGTGCTGGATTTGTAATTAGTGGGCCTGGGTGATCTTGGCCAAGCTACTTTACCATTTTGGGCCTCAGTTTCCTCATCTATAAAAAGAAGGCTAAACTGGAAGACCACAAGATCCCTTCTAGCCCTGAATTTATTATGATTCTCTGATCTTAGGAAAGCACCAAGCCAAAGACATACACCTTTGGCAATTTTAAAAATATCATATGATTTAGTCTTGTGAGAGAACCACTGTTAACTATTGAAATAATAAAATAAACAAAGTATTCTAAAGTGAAAAAAACAGTAAGCTATCTCTTCATCCTTTCATAGTCTGAAAAGTTGCGCAGAGCAGACGGAAGGAAAAGATTATTTTTACTGGATAGCTTTGTCAGGTAGTCTTATTTGCTTGTAGATCTACTTACTTGCTGCCTTTTTGTGCAGACTTTGAATTCCAAGAGGGTAGCCAGATTATCACTGATTACATGTTATCATTGAAACCAGTTTGTTCTCATTAAAATACTTGGGTTTTTAAATTGTATGGTATTATAGAGGAAAAAATTGCATTGATCTTTGTATTCTATTAATTCTGTGTTTTAAGAAGCCAAGGCACAATTTAATTTAAAAAAAGAAAAAAGAAGCGCTGAACCAGGAGTTGGGAGACCTAAGTTCAGTCCCTTCTCTGTTAGTAACTTATAACTGAGGTTGAATAAATCACTGAATTGCCCTGGGCCTCAGTTTCCTCACTTCTAAAATGGGGGGATTAGAAGTGTCACATTCTGAGCCTACCATAACTATGTAAAACTCCCAGGTACAGTCAGAAGTAGATTAAAATGCAGTTAAGAAATGTTTAACAAAAATGAATAAAAATACAACACAGATAATGTTGATTTATGGTTTTCTAAATCAACATACTGCCAGCAGGGTTTGGTTTCTATTTGAATTTGACACCATTTGATCTTTTAAGTTCCTTCTATCTCTTAAGTCTGTGATTATGTTGACTTATAACAGTAATATTTCAGTTAAACAATTCCAGAGTGGGGCATCATAGATGTTTTAATTTTCAACTTAAATAGCTTGTAAACTCCCTTTGTAACATAGTGAAGCACCTCTACTGAGGAAAATTTACAGAGACTTAGTATCAGGAAAAATTTTCTAACAATTAGAGATGTCCTAGAGTAAAATGGGCTGCCTCAACATGGGTAAAGTCCCCTTCCTTAGAGGTCTTCAAGCAAAATCTGACCAAGTACTTGTCAACTGTGTCATAGTAGAGACTCCTTTTGAATATGGGTTGGACTAGATAGCCACAGAGATCCCTTCTTTCTGTTAAATTCTTTGATTCTGGGAGTTTTTAAGTGTGTTTTCCAGCTTTAGTATACTGATAAAAAAAAAAAAAACATTATTAATTGAAAATCTTGGCCTACCTCAGTGTCATCATCCTGAACATCATTATACTTTAGATGGTCAAGATTGAGCTGAATCTGTACTAACCTCGAGACAAACCCAAGAGGTTTCTTTGTAGAAGAAATCTCTGATATAAGGTGATTTTTAAAAAATCCTCTTAATCTCAAAAATAAAGTGTTAATAAATTCCAGTTAATTAGAAATTCTGGCTAACTGATATTTTACTGAATTTCTATATTTAAAAAAAGATGTTTTGATCTTTCATTAAAATAACCATTGACTTTAAAACTTCAGAAATTACCTTGGGGGAACCACCCAGGCTGTTTTCTGCCTGAGAAATGAATGGTTTCTCTGTGTAAGAGAATAAATTTGTTTTTGGAATGTTCTGGAAAGTTTAAAATTTTCCCTGTCATGGTTTAGAAAGTACTTTAATTTTTCCACAGGGTTTATCCAACTAAAAAAAAGAGTCCATTTCCTCTTTTGTTAATAAGTATTTATTAAAAAGTCTTTTATATATGTACATATAGCACATATGTAATATATTTTTACACATGCATACATGTATCACATATATATGTACACATACATATATATACATATATATAAATATTTTAATTAGTGACTCAATTCATCAAGATACTAATATTTTTTGGTTTAGACCCTTAACTCAGCCATCCTAACTCAGTAACTTCTCTTCCTTATCTATATCTTTATTGCTATCCTCTATTAGCCATATGTCATTCTCCTTCCTTTTTCAAGGAGTTAGTACCTGGCTCACATTCTTCCTATTTCAACCTCTTTCCCAACATCTGAGGCCTTCATAATACATGTAGGTGTATCTTGACCCTAGTCACATGCCATTCATCTCACCATTATCTATAACTGTACTACTCCCAGAAGTCCAAACTTTAAAAAAATTTTTCTGATCATTTCCTTCTGTTCTTCCATCTCTCCCTGTGTTTGATACTTCTTAAAACTATTTTTCATCCTTGCCTCAACTTCTTGTCTCTCTATTGCTTTCCCAGACCATCACCACTGTTCTTGCCTGAATCTTCCCTTCACAATCTTGACCCTGTCATTACCTGTTTCATTGAGACATTGTCCTCTTCCCTTGAATCCCTTGCCTTCTTTTTCTGTCACCACTCATACCACACCAAAGCCTAACTCTGGTTTACCCCTCGTCATTTGTCTTCTCCACTCCTACTTGTGTCCTATGTAATGCCACCAGAGGAAATCATATAACCATGCACACTGGGGCCACTACAAATTTGTTACCTAATCTCAACTATGCCCTCATTGCTGCACAATAGGATCACATTCCCAACAGCAGCTGTTCCAAACTTTGTCTTCTCTCCTCAAGTTTTTTATACCACTCTTGCCTCCACTCCTTCTAAAGAGCATCTCACCTCCTACTTTACTGAGAAAATGTAAGCCATCTATCATGAACTTCCTTTTCTGCTCATCTCTGATCTCAGAACCCTTCAGTATCATACTGTGTTGTCTCTTTCTTTGCTCCAGTCTTTAATGAAGAGGTGGTCTTCTTGTCAAGGTGAACTCTTCTCCACTTGTTCACTTGATCTTAGCCCTTCCTATATCTTCCAAGAGCTTTTCCCTTCAATCATCTCCTCTCTCCATTGCTCTTTTTTAATTGTTCCCTTCTCTCTTGCCTCTAAATAGGCTCAGATCTCAGCTATCCTTAAGACAATCAAAAAAAAAACAAAACCCTTCACTAGATACTGTCATCCTCTCAAACTATTAAACTTTATCTCTCTTCTGTCTTTTTTTTCTGCTCCAGCCACAATAGCTTTATTCATGTTATTGTATCATTTATATAACTTGCAACAGCAGGATTTTCTAAGTTTTTCCATGGAATGACTTGAGACAGTTTGGAATGATACTGTATAGCATTTATACTGGAGTAATATAAATAAGCTTTGGTGTATACATTTTCAGAATATACTGTAGGTTAACGTCGCATTACAAATACTTCACAGAGCGCCAGTTTTTAATGGGAATAGGATTTTTTGGCCAAGTGAGTTACTTTTAAGGGAACAAACAAATTCCTTCCCAGCTGCATCTTCTTGGGTTGCTGCGGCTCAGGTAGAAGGTCACTTCTGAGGGGCCGCATCCATTTGGGCCTGCCGCTTGGCTTTCATCTGTAGGTATCTGCCTTTGCCCTCTTCAAAATGCCTTTTCTCCTCTTCAGTCTCTACCAGCAGCTGAGGTACAGGGAGTGTCTTCCCTTCTTTGCTCAGGGACTCATAGGTGACGAAGGCACTGGCAGCGCAGTATCTCTCTTGGGAATGCAACGGTACAGGATTGGCATCCACCAAGACTTCGATCTCCATGGACTTATTGCTCGTGATGGTGATGACACAACCTTTCCGGATCTTGTCGTGAAAGTTAATCACATCCACTGAAGCCGTGACAATGTTGGTCTTGCAATGGTGGGCAGCCACAATCCCAGCTACTTCACCCATCAGCTTCATGGTGACACCTCCATGCACAAAACTGTGCAGAGTGCAATCTGATGGTCCCACTAGATGTATCAAGGTGGACTGGCTGTAGCTGACAGTATACGGCTCTGGGTTAAGAGAGGGCTGCAGCATCTCCTCGTTCTTCCACTTGGTTTCCATACGTTCCAGCTTTTGAGCTTCGTATCTCTTTCTGCCTTCTTCTTTTTGCTCCTTCCGGGTGTACACCAAAGGAGGGACCTCAAGCACTTTATCCACGTTCTTCAGTGAGAGGGGCACATACCAGAGAGCTGCCTTGTTGGTCACTCTTCTAGCACCTGTGAGAATGTTTTCTGACATCACGGTGACCTGAACTTCCACTGAGTGCTTCGAGGTATAATCTCAGTACTGACGTGAGCCCCTTCTCCAATGGACATGGGGGACAGGAAATCCGTGTGTTCCACCCTGGCCAAGGCAGCCACGCAGGTCTCTCCTTTCTGGCTGTTACAGTGTTGGGTACTGATGATAGCCCCAGCCTCTTCAATCATTTTCAGAATCGTCCCTCCATGGACACTGCCTGCAATGTTGGCATCATCTGGATACATTATCCTGCTGATCTGGATGGCGGACAGGGACGCAGTTTCTTTGCCCAACATGGTGTCGCCGCTCCTGAAGCACTGTGGGGTCTCTCCAGTTTCCGAGTGGCCCAGGGAGGAATCTATCTCTCTTCTCTTTCACAGCCAAATTCCTTTAAATAAAACAACAACAAACTGTCTTCACTCAGTACTTACACTTCTTCAGCTTGTTTCTCTTTAGCTCTTGTATCCCATCTTCCTACCCTACCGTTTGATAACAGTAATAAAAATTATTCTCCTTAAGGTTAATAAGTACTTAACTGCTTGCTAAATCAGTTGGCCTTTTATCACTTGTCATCCTTTACGACTTCCCTGCATCTTTTGGCAGTGTTAATCACCTGGATACTTTCTTCTCTCTTCTTTATCTTAAGATATTTTTTCTCTTGATTTTCCTCCTACCTTTCTGACCATTTTTCCTCATTCTCTGTTACTGAATTATCATCCGTGTCTGTCCTACTCTGACATTGTTCCTTCTCCTACTGGAGCTCAAATTCTTGTCTTTGGGGCCCTAGGCTCTAATAGACAAACTTTCACCTTATCTTGCCCAGAAGGTGGTCACCATACCACTTCCTGCCCAACTCCAAACCATGTATGTTCAACTTCGTCACTTTACCCCCCTTTCCAGCTTTATTTTCTAAAATCTGTCTTCCCCTATTAAAATGTAAACTACCCGAGGAGAGGGACTGTTGGATTTGCTTCTGCTTGTATTACCAGCATTTAGCATAGGGCCTGTCACATAGTAAGCATTTAATAAATGCTTTTTCAGTCATTCATTCATCTATCCATCCATCCATCCATCCATCCATCCATCCATCCATCCATTCTAATTCTGCTTCTAATCATCAAATCTCCCAAGGCTTTGTCCCTAATCCTCTTCTCTTTTCCCTCTATGCCCTCTAATCACTAAGTGAAAAACCTATTCTAATGGGTTCTATTATCATCTTTATACAGATATCCAACCATAATCATTTTCATGATCTCTGGTCTTTCTGGCCATCTGCCTGCTGGACATCTCCATCTGTGTCCTGAGGTATCTCAGAGTCAGCTTGTCTAAAATGGAATGGAACTCATTACCTTTGTCACTAAATCTGTCTTATTCCTTTGGAAGACTCAGGAACTCATTGTTTCTGAGAATGACCAAAAAATTGTTCTTAACTCTTCCTTCTCTTTCATATTCCATATCCATATCTGTCTTGTTGACTCTACCTTCAAGACATGTCTCCCTTATTGCCCATTCTCTCTACATTCAGAGCTATCGCTATAGTTGATACTCAGACACTCATCGCTTGTCATCTATACTACTGAAATAATCTCATTAGTTTCTCTGTTTTTAATCTCTTCCTTCTCTAATCTATCCTCCACATAAATGCCCAAATAATCTTCTTAAAGTCTAAGTTAGACTGTGGCACTTCCTTGTTCAAAAATCTTCAGTGACAGTGAAGATTGCTTCTTGGAATTTAACCCTTTACCACCTGTGTCTGGCCTTTACTCTCCTTCACATACTCTACATTTACATCAGATTTCTTGCTGCTCCTCTAAGCCAGCATTTCATCTTTAACCCTTTCATAGTTTTTCCTATGTAATACTTTCTATTTTTTTCATCCCCATCACTTCCCAATGAGTCTCTCCCCTACTAGCAACCAATAAAACCCTCCCCTACAACAAGTAAGTATGATAATGCAAAACAAATTGACATATTGGCTATATATAGCATCTCCCAATTTTTGTTTCTTGTCCCATTCCTCATAGCAAATTTTTCTTTTTCGTATACCAGCACCCTAGTACATATGATAGCAATGATTTCATCAGTTGAATGTCACCAAAAAGGAGAAACAAGTGAAACTCAATCTTTTCCCTCTGATCTCTTCCATTCCAAGGCATTGCATTATATGAACACTTTTAAGTAACAAGAAAGGCAGCAAGTTCAAAACTGGGAGAAAATAAGAGTTTCTCTGCCCCCCCCCCTTTTTTTACATGCTGTACTCTGCCAAACCCCTTTTCTTCTGACATTCTTCCAATACCTTAACAAATCCAGTTTAAAATGAAGCACTGAACTGTCAGAGGCAATTCTATAGGAGGACACTGAAGACAAAGTGGTTGTCAAGTAGAAAACCTACAGGGCAGGCCTGTGTTTGTCTAATAGACTTCTTCCCCCTAAGGTTAGGATGAGGATGAATGTATATTTTGTAGGACCAAAGGAACACTTTCAGCAGGAATTTTGGGGATTCTGGCCTAGGAGTGTGCAGGTAAATATTTAACAATCAGCACCCCCAAAAATGCCATTTTAAAGTTTAATCTGCATTAGTAAGATTTTGACATATTTTAACATTATTAACATGTTTAAAATCTAGACTTAAGATTACCTTAACTCTAGGACAAAACAATAATTCAAGTCCTGATTTGTAGCTGTTTGCTGATTTCCAAGGTCATTGTTCACACTGGAAATTGAACAGTCACTCAGCGAATGCCTGCTCCATGCCTGTTCCTTGAGCCAGGACTCACTTTCCCTCAATTCAAGTCCCCACTTCCAAGGACATCACTGGTATCTGAATAGCGACCTTTGGTACCTCTTTTAGGACCAGCAAAGTAAGAGCACCAGACTTGGCTCTTTGTTGTCCTTTAGACTGTCTGGCATAGCTTTCCTGTGCAATGTATAGAAACCTTCATTTCCTGCACTTAATTTTGGTTTTGTTGAAGCTGGTACTAGAAGGAAAGCGTATTAACCAGAGTGTTTGTGTAATTCAGAAACATGAATCTATCATGGTTTATCTCTGTTTGAGGGAATTTACTGATTCAGTGTAAGGAGAGTTTAGTAGAGCCTAATTGAAAGCCATGTCCTCACCCCAAATCAGAAGCAGAGTTCCAAAGGAGGGAAGGAAATCTGGTGGAATCTGTCTCTGGTTTTGATTTTGGTTTTTGTTTTTTTCTGAACCATTTTTTGTCTTGGAAACGTATATAAAAGTATTGAGGCATATGGTGGGCTATAATGCTGGTATGCCATAAGTTGCTTATGAATCTAAGGATGGAGGGAAAATTTTTCTACCTTTATATCAAATAGATTTCAGGTAATTGGTACAGGTGACACAGAATTCTCTTAGAATAGGCGGATAGGGGGCAGAGCCAAGATGGCGGAGTAGAAACAGCTCATCCAAGCCACTCTGCCCCCAGATTTCCCCCAAACTATGTAAAAGGGGACTCTGAACAACTTCTGGAGCCCCAGCACCCACAGAACGACAGAGAAGCTAACCTCCCTCTGAGGACAGCCCAGCAGCCCTGCAGGAAGGACCAGCACAGCGGTCTGGGAGCCAGCAGCGCGCAGTGTGCGGGGAGCCAAGCCGAGCGGAGCCCAGGTCTGTGTGAGCCAAGGTTTTAGCCCCAGGGTGGCAGGGCCAGCAGCCGGCTGGAGAGACCCCAGAACACCAGCAGCTGTGGCGACTCCAGAATTATCAACATAGACATGCCTAGGACAAAGTAAGAGGTTAGTGCCCTATGGACTTTGGGACCAGCATTTGGGGAATGCGTCGGCTCCCTCCCCTGGGGGCTAGAAGCCACTGAGGAGACACGCCATTTTGTAGTTTTCAGAGGCAGCTCCAGCTCCTGGCCTGCGAACTGTAGGGAGATCCAGCGATCAGTCTTGGGGGTAATCGCTCTTGCTTTAACCTCCCTGGATCTGGATTGTGATCTAGGGTGGAAGTCGTGGGTGGGTTTACAGCTTGCCAGAAACAGAAGTTGCCCCCCACACGTTCGGGACTAAAATTCCTCTATCTGGCCTTAAAGCCATAGTGTGGCAACAAGCCCAAAAGTCAAGCAATTAAGTGGCAACATGCCAAGGCAAAGGAAACAGAAAAATGCAACCCTAGACTCCTATTTTGGGGGCATAGAGCAGGAAAAGGACTGTGAGGTCAGAAGTCCTGCTCCAAAAGCCCCAGGGGAAAACATGAGCGGGTTGCAGACCACAGAGGACCTTAAGAAGGACTTTAAAAATCAAATAAGAGAAGTGGAGGAAAAATTGGAAAGAGAAATGAGAAGGATGCAGGAAAAGTATGCAATGAGGGTCAACAGCCTGACTGAGGAAAACAACACCTTAAAAAATAGACTAACTCAAATGTCAAAGGAGGCCCAAAAGGGCAATGAGGAGAAGAATGCCTTAAAAAGTCGAATTTGCCAGATGGAAAAAGAATCTCAAAAGTTCACTGAGGAGATTCATTCCTTCAGAGTTAGACTGAGCAAATGGAAGCTAATGACTTTATGAGAAATCAAGATGCTGTTAAGCAGATCCAAACAAATGAAAGATTAGAAGGCAATGTGAAATATCTCATGGGAAAAACCACTGACCTGGAAAATAGATCCAGGAGAGACAATTTAAAAATTATTGGACTACGTGAAAGCCATGATCAAAGAAAGAACCTAGAAATCACCCTTCAAGAAATTCTCAAGGAAAACTGCCCTGATGTTTTAGATCCAGAGGGCAAAATAGAGGTTGAAAGAATCCACCGATCACCTCCTGAAAAAGACCCCAAAAAGAAAACTCCCAGAATATTATAGCCAGGTTCCAGAATCCCCAGATCAAGGAGAAAATACTACAAGCAGCCAGGAAGAAACAATTTCAATATTGTGGAAACACAATCAGAATAGCCCAGGACCTGGCAGCTTCTACACTGAGGGATTGAAGGGCATGGAATATGATATTCCAGAGGGCAAAAGAGCTGGGAATGAACCCAAGGGTCACCTACCCAGCAAAACTGAGCATCTTGTTTCAGGGGAAAATATGGTCATTCAGTGGAATAGAGGACTTTCAAGCATTCTTGAGGAAAAAACCAGAATTGAATAGAAAATTTGACACCCAGACATAAGAAGGAAGAGATGCCTGAGAAGGTAATCAGGGAAAAGAAATCAAAAGGAACTTATCAAAGTTGAACTATTTACATTCCTATATGGAAAAGCAATAACTGTGACTGATGATATCTTTCTCACTATGAAAATAATGGAAGAAGGGTGTGTGGTCATACAAATACATATGTGAATGTGTGTGTATATGGTTACAGTTATATATGGATAGAGGGCATAGGTTGAATTTGTTGGGAAGGGAGAATACTCAAGGGATGAAATTATGAGGTGAGAGAGGAAGTGGCAAGAGGAGATGGGGAGAGACAGGGTAGGGTAAACTACCCCATGTAGAAGAAGCAAGGGGAAGTGGTTGCAAAGGAGGGGGAGAATAAGGAAGGCTAAAAAGGCAAAACCACATTCACATTGAATTTGGTTCAGGGAGAAAATGACATACATACTAAATGGGATATCTCAAACTGCAGCAGGATAGGGGGAAGG